>WAAD01039248.1:3832-17524 GCA_013389945.1 Fregata magnificens
AGCACCTGTCTTATGAGGAAAGGCTGAGAGACCTGGGTCTGTTCAGCCTAGAGAAGAGAACACTGAGTGGGAATCTTGTTACTGCTTCCAAATATCTGAAGGGTGGGTGTCAAGAGGATGGGGCCAGACTCTTCTCAGTGGTGCCCAATGACAGGACAAGGGGCAATGGGCACAAATTAGAGCACAGGAAGTTGCACCTGAACATGAGAAAAATCTTCTTTACTGTGCGGGTGACAGAGCATTGGAACAGGCTGCCCAGAGAGGTTGTTGAATCTCCTTCTCTGGAAACATTCAAAACCCGCCTGGACGCAGTCCTGTGCACCCTGCTCTAGGTGAACCTGCTCAAGCAGGGGGGTTGGACAAGATGATCTTCAGAGGTCCCTTCCAACCCCAACCATTCTGTGATTCTGTGATTCTCTAACTGGGGCAGAAATGTCTTGTCACAATGCAGCAGCCCAGATGGGTTTACCCCTGCACTGCCGATTGGTCTGTTTCCATTGCTGTAGCCACTCCCACAGGTCATTTGCCACCATCCATGAATCGGTATAGAGATAGATTACTAGCCACTTTTCTCATTCAGCACTCTCCAGGGCCAGATGGATTGCCTTCACTTCTGCAAACTGACTCAACTCACCTTCTCCTTCAACAGCTTCGATGACTTCTCATGTGGGACTCCACACAGCAGCTTTCTACTTCCTATGGTTTCCTACAACACGACAGGATCCATTGGCAAACAGAGCATGCTGCCTTTTATCTTCTGATAACTCATTATATCATGGTGCCCACTTCTTGGGCAGAAGTGACCTCCTTCTGTGATGCTCCAAAATCTCTGCCTTCTGGCCAGTCCATGATCTCTTCCAGGATTCCTGGGCGGTTGGGTTTCCCCATTCAAGCCCATTGCATGATCAATGCTACCCACTTACTCCATGTTGCATTTTGTGTAGAGGGAAACATCTAGTACAGCACAGGCAATCGCAGTGCCAAGAGGAGCTGTGCTTCTGTACCAACAACTTCTGAAGCATCTCGAATCCCCTCATATGCTGCTAGTATCTCTTTTTCAGTCGGGGTATAGTGGGCTTCAGATCCTCAATATCCCCAGCTCCAAAACCCTAGAGGTCAACCTTGGGTTTCTCCTGCTGTTTTCTGCCAGAGGCTCCGAGTGAGACCATGCTCCCTGGCTGCAGTGTAGAGCATATTTTGCACAGCTGGTCCTGTATGGACAGGCCCAAGGGCTACCACAGGAGTTAACTCCTGTTTGATCTACTCAAAGGCTTGCTGTTGCTCAGGACCCCACTCAAAATAGTTCTTCTTTTGGGTCATTCAATAGGGAGGGCTCATAAGCTGAATATAACCTGGAATATGCATTCTCCAAAACCACATAACACCTAGAAAATCTTGTGTTTCTTTTTTGTTAGCTGGTGGGGACATAGCTGTTATCTTACTGATCACATCCATTGGGATGTGATGATGTCCATATTGCCATTTTACTCCCAAGAACGGGATCTCCTGTGCAGGTTCCTTGACCTTGCTTTTTTTATGGTGAAAACAGCTTTCAGAAGGATCTGGATGATTATTTTTCTCTTCTCAAACACTTCCTCTGCTGTGTTGCCCTGCACGATGATGTCATCGATGTATTGTAGATGTTCAGGGGCATCATCCTTTTCCAGTGTGGTTTGGATCTGTCCATGGCAAATGGTAGTACTCTGCTTCCACCCCTGGGGCAGTTGGTTCCAGATGTATTGGACACCCCTCCACGATGTGAAAGCAAACTGTGGCCTGCATTCTGCTGCCAAAGAAATTGAGAAAAACGCATTGGCCATGTCAATTGTAGCATACCACTTAGCTGCCTTTGAATCCAGTTCATATTGGAGCTCTAGCATGTCTGGTATGGAGACACTCAGTGGTGGTGTGACTTCATTCAGGCCACAATAGTCTACTGTTAATCTCCACCCTCCATCAGACTTTTGCACTGGCCATATGGGACTATTAAAAGGTGAGTGAATCTTGCTGATCACTCCTTGGCTTTCCAGTTGATGAATCAGCTCATGGATGGGAACCAGGGAGTCTCAGTTGGTGCAATATTGCCACTGGTGCACCATCACGGTAGCCATCGGCATCTGCTGTTCTTCGACACATAGTGACCCCACAACAGAGGGGTCTTCTGAGACGCCAGGCAAGGTAAATAGCTCTTTAATCTTCTCTGTATCCATGGTTGCTACACCAAAGGCCTATTGGTACCTCTTTGGGGTCCCTGAAGTACCCTCTCCTGAGGTATCCTATGCCAAGGATACATGGGGCCTCTGGGCTGGTTACAATAGGGTGCTTTTGCCACTTTTTCCCTTTTAAGCTCACCTCAGGCTCCAACATAGACAACTCTTGGCATCCCCCTGTCACTCCAGAAATCCAGATGGGTTTCTCCCCCTTGTACCCTGATGGCATTAGGGTACACTCTTTACTGGTGTCCACCAAAGACTTATACTTCTTTGGATCCGATGTGCCAGGCCATTGAATCCACACAGTCCAGTAGACTTGTCACCCTTTTCCTTTGCCTGGCCAGAGGCAGGGATCCTCTGTTCCCGGTCAGAGTATTCACTGTCTGACCCTTGCAGAGCCAGACCAAAAGTCCCCTCACCAAAATCAAGGGAGGCAATCTCAGTCCTTCTACATCTGGGGGATTTCTGGTTGCCTTTTATTGTCTCAACAGTAAGTGGACTGACAGCCTTCTTGGATGGCCCCTTCTTAGCAGGTGTCTTCCCCCTCAGTTTGTGTGCACAGGCTTCTAGCTTCGAGGGGGTCTCACCATCCTACTTCCTCATGTCCTTCCCTTGGTCACACAGGAAGAACCAGGGGGTGCCACATGGCGTGTGCCTGGGGCTCCCTTTCCCTCTGGCTGGGGGAGGCTTGCTCTGTGGGGCACCCCTGACAGCTGAGATGCAGGCCCGTTGGGGCGAGGAGGAAGAGAGATTCTCTGAAACATTAGAGCCAGCAAAACAGTCTCTCCACAGTTGGTGTATTGAAGTCTGGCCAGTCCATCATTGCCAGGGTGTTGGAATATGACGCTGGTGCATTTTGGACAAACCTCCTCCACATGGCCTGTGTACACTGGACATCATTTGGATCTTTGAAGACCTGGTTGTCATCCAGGTCATTGTAGGTGACTTCCAGCACCGCTAATTCTCTCAGGTATTGGATGCCTTCCTCAGTGGTAGTCCATTTCCCTTGGTAATTCACAAGATCTTCCTTGAACGGATATCTTGCCTTCACACTGAACAGGAGTTGCCTCCAGAGGCTGCGGATTGTCACCTCTTTTCTGATTTCTTTGTCAAATCCCTGGTCCCTAGCGAGAGATCCCAACTGCTGGGCTTCCTTACCCTCTAATTTTTGACTGTTGGCCCCAGTATCCCAGCATCAGAGCAACTAGGCAGCAATATGCATGCCTTGCTGGTGGCTGTAATCTTTCCACATATCTTGAAGTTTGCTCATAGTTAGGGACTGGGTAGTTTCCACCTCTTGGGTTATTTCTCTCACTTCTTTCTCCTGTTTCCTTGACAAAGGACCAGCTTCCTGATCAGACCCTTCCTCCTCCTCCTCCCTTACTAAGCAACAGTATGGACCCATCAACCTCCGTGTCCAGTGTTTCTTTTTGACTACTGGGGCGATTACTGTAGTTGGGGTTTGGGTCCCTATCCCAACCATGGCATCCTCAGATGTGGTTTGGATCCCTGTCTTAACCATGCTCCTCTAATGGTCTGAATGAAGGCTCGATAGGCACAGGCCAAGCCCCAATACAGTGCTAGGAGCTGCTGGGTCTCATCACGGTAGGCAAGGCACCCTTCCATCAGGTGGCGTGCCAATTCAACAGGATTACATGCCTCTTCAGGCATGGAGGTGATAACCACCCTAAGCACCAGCCCAAATCCTTCCATACACCCTGCCACCCAAGGATCAACCGCCTCAGGGCACGTTTCCTTGTCACCTCACGAACAAGTTGTCTCCTCATATGCCGGGATGAAACTAGGTTCCACACACTCAACAATAAGCCAACAGTGTTAGATAGCAGGATCAAGCTGCTTACATAAGGATGTGCAAGAACCTTGGGAGCCCATGCAACAAAACTATCCACAACAATCCCAGAGGAGAAATGGGAGGTATAATCTTATTCTCTCTGTAAGATAGCTCACCCAGCACAGGAAGGGCATCAATGCCATGGCCAAGTGCATGGCCACTGTTTTTTCAAAATGTTCCCATGCACAGCAAAATAAAGAGATAGATAGGCATCAATCAAACAGCAAGAGCTGAAAGCAGCCACTAACAAGCCCTAGATTCTATTATACAGTAAAGCAAGCAAGCTCAGTGGCCCACACAGAAGCTTGACAACAGCAGCTACAATAGCTATAGCACGCTCAGATTAAAATTGTCATTATCTCAAGCCCTACGTTGGGCACCAAAAAGTACTGTGGTGGGTTGACCCTGGAGAGCAGCCAAACACCCATCCTACCCCTTGCTCACTCACCTCTCCCATGAGATGGGGAGAAAATAGAAGGAAGGTGAAAAGACTCGTGAATCAAGAGAATGACAGTTTATTAAAGAAAGCAACATCTGAGCAAAGCAAAATAAGGAACTGATTCACTATTTCCCATTGTCAGGCAGATGTCCAGCCACTTCCTGGGAAGCAGGGCCTCAGTATGTGCAACAGTTGCTTGGGAAGACGAATGTCATAACCACAAATGTCCCCCCCTTCCTCCACCTTTCCCTCAGCTTTTATTTCTGAGCATGATGTCATATGGCATGGAATATCCCTTTGGTCAGTTGGGGTCAGCTGTCCCAGCTGCGTCCCCTCCCAGCCTCTTGCCCACTCCCAGGCCCTGCTTTCCAGGAAATGGCTAAACATCTGCCTGCTGATGGGAAGTAGTAAATGAATTCCTTATTTTGCTTTGCTTGCGTGTGCAGCTTTGCTTCACTTATTAAACTGTCTTTATCTCAACCCATGATTTTTATTTCCTTTTGCCCTTGCGATTCTCTTCCCCATCCCACTGCAGGGGGAGTGAGTGAGCGAGCAGCTGTGTGGTGCTTAACTGCCAGCTGGGGTCAATCTACCACATTTAGCTATCCTTTTCTGCAACTCTCACTGCTGTCTGCATGTTTCTTATTTATGCTCTAATACATGGAAGGCAGCATTGATTTCCCTCTCCCTTGCTGCTCAGGAGAGCATCAGTTGTCATCCCCTTAATGATGACTAACTCCAAGTCTACTGTTGTGTTATCTACCCTGCAAGCTCTGCCCTGGACAAGGTGGGCAGCAGCACAACCACTGGGGTTGTGCTCAGCTGTCCCAGTTGGGGGTCCTGCCTATAGAAAAAGTAACAGCTTGTAGTAAGCCAATAATGTCATTTTCCTTGTACAGTAATCTTAGCCCATGGTAGATACTGGAGCTTGTGTCAACATAGTAATGCACAGTGCCAAAGACAACTGAAAAGGGAGAAAATAAAGTTGCCTGGAACTTCCAGACTGGAAATAGTTCAACAGTATCAAAATTTCTGGAAATAGTTACAACACTTCCAATCATTGCCTGATAAAGTGGTACTGAAAGAAAATCTTTCAGAATGGAATCTTCCATACTGCTGCATGCAGCAAGCCCAGAGCTATTGGAGACCTACAGTCCACTCCCATAGGTTCATGCAAACTGGAAAGAATTACTCAAAAAATTTGAGACTTCTGGTACCTATGCAAAAGAATTCACTTGGAGAAGGTACATTTTCTTCGTAAGACCCAGGTGCCAGGTGACCCCAATGAATAAGACTAAGTCCTACAAATTTGAACAGCTAGCAAATGGACTAATTAGGGATTAAATTACTTTGTGGTGTAGCTAATGGTCAGGTCAAAGCAAAATTACTGTTACAAATGGCCATGGCCTGGTGAAGAATATTAAATATTTACAGATTTTGGGGAAATTGAGGTTCTAAGAGGAAAGCATTAGTGACTATTGAAAAAATGAGTCCATACAATTATAAATGTGTTGCAGGACATGAAGACAGAATAGAGGGGTAAAGAAACATGCCATTTCCTGGCACAGATGTGAAGACAATCTCTCTGATGTAAAAAAGTGCTCATTGCAAATGGTGGGAGTACCATGAACATAAAACAACTGCTTTGCAGGGGCATGACCCTGCTTTAACAAACTGCAAATAATCACAAAAAAACCAAAATGCAGTTGTATTGGGTGTATATGGCAAAGTTAGTGGGGGAGGGCTGCAGGGGTGGCCTCTGTGAGATGTAAGGAGCTGCCCTATGCCGAACACAACCGGTTCCAAAGAGCTCAGTAAGGACCCACTGCAGGCCAAAGCCGAGCCAATCAGAGAAGCTGGTGGCACCTCTGTGAAAACATATTTAAGAAAGAGCAAAATGCCACATGGCAGTGTGAAGAATGAGGGGAAAAAACGTGAGAAACAACCCTGCAAACACCAAGGTCAGAGAAGAAGGAGGGGGAGGACGTGCTCCAGGCACCGGAGCAGATATTCCCCTGCAGCCCATGGAGGACACCACAGTGGAGCAGGTATACACACTGCAGCCTGTGGAGGACCCCATGCCAGAGCAGGTAGATATGCCCTGAAGGAAGCTGCAGCCCATGGACAACCCATGTTGGAGCAGGCTCTCCTGACAGGAACTGCAGCCCGTGGAGAGGACCCATGCTGGAGCAGATTTTCCCTGAAGGACTGCAGCCCATGGAGAGGATCCATCCTGGAGAAGGGGAAAAGTGTGAGGAGGAAGGAGCATCAGAGATGAACTGTTATGTACTGACTGCAACCCCCCATTCCCCACCCCCCATTCCCCATCCCCCCTGTGCCGCTTAGTGGGGGGGAGAAGGTAGTAGAGTTGGGAATGAAGGAGTGAAGTTGAACTTGGGAAGAAGGGGTAGGGGGAAGGTGTTTTAGGTTTTGTCTTTGTTTCTCANCAACCCATGTTGGAGCAGGCTCTCCTGACAGGAACTGCAGCCCGTGGAGAGGACCCATGCTGGAGCAGATTTTCCCTGAAGGACTGCAGCCCATGGAGAGGATCCATCCTGGAGAAGGGGAAAAGTGTGAGGAGGAAGGAGCATCAGAGATGAACTGTTATGTACTGACCATAATCCCCCACCCCAAATCCCCCCTGCACCGTGGGGTGGGTAGAGGAGTTGGGAATGAAGTTGAGCCTGGGAAAGGGAGGGTGGGNGAGGGGAGAGTGAGAGAGCAGCTGGGTGGATATCTGGCAACCAGCCAAGGTCAACCCACCACAGCACTTAAATATATGCACCTAGAGGACAAATCTGTGATAATCATGAAGTAAAAAAATGTCATTCTTAATGATAAAAAATGATACTATGACAGCTAGATCTGAAAATAAATAAAAATGGAACTTCCTGAATGCAGTAGCTCCAAATGCAATGTTAGTACAATCAAGATCTACAGGGACACATATCATATAATATTAGAATTTAAATCACAGCTTATTTCACAAAGTGGCATGAAAAACTACAATAAACTCTAACCTCTTAGACCTCATGCCAATTCCATAGCTCTGTGTTAAGGACACTGCCCTGTTCTACAGTGTATGGAAAGTATTAGTGCATTAGCACTAAAATGATAAAAGCCAGGAAGCTGTGTTGGGAGCCAGGCAAATAAGCTGAATTAGCAAACACTAAAAAGATAAGTTTGTCTTAAACCTCTGCCTTTTTGTCCATGGCTTAGATTCAGTACTGCCTAATACTGGAAACCCAAATTTATGGCCTGGACGCCAATGTGTCTCATCAAAGAGCCTTATCTTGCCCACAGATTAGTTCTAAACAGGTCACTTGAAACATACATAAGACAGTTTTTTAAAAAAAGGGCTGTCCCACCTCTATTAGTCATACCTCTAGCTCTTCTCTCTCCCACAGCCTCCGGTCTGTTGGCACAGTCAGATCACTGACCTGATCCAGTAGAGAAACAACTCAAAAAAGACCGTTTTTTCAGACAGATCAGCTCCCTGATCCAAATCACTGTTCATCTGCACAGATGCTAGTGCTGCAAATCATGCACATTCAGAAGAGGGAGAACAAGGCTGTTCTTTTTTGGGAATGTCCTGAACACGGATCAGTTTCAAGTGACTGCAAGCACAAAAAATCCAAGCGATTTCCTGGAGCACTGCACCTCTGGGGTACCCATAAACTTGACCCATCCACCATCCCCCCTGTGAAATTACCATGCCCTACTGCTCAGTAATAACTGCCCATATCTATGATCCTGGCCCGTGGCCCACACAGAGTAGTTCACCCCTCTTTCACAGAAAGGAAGTGACCTTGGATTACTTTTGCATGGGTCTTGGATAGTTATGGCACAGTAGTTTTGCAAAGCAAAAAGAAAGAGAACTAATGTAGCTCTTAAGGGCTGTGAATAAGATCAAATGCACAGGGCTATGAAACAGCCACATTAACTGCTAAGCAGCAGAGACCAAGGCAATGATAGGTTCTAATGTCTGAGACAAGCCATAAAGCAGGGCAGCTGGAAGACAAGGGACAAAGTGCAGAGGGAGAAGAGTATCAGTGGTATATGGGACAAGGACATGGGGTTTGGTGTGGTTGAAAGAAAACAAGGAAGACAAATTTGTCCCAACAAGGAACCAGACTGGGAGTCCTCTTCTCTAGTGGGCTAGGAATGCATGAGGCAGGGCCTACACACATCCACCACCCATGCATAGCCCTACAGCCTTTAACAAGGCTACACAACTGCCAGTGTCCTACCTGATCCCAGTGTGCCTCCTCTCTGCCTACCATTCTTACTGGTCTATCTCCCAGTGCAGAGGTGGGGAGCTATGGATGGCAAAAGGCCCAGATCAGACCAAAAGGGTGCTGCAGCATCACCACCTTTTGGAGCAAGGTCTGGGGCATGTGCTTCCTGGGAGGTTGTTCTTGCACTTGCTGGACACATCTGCCAGGATGCAACCAGAGCAACTTTTAAAGGGGGCATGGTAATACCTTTCCTCATGGTGCACAGGGGATGAACTCCAAAGTGATAGTGGTGGGGTTTTTGTACTTTTTTTCACATTTGAGAGGCAAGGAGCCTACCCTATATTTGGGGTAATATAGTAGTAATGAAATAGTCCTGAAATAGTAAAACAAGGGAAAAAAAGTCCTTGCTCACTGGGATTGAGTAGCAGACTATAAGAGGGTGCATCATTTAGCTATTGAACAGACTACAAAAAATATTCTTAAAGGATTTGATAAAGTGCTTAATGGACTGGAACACACTAAGGATATAACACATTGTAGTGATATAAATCCCCATTTGCTGCCAAAAAATATATGCAGATGGTATCCAGTCAGCACTGAGAAATAAATTAGAAGTTAGTTAAACTGGACTAGGTGGTGAGATTAGCTATCGTGAAGAATACACAGACACTGAGTGAGTGGATTAACTCTATGCTCTACATAATGAAATCTAATTAGAAGGCAGAAGGTCTTTCACAAGCTATGAAAGTGTGATATTTCCATGAAATCCAAGAAATTATACAAAAGAGCCGCCAAAATCTCCTGAGATTCCTGATTCATTTTGATCTAAGATTGGCACAGAACTGATTGCATTAAACAAGAAAAATGCCTAAGTTTGCTACTATTCCAGTAGCTTTTATAAAGACAGCCTTTAGTAATGCAGTACTTTGGAACATGTCTGTAATACCAAGGCACCATGTTCCAGAGTCTGCTGACATGTTAACCTATTGCAGACTAAAACTGCTTGAGTTGTTCTTCTACACTTTTCACAATACGGTATTTCAGTCCTGACAGTCCCACACAGCCTTACCTGAGAACTACACCACAGTGGCATGAAACATCTGAGAGCTACCAGCTTGAAGACATACTCTTAAAAAAAAAATTGTGGAGGTGAGGTGTTCCTCAAATCTTTGGCCTTTTCTTTATCAGGTGAAGTCAACCTCACTTTCGGTTTCTTTTGGAAAAGGAACTGAAGTATAATGTGATGGACAGGTGGGAGAGATGCAGCAAAGTACGAGAACTAGTTGTTTAACAATGACAGACAGTCAAAGAAACAGCATTTGTTAATCTATTTCTGTAAAAGCAGGTTTGCCTTGGCTTTTCCTTTTTTCCATCTTTTCCCAAAATAAGTTTGTTTAGGGAAGCTTATTGGCTTGGAGGTTTGGGGGAGTTTTAACTTAAACAGAAACAAAAAAAGCAACCTAAATATTTATGATGAAACAAACCCTTTGGGATCTTCCTTTCCTCCACCCCTCTTGGTTTTTTTGTACTCTCCGCCCCCATCCCCCTGCCCCTGCATTTGTATATCTGTGCAGTTCCTGAGACAAAGTGGGTTGGAAAAGTTCAATCTCAGTTCACAGGAGAGAACATTCTGTACTCTGCACAACAGTCAGGACTGCTGTAAAACTAGATCAACAACATGATCTCAGCAGCAGCACTACAACAGGGACATTCACAATATCTGAGCTGTCCAAAGATTGCTTTGTTTCCAGAAAACACACTCACACACTTAGACACGTACACATGGATAGGTGATTGAGGCCAGTGGATTCTTAGATTTTTCAACCTAGGATGTGAACAGTTATATTTTTTCCCCTCACTCAAAAAGGGGGGTGGGGGGTGGGGTGGGGTCCTTTCCTTCTCCATGCCCCCTCCATCCACCCAAATTTAATTATAGCACAAGCATTTCCATGGAAACAAGCCTGCCCCTCTCACTTCCCCATTCCCTCAAACATGACTTGGCCAGGGATTGGATAAAGTATTTTTGTGTGTCACTAACACCTGAACTCCGGAATTGTAGCCTGGATACATTACTGACTTCATCTCATTGACTTCAGAGGAAATTCACAGAATAAACTGGAAACACCTCCTCCCCCCACCCAAGTTTTTTGTTTGCTTGTTTAACTGAAGCCAAAAAAATCATTACTATTTCTTTTGTGGGGCAAGGGTTCTGTTGTCAAGCCTTCCCCCAGCAATGAAAAGTGTGACCTCATCTCGCAGTCTGTTTACTGTTTAAAAGGATCAATAATAGGAATGCATACATATTTGGCAGGATTTGCTGAGGTGGCTGAAATGGAAGCAGTAAAGGAGGGTGTAGATTGAAAGGGTGTTTTCAGCTGTGTGCTAATGTCCTCTGATGACCTCTATATGTAAATTACAGTGATTCATTACTTCAGCAATGAAATTTGTACTATACTTTCATTATCTAATATATCTTTTTTTCCTGTTTCTGGAGAAATGCAGAGGTGGGAGAAACTGCAACAGCCACAAACATCCCACATAAATAAGAGCCTTGAGGCTTATTCTTGCATAATAACCTATAATAAAACAATCCCTGGGTATGGAAAAGTATGAGTTTAAAAAAAACTATAACCACTAACAAACCCCAACAATATTCTTCTGACAGTCAGTTCCTACTGTAAGGGGCTGTCAGCAAAATGAAACCAAAGGTCACCAGAGTGAAGGCTGAGAGGGAGAAAAGGTCCCGAATTCCCGGGGAATGGGGGTTGCGGTCAGTTCATCACACGTTGTCTCTGCCGCTCCCTCATCCTCAGGGGGAGGACTCCTCACATTCTTCCCCTGCTCCAGCATGGGGTCCCTCCCATGGGACACAGTCCTCCACAAAATTCTCCAACATGGGTCCTTCCCATGGGCTACACTTCTTCACCAACTGCTCCAGCGTGGGTCCTTTCCACGGGGTGCAGTCCTTCAGGAACAGACTGCTCCAGCATGGGTCCCCCGCAGGGTCACAAGTCCTGCTAGAAAACCTGCTTCAGCGTGGGGTCTTCTCTCCACAGGGCCACAGGTCCTGCCAGGAGCCTGCTTCAGCACGGGCTCTCCATGGGGTCACAACCTCCTTCGGGCACATCCACCTGCTCTGGTGTGGGGTCCTCCATGGGCTGCAGGTAGATATCTGCTCCACCATGGACCTCCATGGGCTGCAGGGGGACAGCCTGCCTCACCATGGTCTTCACCACGGGCTGCAGAGAAATCTCTGCTCCGGCACCTGGAGCACCTCCTCCCCCTCCTTCTTCAGTGACCTTGGTGTCTGCAGAGTTGTTTCTCTCACATATTCTCACTCCTCTCTCCAGCTGCAGTTGCTGTTGCACAGCAACTTTTTCCCCTTCTTAAATATGTTATCACAGAGGCACTACCACCGTCACTGATTGGCTCAGACTTGGCCAGCAGTGGGTCCGTCTTGGAGCCGGCTGGCATTGGCTCTGTCGGACATAGGGGAAGCTTCTGGCATCTTCTCACAGAAGCCACCCCTGTACCCCCCCCCGCTACCAAAACCTTGCCACGCAAACCCAATACATCCATTCAAAACCAGTACGATCACTTACCAATTACTCACGGGCAAAACAGACTCGACTTGGGGAAAATAATTTAATTTATTGCCAAATTAATCAGAGTAGGATAATAAGAAATAAGAACAAATCTATAAACACCTTCACTCTCACCCCTCCCTTCTTCCCGGGCTCAACTCCACTCAAGTGGCACAGGGGGATGAGGAATGGGGGGGTTGCCATCAGGTCATAACACTCTGATTCTGACTTTCTCATGGACCTCAGAGTCCATAAGAGTGTGCTGAGTACAGGGCCATTTTGAGCAACCAAGAAGAAAATATTGAGGATGAACTAATGTCTTCAGTCACATGCCTCTCTGGAAATTGACAGGCTTGAGGAGTGGGCCCCTGCAAACCTCATGAAGTTCAACAAGGCCAAGTGCAGGGTCCTGCACCTGGGTCAGGGCAATCCCCACTATCGATACAGACTGGGTGATGAAGGGGTTGAGAGCAGTCCTGCGGAGAAGGACTTGGGGATATACTGGTGGACGAAAAACTGGACATGAGCCGACAGTGTGTGCTTGCAGCCCAGAAAGCCAATCGTATCCTGGGCTGCATCACAAGAAGCGTGGCCAGCAGGTCGAGGGAGGTGATTCTGCCCTTCTGTTCCACTCTCGTGAGATCCCACCTGGAGTACTGCATTCAGCTCTGGGGTCCCCAACACAAGAAAGAGATGGACCTGTTAGAGCAGGTCCAGAGGAGGGCCAAGAAAATGATCATAGGTCTGGAACACCTCTCCTCTGAAGAAAGGCTGAGAGAGTTGGGGTTGTTCAGCCTGGAGAAGAGACTGCTCCAGGGAGACCTTATTGAGGCCTTTCAATATATAAAGGGGGCTTATAAGAAAGATGGAGAAAGACTTTTTATCAGGGCCTGTAGTGACAGGACAAGGGGCAATGGTTTTAAACTGAAAGAGGGTAGATTTGGACTGGACATAAGGAAGAAATTTTTTACAGTGAGGGTGGTGAGACACTGGAACAGGTTGCCCATAGAAGTTGTGGATGCTCCATCCCTGGAAGTGTTCAAGGTCGGGTTGGATGGGGCTTTGAGCAACCTGATCTACTGAAAGATGTCCTTGCCATGGCAGGGAAGTTGGACTAAATGATCTTTAAAGGTCCCTTCCAAGCCAAACCATTCTATGATTCTATGAAATTAGGAATCTTATTCAGTAAGCCAGAGAAATGCTTCCCCCCACTCACAGTTTACAGCCTGGACCCCAACCCTGATTAGCTCTGAGGCTGTGGCTGACCGCAGTAGATCAGTCCTTAGAGAGAACTTGAGTTTTGTATTTCCTGAGGGGATTCACACCAACAGTTCAGAGAATCACAGAATGGTTGGGGTTGGAAGGG
>WAAD01039249.1:5820-16743 GCA_013389945.1 Fregata magnificens
CTATAGGAATTAGTGCAAGTAAGAGGCAAGCAATACTTTAGTTCCATATTTTGTTCAGCTTGGCTATAAAAAACCCTAAGTATTATGAGCTCTCATTGGCATGACTCAAGAGTTTTCAATGTTACTTAGGTAAAACCTCAGTTGAGGACTGAAGTTTACTGAAATAGAGTACATCAAATTAATAAGTACTTCATAGTAAGCTATGAATCACATCTTCATAATTGGTTTCTGCAGTTTGTGAGCACTATACATTTTCTTAGAGTACAGAAAAGTTAATGACAATAGCATACTTTATATGATAAATAAATAGAGAGTAATAAAAGCACTAATCGTCTGTGTATAGCATAACTCTTGTTTAATACAAAAGACTATGGAATTAAGCTCATAAGAACAATGAAGATGTAAGAAAATATTGTACATGGATCATAAGATGTGACCTGTTTGTTACACTATAAATTAAAAACAGGTAGATAACACTGATTCAAGTATGAGTTCACACAGTAAATAGAGTTGCATGGTTTTTTCATTGAAATTGTCATAAGTCCTTATTTGGATGAGTTTACGAGGATGTATTTGGCTGCTAAAAGCATCTCACATCTTATTCATACTGTACATTGCTGGTGGTCTAATCGTGGAGGTACTGAACACTAAAACTGAATTGCAACCCTATTTTGTTCACCAGTCTTCGAAATCTCCTTGCAAGCAAATTAGCATTGCTCTGGGCTTGTAATCAACAAATGCATTTATGATTATCTATGTATCCACATTTATAACTTTAATTAGCTCTGGAAGCTGACTCAGCATTCCTAAATAAAGATATTCACGAAAGATGTCTAGTTAAATCCCTGATAAGCACCACATACATGAACTTTGCTTCATTTTACAGCACAATACTTCCACCATTTGAATCATTAAAGAACTCCCAGACCCCAGTAAAACTGTAGAAAAGAAACCTTCTGCAGTCCTAGCTAGTCCTAGCTTTTAACTCTAAGCTCTAAATGAGGACTCCACATCACTTTTAGAGAGAGGGTGGAGGGGAGGGGGGGGGAGAAAAAAAAAGAGTTATTGACAACATGTGGGCAATGAATTCCTCCTCCCAGTGTCTATCAGATGACAAACTTCTTTTTCTGCTCAGCAAAGAATAGCCCTGCAGATAGTGGAGCCCACTGCTTCTATTGAGAGCACCTATTAAATTTGCTGGATATCAACAAGGGAATTTACTAAAGACTAAGAAAGAAAAGGCAGACCAACAAATTAATGTCCTCAGACTGACTCTTTAACTGAAAAGGAGCTGTTGTGAAGACTTGTGTAAGACTTAGCTTTGGTATCCTACCATAACATACCTTGAGAGTAGTTGTATGTCCTTGTCTCTTTTGCCATTTCCAGTTCAGACAAAACAATATTGTCCTGGTTTTGGCTGGGATAGAGTTAATTTTCTTCCTAGTAGCTGGTATAGTGCTGTGTTTTGGATTTAGTATGAGAATAATGTTGATAATACACTGATGTTAAATGATGTGTATGTGTATGACTGCAGATAAACCTGTCTGCCTTTCAGGGAAAGTTAAAGTATGCCTAACCTTACATTTTCAGTAAATTATTGGAATATTATCAAGAGCAGAAGAGACTTTAGTCTAGAATTTATTTATCCTTAAATATTGATCCCTGCTACTTGTAGCTGAGTATCTTGCAGTACAATATTTAACATGACTTGACTTATATAACTTCTTCCATGAAACTGTCAACATCCACCCTGGTTCTACATAATTGCTTTAGGAAATAAATTTTAAACCAAGCTACTTCTGACTACTGTTTCCTTTAATCAGATCCTTGATGAACTCATAAATAAATAAAAACAAAACAGAAGATCATATTATTTCCTTAATTACTACCCCTTCTCCTTCCCTTCTCAGAAGAAATCTGAGCACTTGTTCAGTTAACACTGATATCTGTGGCTAATTGCTGTAGAAAACAACTGAAAGCAGTTTAGCTAAAAACCAGAGAAACTAAATATAGAAGGCACTGGTGACCCTGTCTAAATTGACAACTCTGTTGGAGCAGTGAAGAGCCTGGCTCCATCTTAATGACTTCCATGTGGGTACTGGCAGCTGCTGTTGGTCCTCCTGAAAGCCTTCTCTCCCTCAGGCGGAACAAGCCTCAGCCCCTTGACCTCTCCTCATAGACCAAGTGCTCCAGCCCCCAAACATTTGCTCCAGCCCTGCCTGCCCCCCTCAACTCTTTCCAGTTTATTCATATCAATGATATGATATCATTAATCATTCATAATATCATTCTTATAACATAATAGTTATAATGCAGTGCCAAAACTGGACAGAGTTCTGGGCAATGTTCTGGACAGAGTCTACCGAGTGCTGAGTAGAGGGGAATAATCACTTCCTCCACCTACTAGCTGTGCTCCTTTTAATACAGCCCCAGCATACCTTTGACCACCTTTGCTGCCAGGGCACACTGCTGGCTCATGTTCAGCCTGTGTCTGCTAAGGCACCAAGGTCCCTTCCAGTAGAGCAGCTCTGCAGCCATTCTGTTCCCAGCCTATACCGTTGCGAAGAGCTCTTCCTCCCCACGGGCTGCACTTTGCATTTACCATGTTGAAATTCGTGACGTTCATCTTAAAACTTATTCTAGCTAAACTCTAAGCAGAGTAAGATCAGTAGCACACTCTTTCATAAGACGGCATAAAGTAATTCCACTCCTGAATGCAGGCTTCTAACCCCTACCTACAAGATAAACAAGGTATTTCAGATATTTACTGCTGTTGTTAGCACTTACCCTTTCAGAACCAGTCATCTCTCAAATACCCCTTAAGACAGAAATTGATGTTATGATGTCTTTATAGCAAGATAGAGAACAGGTAAATAGGGATTTATTTTTGGCAGCGTATGCCAAACATTTGACTAGTTAATTCACAAGCTTGACAGAGGATTTGCAGACTGCTTCGAACACCACATGCTAGCTACCCTCAAGATTTCAGAAGTAACCCTTGAATATTATTAGGAATTACTTCTACCCTCAACTTTTCACAAGCCACACAATTCCACTATACTCACAAAAATGGCCAGTTATGTGGAGTAGCACTTCAATAGAGAGCTTTTGAATACACAGAGGTTAGTATCAAACAATAATAAATAGTGCCATGATTAAAATAAAAAAAAAAAAAAAAAATCTATTGCCAGGACATCAACCAAGTCTTGAAACTTGGTGAGGCAGGGGTGGAAATAAGAGCCTTGGGTGGTGGGCCAGTACTTGCATCCTGCCTGGCTTTGCAGTCCCAAGCAGCCACAAGATTACTTCTCTGTTCCAGCTTGAGCAGAATCAAAGATGACAATTATTCACTACCCAATGAGATCCAGAACACTGTATTACTTGATATCTCTAGCAACTAAGCTGTATTTCTTCAGCATTAGTTGCCAAAGAAAGCTAATTGTGCACAACCTGTCTCAAAGGAATAGATACATGAACATCTGCATCTGTCACACTGATGGTGTTCATTTCAGATGGTTTGTTTTCTAAAGAAAAAAAGAATGTTTCAAAGAAAACAAAATGTTTCCACAGAAACAAGTTTCTTGGCTAACAGAAGCTTCTTTCTTATGTTCCTTTTCTTTGAAGACATAGACATATTGACAAAGTATCTTTAGGAAAAAGACTCAGTCCCAAAATGACGAAAAGTCAAATTCTTACCAGGACTGTATAAAAACAATATGCCATCATATACTATGTATTTAGGAGCTGAAAATTAATATGTCATTTTGAAAACAAGTCATCCTAAACATTTTTATTCACAGGAATAAGATTAAAATAGAGAACAGAAAGAAGAAAATTTGGTTCAGGACTGAAGGTCACTTGCAACAAGTTGTACCTATCACCAAAGTACACCGTAACTGAATCTTGCAACTGGCCAGGCTGATTAAGTATCATCTTAATAGCCTTCCACAGTGTACACCACAAAAAAAAAAAAACAACCCTTGTAAACTAAGTTATGCCAGAACACAACAATATTGATACTTCACGGTTTATTAGTTTGTTTCGTCATTTGAGGACCTGGTGCAGTGTGGCGATTCACAAGTTTGCTTTCTTTCAAAGGTTTATTGAATTTGAGCAGAGAAAAATCCTATTAAGCAAAACTAAACATCACGATCGTTGTCATGCTGATAAGCCCAAGCAAAATAAGGTAATTAAGCACTTGAATATACTATGATCAGGTGCTACATTTACAGATGATCCAAGATACTAGCAGAGTTTCATTAATCAGCATATACATACACCAAAGACCACCGTTCCTGAGCTTCACTGTTTCCAGCATATCTTTAACTGTGACAGCTTACAGTCGTACAGTGAAAAGCAAACCTGATGGGACTCCCGCCTCTTTTGTAACTTCAGGATGTACCATTGTGGTGAGATTACAGAAGCTCAGATGCTCTGGCTAAGTTTAACAATTGACTCCCTGCTCCTTTTCTAGTCTTGCATTAGGAGAGACTGCTGAGCCATACAGGACATCTTGCCAACCCATGGCCCAAAGGCAGTTTTGTTCCTGTGTTAGAATCAAATTAGCTTCAGCAGCAAGAGTTGTGCTGCCTATAAGGCTGCTACATAATTCATGTCCTTAACTTAATTAAGGTGCTGCTAAAGCTAACTTTGTGGAAAACCCACCTGCCATCCAGTCCTCATCCTCTAGGGGAACAGGACAGCAACTGTTTCTGGTCTATAGCCTACTTTTAGCTCTTCCACAGAGCTTTCTCAGCTGAAGGAAAGGAGATAATCCTGAGAATTTATGAATGGCAAAACATGTAAAAAGAGGGAGTCATGTTGCATATAACATTTCTCTGATTTTTACTACTAAGCTGGCAAGTTTTTATTCTGTAGATGCACTGTTTTCCAGATGAAAAGATTCACAATGCTAATCCTTTCACAAAGGGTTCTTCCTATTTTGATCTATAAACCAGATTTTTTGCTTTCAAAGACACACAAAACATTCCCAGGAACTCTACTTGAACTTAAATGCACTCAAAGATGTGCATTTCAACTGCACAAACTTTACTCTCTTTGCAATGCTGACTCTTAGAAGACTATCCGCAGGAGTATTGGCCACTATTATTCTTACTCACACACTGGCAGATCTTTACCGTAACTTTTTAATGTATATTTTTTTTACACACAAGAGCAAGACTCCCATCAATTTCCTTCCATATAAAACAAGACTTCAGAATATGCAAATCTGTAAACTTACATCAGTTAAGTTTTAGTGTGCTTTCTTCGTCCTCATTTGTACAAGCTAATTTTATCTACTCAGGCCAAGCTTGCAGCACAATAGAAAAATTAATTTATTTTCTGCCTTTGGCATGCATACTCTCCAACCTCAAAGTGGCCTTAACAAGTCATGAGTCATATTTTTTTGGCTTGGATTTCATGAAGAGATTTTGCTTGTGCATAACATATAGGACATCCCAGGTAGGTTTCCTATTTTAAATTTTACTAAAAGTTCTTAAAGAGTTAAAGCAAGATTTAAACAACCTTAACAACAAGTTCTTACAAGGCTTCATCTGCTTCAGGACACTGTACTTAAGGACTTGTTATATTTCTAAGATAAACTCCCATTTCATATAAATTTTAGAGGATTAGCTTCTTGCTCAAGACCCTTTACCAGTTGTCTCATCAGAAGAAAAAAAATCATCTCATAAGTTAGTTTACAGCCAAACATTCATACCTTAGTTTATCCAGAGTCATTTAGCCACGACCATGTTTTCAAACAGCCCTGTTAGCTTCAGTGGCATAGGAGAGTCAGGCATTAGCATCCAAATATCTTTCAGTTGGGTCTGTAGAGATTTTTCCATGAACGTAGTGACACACTGTTCTTCAGCTTCACTTTGAAAACTTGCATGACACCCCAAAGGAATAATCACCACCAGATTCAAATTCAGGCAAGTTCTCATTGCCTAAACGATACCTGTCATAGCTAAAGGAATGGGATACTTGTGCTTGATAAGAGCACGCTGGACTTTTGAAGGAAGACTTTGAAACGGAGGCAAAAAAAAAATCTGCATGTGAAGTTTTCTCCATACATCCTCTGCTCAGGAAAAGACAAGCTAAGAAACAAGAGTTACTTTCTCTTATGTGAACAGGTAAAATTGTTTGTGCCTGCTGCTTTCATTTCTGTGTTTCTTATTCCATTTACCAAGGAGAAGAAAAACAACAGCTGATTAATTTTCATGCTGCTTTCTCTCCTGTAACAGACTTTTTTTCCCCTCCAGTGTTCCTCTTTCCTCTGTTTTATCTTTCCAGTTATCCCTTCCTTCCTGAAGTAATAGGTAGCAAGCTATACTTTCAAGAACTCATGGGTCTGATCACCTCTTCATCTGGATCAGATATAATTTTTTAATACTGTGTGAAAGTGATTAATCTCATCCCAATTTCTTTCTACAAACTTTTTGATATATTATAGAAATGTGTTACAGGTATCACTGAAGATAAAAACTGCCCAGCTGAACAGATTTCTAAACTTTATTAGAAGGCCTTAGTTTACATGGTGCCTCTGATTACGTGATGTTTCAAGTTTGAATTCAGCAGTGCTTTACACACTGTGAAACTGTGCCCCTTTAAGTTGTACACATTTAGTGCACTCGTGTTTTTCAAGGTATCAGAATAAGCCTGTTTGCTGCCTTTGGGAATAAAAGAGAACTATACATGTGCAGATTTGTTTAGTGATCACCGCACATGTAGCTTTACCTATGCCAGTTACTTCCAGAGCAGTAACCAAAAATGTTTCTATTCAGAGGAAAAGAATCGAAGCTATGTGGTTAAGCTTGTCCTTCCCATCCATGTCTTTTCTCCACCTTTCATATCACCAGCCAACTCATGTGAGAGGGCTCAAAAAATATCATAAGAGATCTTTCAGTAATGAAAGTCAACAAAACAGTCATTGCTCTTTCACTGTGTGCAAATGGAGTTGATCTTCAAACCCCACCACCTCAACAGTGGGAGTTTTGATACTGATTGTAAACAAGAATTGAATTGAACACTTTTTCTTCTACTGAATTCTGTAGTATAGACATTTTGGAAATTTCAGTAATCCATACCTGTCAAGCATAAAAGCATCTAGGATTCTGGATGTATAAAGTTTAAACTAGAGAAGCGGTAAATATCTCCTACGTCCCAATACTTTAGGTCCATTCTACCAAAATTCTGTAAAACTTGTGCAGGTTATGCAATTAAAAAATTGAAGCTACACATGAGATACTTAGCAAAGATATAACAAGGCTAGTTCCTAGAGGATATTTCCTACCAGGTGGCTATAAAGCTAACTTTCACCATCCCTCTTTTCTTAATATGTATTTAAAAAGGATTGCCTGCCAAAACCACACTTTTTCTGATGGCTGAGCAGTTTGATGGCAAAATTATGCTGCCAGTATGTTTGCTGTTGTTGAAGCTGGCATGCTAATTTAAGTACCAGTACCACTAGTCTCATCCGTCTTGAAGGTAAACCTTACACGCACAAGGATTTCCCCCTCAGCCACACCAGAGGGAGATTTGAAGTTACTGTAGATGTTTTTCCTCAGTAAGAGAATATTCAGTTCTGGTAGTTTCCGTATTGGTAGCTTCAGAAAAGACCTTGTAAGAAAGTGATTAAATTCAGATATGAGCTTCATTTTTTGCCAGTGTAGTGTTCAAGTCAAAAGGAAGAACAGGAGAAGAGTACGTAATTTTTTTTTCTGGTGGGACGCAACTGGCAGTAAATATCACTGATTTTAAGGTCAAACTAGCAATATGAATCCCCCCAAAGAAACAATATCCTGTTATGTACTTTTCATAACTTATACCTTCCATATGCTACATTATGGAAACACATTTATGAGTGCTATGTACTATTTTACATTGTAAGTGATTCTCTGTTGGAACAACTGCCAATAAGCAGCTAGCAATAATGTCTGTTGAAAAAAGTTTTTTGTGTGGTTTACCTTCAGAATTTTCTTCCTCTGAATAATATTTTTGGATAACTGTTGTTCTATGCAGTTAAGGGACCATGCAGCTGTGTGCACAAAATTATGTTATCACATTGGCATGTGCATGTAGAGAGGTACACATTACACAAACAAAGCTGTGGACACCTGGAATTTAAAGATATGTAATTTCAACATCTTGAATAGCATATTTATTTGGTGGAGCAGCAAGAAGATACAACAATTTTTTTTTTTTTTTTTTTTTTAAGAGTTTGGAGGGGAGAAGGTTGAAATAGAGGTACTGATATTTATACTTTTGTCAAAATACACTAGTTCGCTTCAGAACTGCATTGATTTGCAGGTCTCGGTGCACTGAATTTGAGTAATGTAGTAAGAAATTCAACAATTTTAAGTATCACTTAAACGCTCATACATACTACCCAAAGGTTGAATCCAATAATGAAAAAAGTTGATATAGTCAAAATGTTTTATATCTCACAATCACTAAAAGCAACAAAATATATTCTATATTCACAATCCCAAGTTATAATAATAGTAATAATGAAATGTTTTAAGTGATATCAGAAAGGCTGAATCCAGTGAATTCCATGCCTGAATTATCAAATATTCCTGTTCTATGACAGATTCCAGCATGATGTAAGTAAAGTTGATTTATTTCTGTCCCATACATCAGCTTCAATAGGACATTAATATGTTAAATTATAACCCCACTCATCCTTCTACAAGCCGGTTAATCAAGTTTCTTCCCCTTTCTTCAGTATCAATGAAACAAAGATTAATTCAGAATTCACTCTAAATCGGGTACCATGTCCTACCAAATATCATGTTACACTTTGCTAAGATATCTCTTTTCCCTACCATACATTTCTTATTAACTGGCAGTTTTATTGAGTAATTTTTCATGTTAGAAATTACTATCCTGAAGAAAACAAACCAACCATACTAGGGATTCCTTTCTTAGGTCTGTCATATTACTTGTATTTACCTGACATTAACCTTACACTTGTGTATGCTTTCTTAGCATCTGTGCATGGGATTTCTTCATCACCATCTTCTATTGTAAAAGTGTCAACTTTAGTGAAAGCTAAGAGTGATAAAGTTTCCTCTCTGAGATACTTTGTCTTTCATGCAGCTGCACTGAAGCTTCAGCTTAATCATTAGCGAACTAATTAGCTTGGGCTTAACAGTTACAGAATGATCATTACCTTACAAAGTTGTTAATAAAAATAAAAGATACATACACAGACATAAAACCCTGGCTTTGAACCTATCAACATCTCCCCATTGCTTTAGAACAAATGTTTAGCTGTTAAGACGACAAAGGAAAATTACTATTTTTCAGACACACATGCTATAAAAATTAATTACAAAATAGTTTAATTAGTTTAATATTAAAGTTAGATGAATAAAAACATGCAAGAACTGCAAATGCGTACGGACCAAACTAAAAAAAAGAAATCGCAGCCATAGCAGTTTTCTGAACACATTAAAAAACCTGTTAAAGTGACTCCAATTGCCTATATCTTCAGACTTACAAATATGATTTTAAAAGTTCAAAAAAACCAAAAACTTGAGACAGAAGAAAGGTAAAATTATTGCTGTGCATAAAACTCTGAGTCCATAAATTTCACAACTTTGATCCCAATATTATAGAGCATTCTCAAAATCCACTGAATGTGGATCTTGTTTTCACTAGTGGAGGTCAGATACTCTTCAACTTGCACCATAGTATGCTTGTGACTGTTTCACACCTTCTGTGGAGCTTTTAGCATCTTGTTGGAATGGAAGACAGCTTAGCTAGGAAAAATTATTCCTACCAATACATGTTACAGATTAGTTCATTCATATCTGAATCACTGCCTAATCAGTTCTCTGTATCTTATTAAATGGCAGATTAAAGAATGTACTACACTATTCCTTTGTGCTTTGACTCCTTCCTTTTGTTACCCTAAGTTTATTGCAACTGAGTCTATCATCATAGTATCTGATACTGCTAGAAATGCTATTTTATTCATAATAAAGGTTTAAAATTTAGCTGCTTCTCCATCTAATGAAGGAGTTCACTTTTGATAGAGACAGTTGTGATTTACTGGCAATCCAAGGTAAATAAGAAAGTTGGAAAAGCAGGTAGCGGTCACAACAGCAACAGTAGTCACATGTCATAGAAATCTTCCTACTACACATTAATTCACGCATTCTCTTTTTCAGAAAGATATCAGTGTTGCCCTTGCTATAATATTTCTTGAACTGCTGTCAACTGTGCTACCCTGCTATGGAAGTTCTAAAAGGTTTTAAACACAAATTGGGATTGGACAGGAACATGAAACCCAATTGTGTAAAGGCAGGTCCTTGAGAAAGCCCTCTAGTCATTGCAACACTTGTTATTGACAAGTTCTTCACAAGAAACTACCTAAAGTTTTAGAATATGTCGAACGCCGATCTACAAGAAGGGACGGAAGGAGGATCTGGGGAACTACAGGCCAGTCAGCCTGACCTCGGTGCCGAGGAAGATTATGGAGCGGCTCATCTTGAGTGCGGTCACCAGGAAGGTGCAAGACAACCTGGGAATCAGGCCCAGCCAGCATGGCTTCATGAAAGGCAGGTCCTGCCTGACCAACCTGATCTCCTTCTATGACCGGGTGACCCACCTAGTAGATGAGGGCAAGGCTGTGGATGTTGTCTACCTGGACTTTAGTAAGGCCTTTGACACGGTCTCCCACAGCATTCTCCTGGACAAGCTGGCAGCTCATGGCTTAAATAGGTGTACTCTTTGCTGGGTAAAAAACTGGCTGGATGGCCGAGCCCAGAGAGTGGTGGTGAATGGAGTGAAATCCAGTTGGCGGCCGGTCATGAGCGGTGTTCCCCAGGGCTCAGTTCTGTGGCCGGTTTTGTTCAACATCTTCATCAATGATCTGGATGAGGGGATTGAGTGCACCCTCAGCAAGTTTGCAGA
>WAAD01039249.1:16973-41066 GCA_013389945.1 Fregata magnificens
ACAAGTCTTATGAGGAGCGGCTGAGGGAACTGGGGTTGTTTAGTTTGGAGAAGAGGAGGCTGAGGGGAGACCTTATTGCTCTCTACAACTACCTGAAAGGAGGTTGTAGCAAAGCGTGTGTTGGACTCTTCTCCCAAGAAACTAGCGATAAAATGAGAGGAAATGGCCTCTAGTTGCATCAGGGGAAGTTAGATTGGATATCAGGAAGAATTTCTTTACTGAAAGAGTGGTTAGGCATTGGAACAGGCTGCCCAGAGAGGTGGTGGAGTCGTCTACCCTGGAGGCGTTCAAAAAAAGGTATAGACGTGGCACTCCAGGGCCTAGTTTAGGAGGCATGGTGGTGTTAGTTGATGGTTGGACTTGACGATCTTAGAGGTCTTTTCCAACCTTAATGATTGTATGAAACAGTAAAATGGAAGATCCTTTTGTTGTTATTGAAGTTTTGATTATCCACCTCATGAGGAGATAAACAGAGTTTACGAGTTAAGTATATGAGGACCCATTCTCCTGATTTTTTTTTTTCTCCTCCGTAATTTTTCACAATGTTTATTCAGCCCAGGGAAAACCCATGAGATCTGCTTCCCCAAGCCTGTTCAAGATGCAAGAGATGCACTGCACAGAAACCTCTTAACTCTGTAAGAGGTATTGTTTCCCCAAAAGCTTCTTCTGCTCCCTCCCAACAGCAAAAGCAATCCCATGGCAGGTTTTCCTGAGATTGGTGCAACCGGACAGAAAGATAACACTCATCCATTTTTTGCTTCTCCTCCCCACCTTTCCCCCAAACCAGAAACCTCTCTCACTAGGAAAGAGAACACTCAGGAAAACAAAACAAGACAAAAAACCCAAAACTACAGACAAACAAACAAACAAACATACAACACCCCCCCCAAAAAAAAAAAAAAAAACAAACCAAAAAGTACTCCATAAAGCCTCTGTTTTATCTTCCCTATGGGATACACAGCATTTCTTTCATACATAAACAATCTAAGGCAGTTCATCAATTTACATGTATAGTCACATACTTTAGTGAGTTAAAGACTTACTAAAAACAGACCTTCGCACCATTTTGCACTTCTTACCTATGACAATTAAAATACATTTGAAGTAAAAGTGTATTAGGATCAGAGGACAACAGAACAGATGCATTTATCACGAAGACAGAAACACACCAGAAGGGGTACCTTAAAAAGGCTATCTGAAATTCTCAAAATACCTTATAAGACATCAGACAAAACACCAATTCATGCTTAGAAAGAAAGTTGTCTTTTTTTTTTTCCACTAGTTCATCAGATATATCTTGTACATCTTACATTAAAACAAAAATCGAATCCCACACCTCTCCTTTCAGGCAACTGCACTCCCTGCTGGCCTGGTCAGCTCCCTGAAGACTGCCTTATCTAAAGAAGCAAAGGAAGGTTAAAATACTTTAGAACACATAACCACACATCACATACCCCCATAGCAAAGCACCATCTTCTAAACAGAAAAGCAAACGGGCAAAAAACCTCTCTAGATAAACTTGAAATACCCTTTCAATGCCTGCAAGATCTACTCTTTTAGCTATTATAGCAACTTTCCCTCTTTTCCAACAACAAAACACAAGCCACTAAAACAACACTCAACTCTTATCAGTCTTTCTCCTCAGTACTGTCTATCACAAGAGGAACCCACAGCTTCTCCTCTTTGAGCTCTTCATATACTTTCAAAAGCCTGAAATAACCATGAGCTTCAAAGTTTTCCAGATACTTCCCTAACCTCTCACATGTAACCATCTGCAGCTGCTTACCCAGCTGAAGGCTGATTGCCCCCACTGCCAGCCAGGGAGTGTATTCTGCCTGCTACCTCATGTTTTCCTATCAGGATCAGCTCAATCCTAATGAATTAGACTGCAATTACCATTAATTAGAGTTAGCTCAAAATCTATTTTAAGCACTGCATCCATTTTTACTTGGGTATTTTTGGCATTGGCTTTATTTAAAATTCTAATGATGCTGTTCAGAATGTTTTCTGTTATTGATGAATTGTAATTGTCCAGCCTTGAAATGTGCCCTTTACATAGCTATAAATTAAGTGTACTCCAGAATAGGTTCAGAGAATTCCCAGGCAGTAGTCAGCATTTAAAAAAAAGAAATCACTCTTATATCCTCTAGTCAAAAATCATGCTTCATATTTGCTGTTTTCACTTATACATATTTGTTTTATTTTTTGGCTTAAATCCAGACAGGAGACAGGTATGCTTACCAGAGGTATTTACAGTAGATCTGGCAGCAGACTCTTCCCAGTGAGGCTGACAAGAAAAACAAAAGCATTTAGGGGACAGTGGAAGCATTAATACTCAGGACTCAGTTTCATGAGCTCCAAGAGCAAGCCTTCAAAAACTTAAAAGACCTCCAGCAGGAGGACAGCTAATAGCAAAAACAGTAGGAGACCCAACTATTACCTTCTGTTCTGGCCCAAAGGCTCTGAAGAGATTCACATTTCATTGTTCCAGAGCAGGAAAAAAAGAAGTGGTGAAGATAAGGAAGAGCAAACTGGGAACTGCTTTCTTTGATGCTTCTCATCTCAGACAAATAGTGAAGACATGAAAAGCAAAATCCAATTATATATGGCTAGCATGTGATGATCGTGGCACAATAAACTGAGCAGGGAAAACAAGAACAAAACTCTGATGTGAACAATAAAAATGGCATTAATCAAATACAGCTTGTTTCTTTTTGTTTCATATGGATATTGTTCCACAACTATTTATATGAATGTATATAACACCTACAATGCACACTAGTACATCTAGAGATGAAAGATATACAGCTGGTTTCAACAGTAATTCTTGCACATTTGTCTTGGAATACATTAAAAATATATACTTTCTTTATTTCATTAAATTTTGCTTCTTTACTGAATGTTCCCATTCAGAGAATGCAACATAAGACTACATGTTGCTGGAAAAAGTTCTCTAAATGGATCAAAGTAAAACTGGCCCTTGGATAAATAGGTTATTCAAAATTTAGCCATTATTCTACTACTAACAAAAAGAAAAGTTGCCCTGATTTTTGGAAATATGTATATTACTAATACTATATATATACTAATACAAAGAATTTCACTGAAGAGCTTGGACCAATGGTAATCGAGTGGTGGATTATTCCTGAACTGTTTTAATCAAATTTTGGCTATTTTTTATTTATTATGTAATTTTTCTTGTAAATCACATAACACCACTTCTGTTCCCTGAGGAGAAATGCTTTGAATGTGAGATTAAGGGCTAACAAATGCATAATAGAAAAATTATACACCAAAGATTTCTTGTTTCTCTTTTCCATTTATACATTTCACATCATGCAAATTCACTTTAAAGCATATGAGATTTGAATCCACTGTTTATTTGCAGAAACCATTCAGCACTTTTTGCTATTCTATTTTTTTTTTGTAAACATAAATTCCCAACTATGCATGTTGCCTGCTATTTTTAAATCTACCTGTCCAATTTCCCAGAAAGCCCTCAGGTTTGGGCTTTCAGGTTTTTTTATTTCTCATCAATATTATTATTTTCTGCAAACAGGTGAAATTATATGGAATGGGACACCTTCTTCTACTTTGCAGAACAATTTTGAAAATCTTGCATGGTATGACGTTCAGCTGCAGGACCAACTATTTTTCATAGTGATAAGAGACAGATTGTAAAGGCATTCAAACAGCTAAGCTTGAGAGATTTTTCAAATGGATCTATGCTTATAACTTTTTGGAAGTTACTTAGAAAACTCCATTTTTGCCTATTCTTGTTTTCATGCATGACCTTGAACACATCATTCTGTGTCTCACGTTCCCCCCCTCTAACATCAGGACAAAATCATTCATTGTGAAGTTGTCAGGGGCTCCTTCATTGGCAGTGACTTCATCAGGCATATCTGCTGCCATGGAATGAGTGAGTCTGAGCACCATACACAGAACAATAATTTTACCACTTAATTGCATAAAATACTAATGGAAGAACTAGAAAATTGAAGAGATGTCTTCACAGTATATCTTTGTGTCCTTGTCATGTATGAATAGTATATTTCCATGCATTCCTTCCTGAGGATGTTGCAGGAAGTCAAATGTATTTTGTTTACATGTTTCAAAATATTAACTTTGTTCTCTTTTAAGAAGAGATAGTTGCACGTAAAGAACCAACTTCATTTAGTTTGTGCTTCAATTTAACCACAGAAATAGCACAGTTGATTTAGCCCAATGACAAACTTGTATTTTTTTTCCCTTAAACCACAATAGCTCTTGCTTTCTGTTATAAAATGCCAGAAATCTTCAGTCAAGAACACACTGTTTCTAGGGGAGCAATGTATAACGGTTTAATCCATTTGCAAACTCTTGAGGTATGCATCAGAAGAAAACCTGTAATAAAACCCAGTAGTTCTCACTTCTGCAGAAATAAGTGCGTCTGTGATCACAGGTATATACTAATCTATAAGTACAGTGAAGATCTTCAGTTACTTGTCATTTTTATCTACATGGGTGACAGAGAAGTGGCACTGCGATGCTGTATTTAAAGTCAAAGTGGCGTGAAGAGCTTTTTTACCTCCTCTTATCTCAAGATATCTTTTGAGATTGACTAGTTTTGAACCAGTTGCAAAAAGAGATAACCAGTTGGCTTACAGAAACATAAAAAGGTCCACAAACACTTTTTTATCCCACTCTGCGTGTTCTGCAACTCAGACTTGTCATTCCCTACAAAGAACTTATTCCTGCAGCTGTTTTACAAAAATATTAAAAAAAGAAACCCACAAAAGAAAGCATTAAAATGTAATGTAAGTAGGGGAAGTATCAGTCCAAAGAACAGAAGGATTTGCTTAGAGTAGTTATAACACACATATGAAACTACAATCCCCCAAACTGTTATTGCTTAAAAAATGACCAGCACAAAGGCAATAAAATCTGTAAAATCATAGTATATTCCTAAGTAAGGGTAGCAATACATGTCTTAAAATAGGCTGTAGCATGTTTATTAGAGTTTTGACACTGCATTTATTAAAATAATAAATGCTAATTGCATAAGGATTTTGAGGATCCAAGTCTTGCTCCTGAAAACTGAAAACAGCCCAAATTTTCAAACTAAAACTGAATAAAAATCTTCCTCTCTTTTTAGCACACAGCACAAACAAATCTCAGTGAATTTGTACTTTCAGATATTTTCAGAGGTGGACTTTCCTGAAGGATTCACTTGCATAATCTGTCTCAAAAAAATATGTTTCATACTCGCATGACCTAAAGGGCATGAACTGCATGAACAAAGTCTGGTTCCTGTGAAGGTTTTGTGAGAAAGTTTGCCACCCCCAGGGCACAGAGCCACCACTGCAGTGGGATGTGGCTGCTGTGGGAGATCCTGGACCCCAAGATCAGCAGGTCACATTTAAGGGTACAAACAGAAATACTTGAAACACTCTGAGAAATGTCAGCTTAAAATTTTCTTTCATTGGAAGCCTACTTATTTCACTGGTTGCTACTTTTCCTTTATCTCCAGTAACATAGTATATGCCTTTTAGAAGATCAAAGTAGAAGAGATCCTGAGCAGAAAGAAAGCGGGTTCAGTAGTGAGGCTGTAGTCTTGTATATGACCATAGACTCATACCCATTTTTTTTCTGAACATGTACTTCTGTATTACTTAATCATTCCACCAAAAGACTGATTCCTAAATGCTTTTGTCCTGACTATCATAATCATGCTCAGATGGCAAGTCTTCCAAAAACCAGCCCAATTCTCATTGCATAGTAAATGTTTTTTCCTATACCCATTATTTTAGAAATAAACTCATCAGACAAAATACATGATTATAAGTTAAATCAAGTCTCCATTTTCATCCTAAAGCTACTAGTAAGTAGAACTAAAGAATATTATTCAATTACATTGGACTAACTGATAAATCACAACATATAATTGGTATGTTGATACAGTTGTCTGAGTCCTGTCAAACCAGCCTGCATTTCAGACATTTGCATCTTGTTCAGAGAAACAGGAAAGATGCTGATTGCATTTAAGCTTGCATTCAAACTTTGTTATTGCCCCAGACTAATAGCCTTACTAGGCTCTTTGTTTGAAAGCTTTATTATTTTCAAAGAAAATACTGTGAGCAAAGAAAATTATTTGTTAAACAGAGAAAGGTAGTTGGAAGCTTACCTTGCCCTGTCATTGTAAAACTGGTTCTCCTTCAAAAAGAACTGAAAAAATATATTTTTTAATTAAAATTAAGAAGATAACTATTCTCAACTAGATAATTGAAATAGAATTTGTATGCAATCATATTCATTTCTGTGCTGCAAAGTATGTAATTTTGTGTTAAACTGAAAGAAAGTTCATTTCAAGAAATAATTCTTAAGACCATCCCTCCACTAGAAAGGCAATTGACAGGTATTTCATTTCATTTAACTTTGAGAAAATAAAGTATAGGATTTCTTATACTGATAAAAAGTTAAACTTAAAATGACAATAATTCAGTGTTGAATAGATAAGGAGCTGGTACCAATAATTCATATTCTCCTTTTAATAAATTGATTTGTTTGAAAATGGTTGCAAATGGTAATATTGAGAGATAGAGAGAAATCAATTTCTTTACTGAGATTCTCCTTTCATTTGCGTTCTTGATCTAAACGAAGAATAACCACAGTAAAGTGAACTAAAGTATTCATCTTTACAGGAAAATAAAGAAGAGCAAGAATTGCAACATTTTCCTTATCCTATACAAGAAGTGGGCACCAGTTTTGGGGCTCAGTTTTGAAAAGAGCTCAAAATTCTTCCTACCATTCAACGAAGTGCATAGCTGTGGTGGGCATAGACGTACAGCTAACATTTTCAGTGGGATGCCTGGTACCCAGTGTGGCCAGAAGCCCTCATGCTGACCTTTACTGGAGCACTCAGCATGCTGGATCCATGGACTGCAATGCCAGCCTGCTCTGGGGAGTCACACGTTCCCTCTGACACCACTTGTGGCTTCTCCATCACCACCAGCTGCTGTGAAAGCGCTGCGGGACTGACCATGTTGCCAGTCTTGATTCTGGGTTCAGCGTGCTTTTTCTAACATCCTGAAGCAATGCTGGACTTACAAGGAGAAAAAGGCACAAGACCAGGAGGAAAAAAAGGGTTAATGTGACTGGGGGTGCTGGTCAACAGCCGGCTGAACATGAGCCAGCAGTGTGCCCAGGTGGCCAAGAAGGCCAATGGCATCCTGGCTTGTATCAGGAATAGTGTGGCCAGCAGGAGTAGGGAAGTGATTGTGCCCCTGTACTCAGCACTGGTGAGGCCGCACCTCAAATACTGTGCTCAGTTTTGGGCCCCTCACTACCAGAAAGACGTTGAGGTGCTGGAGCATGTCCAGAGAAGGGCAACAAAGCTGGTGAAGGGTCTAGAGCACAAGTCTTATGAGGAGCGGCTGAAGGAACTGGGGTTGTTTAATTTGGAGAAGAGGAGGCTGAGGGGAGACCTTCTCGCTCTCTACAACTACCTGAAAGGAGGTTGTAGGGAAGCGGGTATTGGACTCTTCTCCCAAGAAACTAGCAATAGGACGAGAGGAAACAGCCTCAAGTTGCATCAGGGGAGGTTTAGATTGGACATTAGGAAGAATTTCTTTACTGAAAGAGTGGTTAAGCATTGGAACAGGCTGCCCAGAGAGGTGGTGGAGTCGTCATCCCCGGAGGCGTTCAAAAAAGGTGTAGACGTGGCACTCCAGGGCCTAGTTTAGGAGGCATGGTGGTGTTAGTTGATGGTTGGACTTGATGATCTTAGAGGTCTTTTCCAACCTTAATGATTCTATGATTCTATGATTCTATGATTCTATGAACTGACCAAAACTTATAGAGAGCTTCTGGCCAATGATTAGGGTGACACTTCAAGCATTTCTTATTCTGCAAAGGATAGTTCTCCACTGCCTTGTCTTAGAGTCTTCTTTAAGCTCCTCACAGAGATCAAATAAAGTTTGTTTGTCAAATCCCTATGTACAAAAAACCTGCTGCTATATTAGACCTAAAATTGAGAGTGTGCTAAGCTCTCTAAATCCTGTTAGAAAGATAAAGCTCTAAATATTCTCCACTGTCTCTAGCATCAAGCAGCAGCATTTGATATTCTCTTTGTGCTGTTCCTTTCAAGCCTTGACTTGAATAAGTTAAATCTACTTAATAAATACTTTGCTATATGTCCACTTCATCTGAAAATGCACTCTTTCCTAACTCTGGCATCCTCAATGGAAATTCATAAATACTGCTATATATTAGTACCTCTTACTTAATTTGTTTTCTTTAATGTGGAAATCCACCTGTGCTTTTCTCTGCATGGAACTTGTTCTCTATCAAAATCTGAAACTAACACTTATCTCAGTGTATAATATTTCTAATATGTGCATATAAGTCTATATTTATATATTATATACTATATATAAGTATATACTTATGTCAGTATATAGTTATATATACTTATATCTATACACTTATATCTATACTTACACATTTCTTATATATACTAGTTTCCCATTTCATACATATCACTGGTACACTCTTTGGAAATTTTAGCCTGGAATGGCCATATAAACTGAACTACAAATCAACACCTGGGCATATTAGAACGGTGGGAAGTAAAAGGGCAAATACCTGGTTATTAAAGCACCAGTAACTGAGCTACCGATCTTCTGTTGTGTTGATCTAAACTAACTTGTGTTGAAAATATAGTGAAAAGTGCATAAACAGACACACCAGATTTTTCTAATTTTCTGCGCAGTACTGAGAGCACATGTGCACACCTTCACAGCTTGTGCATTATCAGCTCATTTGAATTCCTCGCTACCTTCATACTAGAAACACCAGACTAAACCCCTGTTTTCACTGTAGTATAGGCATGTAGTTCTGGGAGCAAGGGCTTTTTCCTCTCTTTTTATGTTTCAAGAACAAGCCAGGCTGGTTCACAGGTGGGATTTCTAGATACAGTGACACAGAAACATATTGGCCAAGTTCACACAGAACTAGAACTTTCTGACCTGGGTGCTTCTGCCGCAAGTGGATTTTCTACCCACTCTACAGTCTCTGCTAAGAAATCTAACCAGCATTTTCTGCAATGTGAGAAAAGGACCAAGAAATCTACATGGAAAAACAATCTGCAGAAAAAAATTGTATCAATAAAAAACTGTAGCAAGGTTTGTGAGGAGAAACTGTGTTGTGAACTTCTATATCCTTATAGCGCTACAACACTATTACTTTAAACTGTACCATTTTTCAAACTGCTATAAGGAAGGAAAGGTATGAGAACTGCAGAATAAGATTTTCTTTTTCCTTGTGGCAGAACCAGCGTTGTTGTAGTCACATAGTGGTGTCACTTGGAGGAATGGTAGAAGTATACCAATAAAAAAGTTTAACAGGGGTCATTTCAGTCCAGGGGTTCACTATTGATATAACTGTCAGCCAGTGCTAATTTTCTCCCTACGTCTCCTCACCAAAAGGAGGTTGTTTTTAAAGGCATGTTATTGATTTGTAAGCAATATAAACATGATTTTGCTTGTAACTAAATGTTGAATCCTTGTGAAAAGTAAAGGATACATTACTCTAATATAATGATACTGTCAGATAGACTAATTTTGCCACAACGTCATAGATTCCTAAACATTTTAAAAAGTACAAGCAATGTTTGTGTTTAAGTAGCATTTTCATGCTTTAAATGACTTGATTTGAAATAGACAGTTCTGCTTTAGCTTAAAGGTATTTTGAAGTCTTAATTCAATTTAGCAGCCAGAAACAGACAAACAACAATTTAAAACTTGACCAGGAGTAAATCCTCCAGACTATGGGTTGAGAATTTCAGCCCTGTGGGTCTGCCAGTGTTTATGATTTATCAAAAGCCATTTTTAAGTTCTAGGGCAGTTTACAAATTGTGAGCTCTGTCTTCTTCAGAACTCTCAGTTCCTGTGTTGTTATTTATTAATCACAATTAACAGCGCTTTGCCAGAATCTAAATTTCATTATACAGCATTGTCGTGATGTTTGAATGATCATGAACTTTGCATTGCACTGTTTACAAGGAAAGGTAATAATACACTAAGATATTGTTAATTATTAAAACCTTTTTTTTTTTTTTTTAATTCTCCCTGCACTAAACAATAAGATTTTGAAGACAAAAGCACAAGAAAATTTTATTAACTTTCCCAACTTGTGGCTACTCCTAACTGCTAGTGATGGAACTAATGTTCCATTCAAAGTAAATTTAAAGGAGAAATAAAAAAAAAATCACAGTATTTCAGACTAAAGGTAAAGTAACAACCTCAATTCTCTGTACATTATGACTGTTATGTTACAAGATGAGATTTAAAACCTACTTTTTAAAGTGGTTGAAATACTGGTCTCGTAGTGCAAAAAAGAAAAAAGCCATGATTTTAGACAATATGTTTGGATTAAGCAGCAGACTTTAAAATAAAAATAATACAAGTATTGTGAGAATTTGAAGTTGAACTGCTTAGACATAAGACTATTATTGGCATTATAAATCATGTAGGCAGACTTGAAGTTTTAGCCATTTTTTCTAGATATGAAATCCAATATTTTCAGAAAAGACTACTGACTTTTGGATTTCCTATCTGAGTTCTCATTTGGGGCATGATGTTTAAATAAGCATGGTCCTGTTTTTCTTCCTGAAAAACATCTCTTTAAGCCTGCCACAAACTGACACTATCATTAGTCACTTCAGAGCATTTTAGTTAGGAAATACTAAAACATTTTAAGAAACAGAGTTTTGTTAGCAATGCGGTTCTGCTTAGATTGATGATTGTTGATTGTTGATGGACAAAACATGATTAAAAAGAATGATAAGGCTTTGCCAAATCCAAGCAACTAACAGAATCTTTATGAAAGACCTCCTGAAATATAATTGTTTCAGGTAAGTATTTAAAAATAAAAATCCTGTATCTAGCAATTGCTGAAAAAGGAGACTCTGACCCAACCTTCTCTGCCACTAGATTTTAAGAACTGTAATAAAATTGATGCCATATGCATGTACCATACACATAAAATAGCTTCCAGAATTACGCAAGCTTCCGAATTAATAATGCTGTACCAGCAGTCTATGGGCAGCAATACAAGTTCTCACTGAAGACAATTCAGTCCTCTAATTGTTCACAAAACTGAAAGTAATGAAGATAACAAAAACAATAATAAAAGGCAAGGTGTATTTATTGGCTAATATATGCCCATGTAAGACTTAAGCTATCATTGCTTACAATGGCCTGAATAGGGACTAGATTTGGAACTGAAGCCACTCTCTCTTGCAAAACTCTACATTAAAGTGCATCCTGGAAGATGCCAGTTTCCAATGGATGCATTATTTTTTGTTTGATCTTTTTAATGATGGTATAAAAAATGAAATTTGCTTAAATATATAAAGTTGAGCTCATTAATATCCTGAAGGAGGTGTATGTTTATAATTTGGAGGTATTGCTGATGCTGTGAAGAATGAGATAGTACTGCAAGAATAATTAGACCCTGCTTGCTAGTAGAAAAAGAAAGAAAATCCTTAGTACAAAATTTCAAAGTCATGGACTACTGGAGTAATAATGAGGTGTTCTACTATATAGAAATACATCATTAGTCGAAGCTGATTGATAGAAAACGAGAGAGATCTGAGTATATTTCTTTAGTCATAGGATCATTATAAGCAACAATGTAGGAAAAAAATAAGGGAAAAGTGATGTTAAAATCTGTCAGACAAAGTACCTGCCATAGAGAAAGGCAACAGATAAGTACAGAAGACACAGAGAACATGTCGATTAGTATATTCTGTGTGGTTCTGATTACCTACGTTCAAAACCAGGCCAACCTGCAACAAGGGTAGTAATTGGCTGCTAGGATGATCAGGGAAGGAGCATCTGTTTTAAGAAAAAATTAAAAATCTTACCTAGTTCATCACAAAAATGAGAAAGATATCAAGTGTCTTTAAGTGTGTTTGGGAGTAACAAGAAGCAGGGGGCAGGAATCATGTAACCATTCAAATGTGATAGGATGTGTTTTAAGAGCCTAGTGGAAATGATTAGAAATAGGTTCTCAGAGTCCAATACTCATTGCCTGGGTTCTTTTAGATATTCCACATGTAAAGAGTATAATGTTAAATACCAAATTTACTTATTTGAAGTTATCTGATATTACATGGGATTTTGATTGAGCAGAATGATACACTAATATATTTAAATCACCATATGAGTCCAAATCACACTTAGCATAGTATAGCAGTGCCTTTATTGGTAACATAGCTTTCGACAGAAAATAAGAACAACATTTTTTAACCTATGAGTGAGTGGAGTGCTAAAAAGATCATCTGAATGAAATAATAAAAGGAAAGAGCTTACATTGTGTGAAGATGTTGTTTGCCTATTAGGGAAGGAATTTTACAACAGGACAGGAGTCATCTCAAAGGCGGAATATTAAGTCTGGGAGAAGAGTATCTAGGAGGACAATTTACTGTAATCTCAAAGGGGTCACAAGAAAATTCATGACTGTTTCCTGGTTGTTTATTTGCACCATAAATTTACTGCAACAACTCTGTACTTTAGAACTCTAGCTGATCAACTGCAGAAGACAAGGGCTCCCCCACCAGTGCATAAGCTAGGAGTTTGTTTTCTCTGTTGTTATTTTTTGCTTATCTGTACAATTTGTAACCGCAGTTCTGGAGTCTGTAACTCTCAGACCTGGAGTTTTCTACTTGTGTTAATGCGTTCTGCAATCTTCAGTGAAGTTGGTGTACGTGACTTAACTATTCTACAGGCTGTTGGGACTACAGGTCTAGCTGCCTGCAGCTGTGAGCCAGGGGGCCTATGAACCCTGCCTAAAAATCCTTTGGAATATTAGAACAATATCCCAGTAGAGGTGAATGTTTCTTATTTATTGAAACACTAAACTTTATGCAGAAAAAATATGGGTAGGCCTGTTTATATTATTTAAGATAATACTTACAGAAATAGAAGTTTTTCTGTCAATATATTGGAAAGAATTTGAGCTGCCTTTTATTTATTTACCCTAGTAATTGGATTTGCACTCAAGACAGTGGCTCACAAAGATGATAAAAGCAATTGAAAAGGATAATTGTATGCATCTAGGTGGAAGGAAAGGAGGGAATTTTGGGAGGAAAGGAGGGAATTTTCCCACCAAATATTTGCATGTGGCTGATGACGGAGAGTCATAGAAGAGGGGGGATAGGAGAGAGTGCAAGTCAGCTTGCTGTGCTGTCTTTAGGATCCTGATTCCACCTAGTCATTCTTTCTGATCTGTATTCCTGGGTTTTTCAGAGACCTAGCAGTTACATGTCAGAATGATGGGTCTCAACCTTGTTTCAGGATAAAGCATCAATCTGCTTGTGAGCACCGTAGCCTTATGTGACAGAGTTCCAGTGATTCTGTGGGCCCTGTGATTCCTGTGCAGAGGGTAATTCTGAGTTCGGAGCACAGTGATGGACAAGATATTCTATCAAAGTTGCTTCTCACAACGCAAGGAAGGGCTGTCCCAGGAGCATCTGTTGAAGGTGTTGCCAGTCTATGTTTTTCTGAATGTTAACAGGACTTTTACAACTGATTTTTTTTTTTTTTCCTTCTCTGCTGCCTAGTATATAACCTCTTGCCATTTATTCTATTTGCTTTTCTGAAGGCAACAACATAAGACAGGGCAGATGTATTCTTCTCCCAAGTATGAACCTAAAAATCCCTTTTCTTCTGTATAATATAAAGATTGCTTTCTGGTAGCCAAGACTTAAACATTTTGGCGTTTGTGTGTCAGGGTAGGGGAAATAGACAAAACCTAGCTGAATATTTCATGTTTCATGCCTCCTAAGGTACTGGGATTGCACATCATTAACTCCAGATCTACTCCATCACTCTGTGCATTGAAATTCACTGAGACTAAAGCTAAATGTAAGAATTCAAGACCTTGAATTTTTATTACCCATGTAATTCTGAGAATGTCCCATTCTTCCAAAGTATACCGAGTGCTGATTCAAAAAGAAAATAAATTATTCTAAAGAGTAAGAGAACATTATGCAGAAAATATCTGTGTCATTGCAGGATATGCAGCACAGTTCTTAGTATTACTCTTAGTATTTTTAGCACACCATCTCAGAGGACAGAAATTGAGGGATGGTTTTAAAGGATGGACTTCTAAAAACTATGAGGTATTCATTGAATACATTCAAGAGTTACTGTAGTACTGAAGCAACACAATTTCAAATCAAATTTAATCTAATAAAGCACAAAGTTAGCAATGTTATATAAAATAATTGCACAGAATGTATACACTTTTAACCAAAGGATGTGATATTAAGCTGACAATACATAAAGAAAACATCACAACAAAATCCTGCTCCAGGAAAATGAATGCAAATTAGCATTATCATCTTAACTTCATTTATTAAACAAACAAGAATACATTTTATTTTATAATAATCATTTTTAAAGATACAATATCTGTTTTTTCAATGTCAATGACAACACTGAGATTCAATATAGAGGTATGTGACATATTGTATGAATCCTAACCTAATTTGTTGCCAAATATTTAACGCTAAAATATTGACTACTATATGGTAAATTCAAAGTCAAATATAATACTCATATGCCAAATATATCTTTTCTAGGCAGAAGAGTTGTTTTCAGTTCTCACATAAACCAACTTACCTTAGCATTCTGTCAAGTACTATTGTGACGTCTCTGGGAGCCTCAAAACCAGATTTTGTTTCACTCTTATTTAATTGGGATGGTCAGAAGAAAATGTTATATATATGCCCATACAGCACTACTGGGATCACCTGCATATATTGCTTTTTCACTGTTGCCTCAGGACAAGCAGTAGTTGAAAGTGGAGAACAACTGTGAGGATGTGCCTGAAAGCACTACAGACATTTTGTAGAAAACTCAATTGCTTTCACAAACACTTTTTGCGTGTTGAAACCCTTGGGTATCTTCATGCAAAACTGTTAACTGACAAAATTGAAACTCTTCAGGTAGTTAGGTACTGTTAATTGAAGCTGCCATTAATTACAACAGGGAAATGATTCAGCCATTAAAGAGGGATCCAATAATTTGAAGACATCTTTCAGAGGTGACACAATCAAGTTTGAATAACTTCATTTTACTTCTTCTCTAGTTATGTCATCTACTGGAAACTCTGCTGGAGTGTTTTAACATTGGAACTCCAATTATGATTCCTATGACATCCTTAAAGTTTCTCAGACAAATGTTTACATGAGAAAGCTTAATGTCAAGTAAAACAAAAAAAAAACAAACAAAAGGAAAATCCCACCACAAATGTTAAAGCTTTCTAGAATATGGAGCTTCAGGAAAAAAGTTTAGAAGGTGAATTGTCTTCACTCTAAATGGCTGAGAGAACAAACTGCAAATAAGGAAGCGCAAGGCTTATGAAAACATACATACATGTGTATATATATATTTTGTTGATCCTGGACAGCAGCTAAGCACCCCACTGCCAGCCACTTGGTCTTTCCCCACCCCAGGAGGGATGGAGGAGAGAATCAGAAAAGCAAAAGTGAGAAAGCTTGTGAGTTGAGATAGAAACAGTTTAGTAAGTAAAGAAAAGCTGTGTGTGCAAGCAAAGCAAAATAAGGAATTTATTCACTACTTCCCCTCAGGAGGCAGCTACAAATGTTCCTGCTTCCTCCTCCTTTCCCTGAGCTTTTATTGCTGAGCACAACTTTATATGGTATTGAATATTCCTTTGGTCAATTCTGGTCAGCTGTTCCCTCCCAAGTTTTTGTGCACCCCCAGCCTATTCGCTGCGGGGGGCGGAGTGGAAAAAAGAGAAGGCTTTGATGTTGTGCAAACTTTGCTCAGCAATAGCCAAAACACTGGTGTGTTATCAACACTGTTTTTGTTACAAATCCAAAACCCAGCACCATACAGGCTGCTGTGAAGAGAATTAACTCCATTTCAGCCAGACCCAGTACAATATGTATAAAGGTTTATAATGATACAGAAGTAGATGCAGACACAATTTTGTGCCAGGCTTTTCTGGCATTCTGCAGTTGGCCACTCTGATTATAAATATTAATAATTTTTAAATATCTATCATTCAGAAAAAAACTTTTTAATTCCAGTTAAGAAAAGTGCTTTTTCTTTTTTTCAGATTGGGGAATGAGGTTTCCTGAAACTTTTGTTGCCACTAGAATGTGCCAGCTTGTGTGGCGCCAAGTTTTCTGGTTTCATTACAAAAGCTGTGCAGAGTGCAATTAGTTAAGTGCTCAGTGCTAGTTATTTAATAGAATATTAGATTTGAACAACTCTTTAAACTTCAGATAACTAAAATGTCTTCTGTTCCTTCTTTAAAGTGCTCTTGAACTTAAAAACATATTTTATTAGTAGGCAAATGAGGATTTGTTTGAGTAAACGAGCTAAAAAGAACTTAAAGATTCCATTCAAAGGGAAATAAATAATTAAATAATGAAATTAAATTAAATCAATAAATCATAAATTGTTGTGACAGTGTAAATCAAGAATTCCTACCAACCGATGCATTGGAAATCCTGATCCATGTACATTACTCTGGAAGTAGCTAAATTTCTATAGACATCTGAAGTTCATCAGGTGATTATTGGGCTATATTAGATTAAAAATCACTCCATGAATTTCTAAGTTGCCACGTAGTGGTAAGAGTGGGGCTGGTCCTCAAGGCTTGGTGAGCCAGCAGCTGAAAGTGGCTGTGACGTGGATGGGCAATGTTCTCATCAGTGGGCTCAGCCAGGGGAACAGAGTTGGGGGGAAAGCAAAGGGTCCTGTTGACAGGCCAAGGAGCATCAGGCAATGGCGGGCAATCAAGCCAGGACCAAGACCAAGGCAGAAAACCCAAACGACAAGCCAGAAACAGGGCTGGGGACTAACACTGCTGCAGCTTCTCTGGGGCAGGGACTGAAGGCCCAAGCTAGGGTGAAATGGGGTCCTGGGCAATGGTCGGGGGGTGAAAGACCCCGGGGGAGGCTAGGCAGGGACAGAAAGAGCTAACAGTGGCCTTAGGGCCCTGACATAAAACTTCCAAATCAACATTTTAACATATTTTTGAAAGTGTAACCTGATTTCTAATTAAAGAGTAAAAAAACCCAGCATTTTAAACTACTGTATGAAATCAGTCATACTTTGTCCAGGTAACTATTGGACAATATTTCTTTGTTGCTTGTCCAAAAATACAGTAACGTTTCCTGCAGCTATTAAACATTTTTCTGTATATACTAAAACACTTAGTTGATGTAAATCTATTAATACACAAATATATTTCACAGATGAAATTATCTGTCAACTTCCTAGATGTGTTACTTTTTCACCTTAAATACCTTTTCCATCAGCATTCATCTTTAGAATGAACTCAGAAAAATCTATAATTATTCTCTTCAATAATTTAATCCATTGGATCAAGACTTAGAATTTTTAATAAAAAATATTGATTTAAATATAAGGAAAAATATTAACAAGACAACTATTATCTCAGGAAATATCAATCATTTTCCTTCTCTAACATATCTCATGCCAGCTTTTACATATTTAACTATTTTGGAGGGGGAAGGGGAATAACAGGTGGTTGTGCATTCTGAAAGACTCCCAAGGGATATGAAAGATAAGACCATCAGGACTACAGTGAGAAATTTTCCCCAGGACACAATAAACCTCTCTTTCTTTTAACTCTTTCCAGGTATGACTGATGTGAATTAGGATAGATGCCTTAACCATGGAGTTGAAAATCATGAATGATATGTGGGAATTTTATCCAAAACTAACGCAGCTCAATTGAAGTGCTAAAGCACTGATTTTCTTCAAAGCTTCCCTAAACATTAGTATTAATCTGTGACGGTTCTGAAGGATTTAAAATGTGCTGAAGGTGGATAATGAGCAATATGCTTAGATTGAAGCATAACAAATTCACTCAAAAAATTTTAGAGCTAGTGTTTTCAGAAACTAATGCTATCTGAAAAAAGCTGGCTGTTAATATTTATGTATTATGTCTGTGTATTCTATGCTATGAAAGAAGCAAAGCAAACCAAACCAAACCAAAAAACATTCAAAACCCATTCTTATTCACTAAGAATAAAACAGCTTTTGTACCACTACTGAACAGTAGTATCTGAGGTGCCTAAATACTTCTGTGGATCTGAATCTATGCACATAACTCCAAGCTCAGGAACGCTTCATTAAATTATTCATATGTATTCTAAGTCAGCTAAGGCTGACACTGTCATTCCAATGGAATTAAATCCACTTCACTTTTAGGTATGCTCTCATATTATTTTTAAAGAAAAAATTACAGTAAGTGACAATGCCTCAAACTTTCAAATACTACCCGGCGCACTGTTCGGACCAATGAAAGTTCAGCACCCATATTGTTCATGGAAAAACAAAGGCAATCTTAAATGCTCTCTTAAATCTAGGATGGCACTATCAACTCTTAAGACCACCAACACAGTTCAGTGTGGCATTAGAAGGTGGCTGCCAGTAGTGGGTCACTTCTTCCTGCTCTTGGCATAACCTTGTCATAAGGAAGTAAGGAGTCAGTGTTTCCTACAATAAAGGATATTTCAAAGTGCTTTGAAGTCATTCTCTAACCACTTAGCACTTCTTTAAATTAATTTTTACTCCATTTTTAAACTGCCAACACCATGTCAGTGCAAAGAATGATAACCACATTAATTTAAGTTGTGAGCTATCTTAGACTCCCAGCAATCATTGCAACGAGCAGCTTCCTAACAAATGAAAGAGGATCCCCAATCTAGTTATCATCCTCACTAGTGGCAGAAGATGTTTGAAGTGTCCACAGCAAAAGACAAAAGGGCAAGGATAATGCTTGAAGTGTTGAGCCAGCTTTTCAGTCTCTCGGTTCTTACCCAGTTCATACCTATAGCATAACATTCCCTATGAACCTCAAAAAACTTGCGTTCAGACTGAGAGCCTGAACCTAGTACAGTTTTGCAAATGTAATTGTAGCTTCCTGACCAGAAGAATGATTCAAACTGCTTGAATTTTTCATGTGCATTTCCTATTGTAGCACTATGATATACTTGTTTGGTGCCTCAACTCCCCCATTCTTGCATATCGCTTTGATATCCTTTACCTCATCCCTTTAGAATAAGGTTGCAGAGAAACATCAATTTTAATACACTGCATAGAAATTGTGTTTTTCTGTCAGGAAAATGGAGTTTTGTTGGGTCCTTTGCCTTCTCTTATCAATGGGATGCACTCTCATTCTTACCTTCATGCAAGACCTAGACAACACTGGTCAAAAAAATGGAAGCTGTAACTAGAATTGTCACACACTTAAGTAACTTTAGAAACATTTTAAAATAAATCCTCAGGATCACCATTATAAACCAAGTTGTTTATATAGAAGTGAACACTGTAGTACAGTGTGGCACAAATGTCTGCTTGAGATGCTGTGTTCTTAAAACAGGATGTCCTCTCCTCCTGCAAAAAAGTATGTCATGTCCAATTTAGGCTACAAGGGACGTCCACAGGCCATCTGGTCCACCCTCTGCTCAAATCAGGGTTAGCTTCAATGGCATATCTCATTGCTTCAGGTGAGTTTTGAGATCCTCCAGGAATGGATTTTTCACAGCCTTCCAAGGCAAGATTTTACAGCAGTTAAGTGCTCCTGTCATGAAGAATTTTTGCCTTACATCAGGTTGGAAATTTCCCTTGTTGCGGCTTGTGATTTTTGCCTCTGTCTTATTAAGGTGCATTATGGGGAAGACCCCGGCTCTGCCTTCCTTATAACTTCTCTTTAGGTAGATGAGGATTGCAGTCAGATCTTTCCTTAGCTTTCTCTTCTACAGGCAAAACAAATCCAGTTCTTCAGGTTCTGCTGGTACATCACGTGCTCAAGTTACCAAGCCATTCAATGACCTTCCTCTGGGCTCTACAGTTTGTTGATATCCTGTACACAGGGGCTAAAAGTGGTCATCGTATCCCATCTGTAGGCACACAGGGGCTGCAGATTTTTGATGGAAACTGATAGTAAGTTATTCATAATGATACCTGACTTTGTATCTTGCTAGTTAGATTAGAACCTTACCTCTTTGTTTGCTACATAACTCCTAGGGAGCTTACATCCAGGTGTCAGAACCTTTCTAGTGAAGAAATACTATTTTGATAGCAATCATACTGGTATCATCTAAGCAAAAATCTCTGAAATATTGATGATTGATTGACTCTTTGCAGTAATAGTATTACAACTGTGTATCATATTTAAACTAAAGATTTCCTCATAAACAAAAATTATTGCAGAGATGTTATGTGTGAGTGATGCTGCTTGACAATGGAAATAATGAAAAAACATAATGATGGTGGTGCACAATCTTAGTGTAACAGCTGAAAGGGTAAGCTGCATTTGCATGAACAACTGGAACTGGAAATATTAGCAGTGAAGCTGTTGCACTTATTTTGTATCCTGTTTGTCAGGAAATTTGTTACTTTTCTCAAGTGACTTCTCATGCAGATTGCATATTTTATGTCAGGACTCCTCAATTATAATGACTCAATATTCAAATATTTTTAAAAGAATTTGCCAATAATCTCATTCTGTTTGTGAATTCTTCCTTTAGAGCTTACCTCAAGAAACTTTTGACAGCAAAAACTTTTGACTTCAAAAGTTTGAAGCTTTAAGGTGAGATACTGTACATATAACTTACACTAACCACCTTTAATTTCTCAATCCTACAAGTCTTTCAACTTAATAACAAAACAGAACAAAAAAAAAAAACAAACCAAAAGAAAAACAAACAAACCCCAAACTGACTTTCTTATCGTATACGAATTAAGTCTAAAGTTTGTTATATGAACCCTAATGGTATGTACTTTGAAGGACCTCATACTGGCCTATCTACCAAGCAGCAATTTTCCCTTCAAATCCATAAGCTGCTTGGAAGAGGTATGAACAACTTTTGGAAGTGACAATGTCTTTTGTGAAGCAATTGGACGGATGGAGTACACAATTAGGTAAAATGAATAGGATGATCTTGCTTAGAGTTTGTAGGGTTGAGTGAATAATTATGATTGCATTCAAGGCAACATCTCACACCAGTTCCAAAATAGTTTTTGTGCATTTAAAACAGTACTTAGTCGTATTTGGGCACTGTCTGTCTTCCTTGCATTTTCATCTAATTATAATGCTGCTCTTTCTTTACTCCCTATTTATACATTACTTCCATCAATCTTTTAAATTGCAAAACTCCTCAAAATGTTTACAAAGATGAAAATTTTAGAAATGCCAATATCAGCTGCTTTACATTTTCTGTGGATTTGCCTTCTTAATAACAATTTAAATTTTGAAGAAGCAATTACTCAACCAAAAATTCCCACTTTTAGCTTTTTTCCTTGTAACGTTGCTCAATCGTCTTTTGAGAGTAGGGCCATCAGATATACCGTTCTGCTACAACATATAGATACAAATATGTGCTCTGTAGTTCTTGTAATCATTGTGCTAAATGAAAAAAGACTAATGAGTTGTTTAAGAAACTCGTTAAAGTTCTAGTAGCTTTAAATAAAGTTAACGATTTATATCTTTACATTATAACACTAGCTTCAATAACTTTACCATATTTTTCTAAATTATTAAATTGGTAAAGTTATTAAATTGTAGAAAAATTAGTTCTATAAATTGGTCATGGTTCCACATTTGTGCAGATATTAATTATAATGGCTATAGAGGTTTCTTTTTCCCCAGACTTTACAGGCACGTTATATGTATGTAGTAAATCTGTTGAGCATTGTTTGTAGCACTAAAAGATCTACTGAAGTCCAGATAGTGCCCTCTAATTTAATGCCCTCTAAGTTAATCAAAAGATTAGTGCTCCGAGATTTTCACTATTTTCTCAGAAGCGTTAACTCAATAGAACAATGTGAGTGTGTGTGTGCACGTGCATGTGCATTAGCACACACATGTGTTCCTGTGCTGGGCAGGTTTTCAGAAAGGAACTAGAAGTAAAACAAGTTTTCAAGCAAGAGCAAGGGTAGAGCTTAGCTTGCGAGTGAGGAAAAACAAAAGAAATATTAGTTCCAAGTCTACGGGCCATTCAAATGGCACTGAAGCAAGACATTTATGTTTGTCTCCTGAGAGGATTAAATGGTTCTGTAGGAATTTTGCTGTCCTATTCATTCCCTCTCTAAATGATACTTAGGCAGTATTAAGCAGAAAAGTATTTCAAATATCTTACTGTCCTCTTTTTTCCTTCTAGTTCCTACACGGGTTCAATAAAAAGGGTTGTGCAGGGCCAACTAACAATCGTTAGATGTGTCTGTTTTTTCAGAGCTGTTTCTAATGTTCCTGCGATCATAAACAATTAATTCAATACCACAGTGTACACAAGTTGTTCATGACAGACAGAATGTGTAAGTGGCTGATGATAGTTTGTCATTGTTCAATTACCAGTAGATATTTAATCCAAAAAGTAACGTTAACAAGGAAACTATGGAGATGAAGATGAAAACAGTACCTAGACGTGTTCTGTACACATATATCTCTATCCAAGAAAGTGAATACAGTGAAGTTGAATATCCCATGCTCAATACCACCTCATCTGGATTCTAAATTTACCTCTCTATACATGAAAGTATACAAATGAGAAAAAAAACCCACTGAGCATAACTTTAATGCCAGAGCACTAGTTTAAGATGGTGGAGCTCAAAGTAAGGGCTTTTATATTTCGTACTTCCATGAGAGATGACAAAAGTAACTCTTTAAGACATTAAAGACATTCATGGTGGTGTTAGTTGATGGTTGGACTTGATGATCTTAGAGGTCTTTTCCAACCTTAATGATTCTATGATTCTATGATTAATTTACAGTCCTACAATGCTTTCCAATACCTTATTGTAAAGTAAAACCAATGTCTAATTTGAGATTTAGTTAAACTTTCTCCATTGAAGGATTCTTTTGTTTGTTTGTTTGTTTAGATAGGTGAATTATTGTCACAGAGTGAGTCCAAACTGAAAATTATGAAGAAGCTGTCTGCAATCATTTCACTTTTTTTTTTAAACACTCTTTTCCTGGTGGGGTATAGTTATTATAGACTTTGTATACTGTTATGTATCTAAATATATCTCTGTATTGCAAAGTTGTGACATGCTGTCTGTAGTATTACCTAGCACTTCTTTTCTGTAAACAAACAGGTATCTCAGTGGCTTTTTTGTTTGTTTAATTGCTAGTGAATTTAACCTTCATGCAGAAATACTGCTGTTTTCAATCTACTTGATAAAGTTCGGTGGGAGAAGGAGAGGTTTGGTAACTTACAAAACTGCCTGAATCCTTACTAAGATGTTGAATTATGCAGACTGTATGGATCAAGCTGTGAGAACTGAAATGGGGAAGGTGTCAGTCTTACTGACAGAATATAGAAATAAGCTGAACAACATAGCTTAGCTGCTTGGTAAACACACCGGTGTTTGTTTAGTTCAGGTTGGGATAGGTTTTTGTTTGGAGAAAATTTAACAGGGCTTTGAAGTGTTAAAGCTACTGAGATGTCTCAAAATTTCACACATCCCCCATGCTGTCTTACTCGATGCCAGACAGCTTGTGAATGCTGGTCACAGGAGGCTTTTTCCATATTACCTGTGTTTCCATTCAAAATGAAAATCTAGCAACAGGAGTTTCCAGACAGGATATTAAATGCATGGGGGTTTTTTTGTTCCCTAAGTGTTATCTCCTATTCCTACTACTACTACTAAAGAATGCTTATACCTTTTGAGGATGCCCAGGTGTAACCCTCATCTACTCAGACAGCAATCAGGACCTGCTAGTGATCATCTAAATATTTAAATTAACAATTTGTTTATCATTTCTTCTTGTGAGGAAAACACTCTTCTACCTACTAGGTATGGTTTGTCTTTCTTTTTACACCTAAATTTATTTTTTTATGTCAACCTGCAAGTACATTATATACATGTATATATACTTTTTATAAACCTAGATGACTATAGTGGACACTATTTATGCTTAGCTCTGGTTTACAGATTTACTTATCTGAAAGCACTTTGCAACGACAGGACATTTGAAGAGCATGATTCTAACTTGGCCTTAGAAGAATACCAGAAGAAGTTCCAATATATTTTA
>WAAD01039251.1:0-31683 GCA_013389945.1 Fregata magnificens
TGTTTGTTTGTTTGTTTGTTTTTCCCCAATGTACTTATTCTCCTCCTCACAGTTCATTATTACTGTAAAGTTATTAAAATTACATTGGAGCATAAACCTGACAAGTGGCACAGATGTTATTTATGTTAAAATGCCATATCTATTATCAGAGATAAACTGTGATTGCAAACTGTGAATCTTTAGTGTCTTGTACAAAAATACATGCACAGATGAAATTTCAAATGATAAAGTGTAGGTGCCAAATGTAGGTGCCAAATACATTAGTCATCTCCAGGGTACTTTGAGGGTATAACCTCACCTATATATAGGTATACCTATATTTATATATAGGTATACCAAAGTGTATATATATACCTATAAAAACGGTAAAACTATTGTTATGGTTTTACACAAAGGCAAATACACTGGATCCCATTAAAAGATTACCTTTCATGAACTCACATAACGTATCTCCATGAATTGTTGTGACCTTGATATCACAAAGCAAGGGATTGACTCTGATATCACAATCACCATAGATTGATGAATAATGAAATTTTAATGCTACCCCTTATATATATTACATATCAACAAAGAATAAGTTTCAATTAAATATTAACATTGCTTGCATTCACAAATCAGGACATTTATATATTTGTGCCTTCATAAGAGATTGTTGTGGTTTAACCTGGCAGGCAGCTAAACACCACACAGCTGCTGGCTCCCCCACCCTTGCAGGGATGGGGGAGAGAATCAGAAGCGCAGAAGTAAGAAAACTTGTGGGTTGAGATAAGAACAGTTTAATAATTAAATAATAATAATAATAATAATAATAGTAATAAAAATTGTAATGAAAAGGAAAACGACGAGAGAGAGAGAGAAACAAAACCCAGGAAAAACAAGCGACGCAACCACTCACCACCTGCCAACAGACACCCATCAGCAATCGATGCCCCCCAGCCAACTCCCCACACTTCATATACTGAGCATGATATCATATGGTATGGAATATCCTTTTGGACAGTTTGGGTCAGCTGTCTTGGCTGTGCTCCCTTCCAGCTTCTTGTGCACCTGGCAGAGCATGGGAGGCTGGAAAAGTCCTTGACTAGTGTAAGCACTACTTAGCAACAACTAAAACATCAGTGTGTTATCAACATTATTCTCATCCTAAATCCAAAACACAGCACTATACCAGCTACTGGGAAGAAAATTAACTCTGTCCCAGCCAAAACCAGGACACAGGTGCATCTGCTATAATCTTTTTTTGTACTTCTTACTACAGCTATCATTTGTGTAGCTGAAATCTAACTTTTGTAGTTCTTTGAATTTGAGTTCTTAACTGTGTAACCTCCACAGAATCATAGAATCACACAGAATTATATAGGTTGGAAAAGACCTTTAAGATTGCTGAGTCCAACCGTAAGCCTAACATCGCCACTTCACCACTAAAGCATGTCCCTAAGCACCACATCCAAACACCTTTTAAATACCTCCAGGGATGGTGACTCAAGCACTTCCCTGGGCAGCCTGTTCCAATGCATGACAACCCTTTCAGTGAAGTAATATTTCCTAATATCCAATCTAAACCTCCCCTGATGCAACTTGAGGCCATTCCCTCTCATCCTATCACTCATTACTTGGGAGAAGAGACTGACATCCACCTCACTACAACCTCCTTTCAAGTAGTTGTAGAGAGCAAGAAGGTCTCCCCTCAGCCTCCTTTTCTCCAGGCTAAACAACCCCAGTTCCCTCAGCTGCTCCTCATAAGACTTGTTCTCTGGACCCCTCACCAGCTTCGTTGCCCTTCTCTGGACACGCTCCAGCAACTCAATGTCCTTCTTGTAGTGAGGAGTGCAAAAGTGAACACAGTATTCAACATGTAGCCTCACCAGTGCTAAGTACATGGGAACAATCACTTCTTTAGTCCTCCTGGCTACACTATTCCTGATACAACCCAGGAAGCTGTTGGCCTTCTTGGCCACCTGGGCACACTGCCAGCTCATATTCAGCTGGCTATCAACCAACCCCCCCAGGTCCTTTTCCCCCGGGCAGCTTTCCAGCCACTCTTCCCCAAGCCTGTAGCATTGCATNCATGTTATAGAAGAAACAAATCGTCTTTAGTTCGCTTGCTTTCTGTCCTCCTTTCTTTCTTTTTTCTTTTCTTTCTTCCTTTCTCTCTTTCTTTCTTTTTCTTCTAAGAATGTGAGTAGGAAAAGTAAAAAGAGTGAATATCCTGCTTTAAGAATAAGGAGTACAAAAAAGCAACTAAAACCAGTTGCTACCACCACCATTTGGAAAATATAGTCCCTGTTAACTTGTCATGCACGAAACAGCACTGGTAAGTAAGGATGGACTTCTGTATCTGTTCTGAATTGTCTATAAAGCTAAATATCAAAACCCTCTATAAAGCTGTCCTCGTTTTACTTCCTGCTGTCCATAGTTTTAAACACCTGGACAGAATTTTCTATTTTGTGATCTTATAAAAATTAGAATGTGAATTTTCAAATTTTCCATGGAAAAGTATGGTGTAGGATTAAGCCCTGTAGATTCCCCTAAAATATTATTATTGCACTTAGTCAAATTGGATTAGAAAGAATTTTGTTGTCTATTGAATGTTTGACTTCCTTATTTCCACAGTTGTTTCTATTTACATATTAGACTCTAGTACAGTAACAGCAGTTTTAAATTTAGCAGTTTATATCTTATCACAGATAAAATTAAACCTTGAACATTAAACATTAGACTATTTCTATTGTAGGCATAGCAAAACTAACTTTATTATGGTTGGGCATTTTAGGAGGTAAATAACTAAACAAATTCTGTTTAACCCCAGAGGACAGTTATGGAAAATCTTTTCATGATTGATACATCTTAGTGATTATATTATTTCTTTTCAAAAGAAATAAGCACACACGAATTAAATGTCATAATGCTTTTTGTCTGGAGGTATACTACTAAATGCAACACATACATGTAAAAAAAAAATAGAAAGCAAAATATTTATGTACTGCTTGCAAAGCAGTCCAAATATTGAAAGTTATTATACTTAAAGCAGATGAAAAACTTAATAGAAATAACACCCCAGTTCAAAATGCCTGGAGGCATCTGCTAACTTAATTGCAAAATTTCATTATATAAGACAAAAGAGCTGTACCTTGCCATGATACATTTTAAATTTTGGTTTATTTTTGTCCTTAGGTCCCAAGATAATGATTTTTCAGTTATGGAGAATGCTTCTGTGTAAATAGACTCTTCCTTCAGGAAAATAAAAAATGACTAATAAACAAGCTTGGCATTTTCAAAGGCAATTAGTACAGTTTGAAATTAGATATGCAAATTAACACTGCTCCAATAAATTGGTGGTTGGTGCACAGATTTTTCTCTTTAGAAATATAAAAAGCACAAGCCAAACCACAGGCATTTATTAGTTGGTCAGAGAGCAGGAACTTTTAAGCAAGACTATTACTGAAAATTAGGGCTAGGGAAAATGGCTTGGAATTACGTCTTCTCCCCTATCCCTATAACTTAAAATACCATTAAAAAAATCAGGTTCTGAACTGAATTATTAAAAAGTTAATGGGGGAAATCCGACCCACATTATTTTAGGCTAAAATTGACACCGAAATTCTGCAATAACTATTGAAGATTGTTAGATGATCATGAAACTTTGAAGGAGAAAGAATTGATCAGGAATAACTGGAAAGCTTTGGTGGATGAAAGGGACAGCTGTTGCACTGAATCATGGAGAGGGACAAATAACTTTGTGGCAAACTTATGTTTACAACAGCTGGAGAATTTAAATAACTGTAGATAAGCATTGTTATATATTTCCAAGAGTTCAGCCAAGATACTTCAACATTTTCTGGGCAATTTCCTTAAGTATCATTTAAAATAATTAAAATAATAAAATGTACTATGAAAAGTTCTATTATGATCATAGAATGCAGTCTTATGTATAACATAGGCCAAAAATTCACACTGAGTAGTTTCTTCATCAAATACATTCAGTGAGGATATTCCATACCTTCAGGAAAGTCTTAAAGGCTTCAAGTGACAGAAAATACACCAAATTTTCTGAGAAGTTGTCTCAATAGGTAATGATTTACTATTAAAACTTGCAGCACATGTCCAATCTTAATGCATAGATTATTTTAATTGGAAATAAAAAAACTGAGCTTTGCCTTTCAGAATTACCAGAGAAATTCAGGACTGCTTTAATTTATGCTCATCTGCTTCAGTTGCCATGACAGAGTTTCTCTTAATATGAAACTGTGGCTATACTGTTAGAAGCATCCAGAGCAGAGCACAAGGTTTTTTTCATCCCTGGAATTTAGTGACGCTCTCTGGTTCTAAAAGATTATTATTTTTCTTTGATGATTTTTCTTCAGTTGGTGTTTCTAATGTAATGTGAGGACAGTGTAATGGACACTGCACTGGGATTTTTAGTAGGATGGCTACAAGGTTAGGACACTCTTTGCCACTTGGAGATGTTTCAGAACTCAAGATTTGTTTTAATAGTGTTAGAGGACTGCATAAGGTAGATACTGGCATACTTACCCTTGTTCTATGGGCATGCTGCCCATAGGTGGAGTGAACCCAATATCACTCCCATCTTCAAGAAAGGCAAGGAGGAGGAGGGTCTGGGGAACTACAAGTTGGTCAGCCTCACATCAATGCCGGGGAAGGTGGTGGAGTAAATCTTCCTGGAAAGCATTTCCAAACATGTTAAACATAAGAAGGTGATCAGGATTTACAAAGGCAAAATTGTGCTTAACCAACCAGATAGCTTACTACAATGAGATGACTGGTTTGGTGGATGAGAGGAGAGCAGTGGATGGTTTTGTTGCTGCTGTCTCCCATAACATCCTCATAGACAAGCCGATGAAGTAAGGGCTAGATAAGCAGACAGAGAGCTGGACAGAAAACTGGCTGAACTGTTAGGCTTCAAAGGGTTGTGTTGAGCATGACAAAGTCCAGCTGGAGGCCAGACAGTAGCGGTGTACCTCAGGGGTCAACACTGGAGCCAATACTGTTTAATATGTTCATTAATGATCTGAACAATGGGACACAGAGCACCGTCAGCAAGTTTGCAGACAATATAAAGAGGAATGGTTGATACACCAGATGGCTGTGCTATCATTCAGAGACCTTGACAGGCAGAAAGAGAAAACAGCTCTTAGTCTGAGGGTCTAAACCAGGAATCAAATCTAAGCTCACCAGAAATTTTTCCTCAGTAGTTAATAACAAAATAATTGCTTAAGACATCCTGTGGAGGAGCCTATCTTTTCCACATTCCTAGGAATGTGAAAAATAATAAGAAGGGCTTCTACACGTGTGTTAGTTAGAAAAGAAAGACAAAAGAATCCGTAATCTCCTGAAAAATGAAACAGGGGATTTGACGACAACTGACATGGAGAAGGCTGAGGTACTCAACAAATTTTTTTGCCTTCAGTTTTCAGTTTTTGCCTCAGTTTCATTTTGACTCCCATTCAAGTGGCAATTGCTCTTCCCACATCTCTCAAGTCCCTGAATCTCAAGGCAGGGACTAGGCGAATGAAGTCTCACCCATCATAGGAGAAGATCAGGTTTGAGACCATCTGAGGAACCTAAACGTACACAAGACCATGGGACTCAATGAGATACATCCCAGGGTCCTGAGGGAACTCACAGATGTATTGCTAAGCTGCTCTCCATCATATCTGAAATGTTATGGCAGTCAAGCATAGTTCCCAGCTACTGGAAAAAGGGAAATATCACACTCATTTTTAAAAAGGGTAAAAAGAGGACCCTGGGAACTACTGACCAGTCAGCCTCACCTCTGTGCCCAGTAAGATCATGGAGAAGATCCTCCTGTAAGCTTTGTCAAGGTATATTGAACACAGGGATTTGATTAGAGAGAGCCAGCATGGCTTCACCAAGGGCAAATCTTGCCTGACTAATTTAGTGGCCTTCTACGATGGAGTGACCGCATCAGTGGACAAGGGAAGAGCTACGGATGTCACCTAGACATCTGTAAGGCCTTTGATAGGTCCCCTACAACGTTCTTGTCTCTAAATTTGAGAGATGTGGGTTTGATGGATGGACTATTAGATGGATAATAAATTGGCTGGATGGCAGCATCCAAAGAGTTCCAGTCAAGGACTCAATGTCCAAATGGAAATCAGCAACAAGTGGTGTTGCTCAGGGATCTCTGTTGGAACCGGTATTGTTCAATATCTTCATCAATGACATAGATGGTGGGGACTGAGTGCACCCTCAGCGAGTTTGCGCATGACACCAAGCTGAGTGGTGCAGCTGATTCGCTGGAGGGAAGGGATGCTCTCCAGAGGGACCTTGACAGGATTGAGAATTGGGCCAATGTGAACCTCATGAGGTTCAACAAGGCCAAGTGCAATGTCCTGCATCTCGGTGAGGGCAATCCCCAGTATCAATAGAGACTGGGAGATTAATGTTTTGAGAGCAGGCCTGTGGAGAAGAATTTGGGGATACTGGTGGGTGAAACCTGGACATGAGCCAGCAATGTGCGCTCACAGCCCAGAAAGCCAATCCTATCTTGCACTGCATAAAAAGAAGTGCAGCCAGCAGGTCAAGGGAGGTGATTCTCCTCCTCTACCCTGTTCTGATGAGACCCCACCTGGAGTACCGCATCCAGTTCTGGGGTCCCCAGCACAAGACATGAACCTGTTACAGCGGGTCCAGAGAAGGGACATAAAAATGGTCATTGGGCTGGAACACCTCTCCTACAAAGAAAGGCTGAGAGAGTTGGGGTTGTTCAGCCTGGAGAAGGTTCCTGGGAGACCTTATTGCAGCCTTTCCATATATAAAGGGGGCTTATAAAAAAGACAGAGAAAGACTTTTTACCAAAGCCTGTATTGACAGGACAAGGGGACAGTTTTAAACTGAAAGAGGGTGGATTAAATACATCAGATAAAAAGAACTTGATCTAGAGAAAAATGTCCCTGCCCATGGCAGGGGGGTTGGACTAGATGATCTTTAAAGGTTCCTTCCAACCCAAGCCATTCTCTGATTCTGTGAAATGGAGCCTTGAAAATTTGGCTTTTAGATGGCTTAAGTTAAATAATGTGAAACTTAGCTGTTGCATGCTAGATGCATAATGAATAACACATGAAAGGAATCCCTTAATAAAGCTCCCAGATTGCTGGAACAGAAGCAGCTCTTTGGTAAGAGTGAATCAGCAGAGCTGAGCCTATTGATCTAGCAATATTTTTAAATAATGAAAAGAAAGGAATGAGAATAATGGACAAGCTATTTTACCTGCAAATTAATTCAATCCAAATAACAGACTGTGACTATGAAATATATGTGTCGAGACTTGTTTAAAAACCAATAGCAATTCCTGTTACTTACACATTATCCGTACATGCTAAACAGAGAAACAAGTTATACACCCAGCTCTGCCATCTACCGTGTAGCCACTGCAGCTGATCCTTTATCTAATTACCATACAGAATTTGGCAATAAAGCACAGTACTAATATTTATTTAAGTGATATGAGTCAATTCAGAAACATATAAAACAGATCCTTGTCATGTTTCTTTCAGTAAGGTTTCCCCCAGCATATGTTCGAGTGCTTTGTTTAGAGATTCTAGTCTTATGTACCTTAATTGACTGGATTTTACTGCTTCTCTTGAGACACTTTCTCAGACACTGATCTTCCTAGCTGGAATTTTCTTAGCATTCAGGTCCAATTTTCCATTTCCTAACAGCATCTCTTTACTTCTTTTCCTTCCATAAGCAGCATGGTATTAATACCACATCATTCTTTACTTTCCTTGACTGATACAAATATTCTCCATATTTTTAGCAAGTAGTTGAGGGAGAAAAAAAATGCATTTTACTAACAATTAGTTGAGGTTTCAGTTCCAATCCTCAGACTGTGAATGCTAAAATAATGCACTTTAAACTAATAAAAGATAAACTTTTGTAAGTCAATTAGTCTTTTATATCAGAAATATCAGTAGGCTTCATTAATTGAGTTAAAATCCCAGGATTAATTGCTCATATTTAATTTTCTAATGCTATTTGTTATTTTATTAGCATACAGTTTTAGTCATTCAGTGGCATAGGTAAAAAGCCTCCCTTAACTTTAAGATTTCATAGTGATATGTTGATATAAATCATGAGAAGCTCATACTGTTAGAAACAAAAACTGAAACAGAAGTTTACTGGTGATAAAGGATCTCATATTGACCATGGAGAGGAAACAGTCATTTGTGTTCAAAATATCACAGAGAAAATCCAGCTCTGTTGTTAGAAACTTGTAGGTGTAAACTTACATCCTTTATGTGTACCAGAAAAAGAGAGGAAAGCAGCATTGAAAGAGTTTCTTTCCTTTTGAAAGAATCTGGTGAGGGTCATTGTAGCATAGGGCAGATGAAAAGTGGTTTTTTACATGGTCTGTAACAGATTACTAGAATATCAACAGCTTCAAGATTAAAAGATTGATCAGAAGGGCTTCATTATCTTCTACCATGACAATATCAAAATACTGAGACTTGAATGACTGGATTCTCCTCATTACTGGCATACAAACTACACATTTCAGGCTTTGCTTTGCTGCTGTGATGTACTTTACATTAGTTACTGATTCTTTTACTAAGTTCTTTTAAATAAAAAAAGTATTCCTGTGTAAACTCAAATGAAAGATTGAGTCCTCACAGAAATAACCGCAAAAGGACACTATCGCTGAGGCAAATTAATGGAGTGTAAACTATTAATACAATCATGAACTTGTGATGATGTGAAGTGTTTTTGTTCTTCTAAAAAATAGATGTAGATTGATGTATTACGGAGTACTCTTGTGTGTGTTTTTTCATTAGCAGTTCTAGACAAGAGCATAATAAGTTAGTTAGAAATTATGTGTTTTGAGACATGATTAGAAATATGTGAGGATGAATATGACGACTATCTGCTTCTTCATGTGATCAGTTTCTCAAGTGTTTGGGGGTTTATTTTCTGTAGGCATCTATGTCTGGATTCCTGTCTAGGTGAAGATGAATAATGCATTATCTCATTAACTGCCTACTAGTCCAGGCAAAAGAAACATCCCCCTCTCCATGACACGACTTCCTACACTATTTTCATGACATTTTTTAATTGTAGCAGTAGTTTGAGTTGTTTTGTGAAACAGACTGTTTTCTTTTGTTTTGTTTGGAGGTTTAGTTGAATTTATTTTGCTTATTAACTTGGAGGAAAAGAGCCATTATAGCACTAATTAGGTTAAACCTTGTCCCAATTGCATGCATCTTTTGAGAGAGAGGCTAGATATCATTTATTCTAACAACATGGGAGCTAAAACACACATAAGAATAAATTGCTTTAAAGGATTTTATCTGAAAAAATGTTTAGGGTTACAGTAATTTGAATCAAACTGCCTGACAACTAACCAAAAAACCATCATAGCAATGATCCACAACTGGAGACATCTCTCCTAGTGACCTCTCATCTTTAGTTCAGAGTTTTTGTCAACTGGTGTTGCTTTATTTACTGTATTCTGGCAGCAGCTACATGACTGAAGACAGCCTGGGTTACTCCTGTCTTGGACAAAGGCAAACCCATTTGTGGGATTGCTTTTGCTCAAGGACCTGGGTGCACTTAGTGGGTGATGCAGGAGGATGGGGAATTCTGATGTGTACCTCAAGGGGATTTGATTTTTAGGTGAAAATGGTCAATGAATTAAATTGTATGATGTTAATTGCTATATAATCACATCTATGGTTGCTATATGCCATATCAATGGTATTACAGTAAGAATCACCCAGATTAATGAAGAATGAACTTTAGGATGAGAATAATGTTGATAACACACTGATGATTTAGTTGTTGCTAAGTAGTGCTTACACTAGTCAAGGACTTTTCAGCTTCCCATGCTCTGCCAGGTGCACAAGAAGCTGGGAGGGGGCACAGCTGGGACAGCTGACCCCAACTGTCCAAAAGGATATTCCATACCATATGATATCATGCTCAGTATACAAAGTGTGGGGAGTTGACTGGGGGGCATCGATCGCTGCTTGGTGACTGGCTGGGCATCGGTCAGTGGGTGGTGAGTAATTGCATTGTGCATCGCTTGTTTTGTATATTCTATTATTATTATTATTATTACTATTATTATTATTATTATCCCTTCCTTTTCTGTCCTATTAAACTGTTTTTATCTCAACCCATGATTTTTTTTTCCCCCCGATTTTCTCCTCCATCCCACTGGGGCTGAGTGAGCGAACAGCTGTGTGGTGTTTAGCTGCCTCTCTCACTAGAATCAGGGGGAAAAAACCTCTGATTAACCTCCCTACTTGTAGACAAGAGTTAGTGTTGAAAGCTTTTGAAAACTGTAACTTTTGTCAGCCATAGCATCATATTTTCTGGCAATGTTTTTACTGAGTCTGTTTGTCCCTCGTTAGCACCCTGTTTGGTAACTGAAGTTTGTTCCCCACCCTGTACGGAAGCCTGTACATCACTTTCAGCTTATTCCATCGCTTTCCTTCTTGCCTTGTTACTCTTTCTTTTGTCTTCCTGATTCTTCTATCTCCTACTATTTTTTTCTTTGCTTCCTTTGATGTCATTTAAGTTTGTCAGGGTTCAAGTTCTGGTTCTCCTGTTCATGCAAACTTTGGAAATTTGCAAGTAGACTCTCAGTAACAACTCTGTCGAATGCAAAAGATTTTGTTTTGCTTTTTTCACTAGAAATTCTGTTGGTATTCTTACAACATTTTTTGAAGTGTAAAGTACATTTTTACTGGACATCATCAAGCTCTTTGGAGAGTTCTATCATGTTCTAACCATAGGGAAGCTTCAACTGGTGTTATGTCTCATAAAACTGTGCAGTATAGTTTTTAGTTGGTGTTTCACTCCCATGTCTATTCATTGGTATTTGTCACTTATGTGGATTCTTCAGTTATGAAAGAGATAGTTTATGCTTTAGCCCTAAATAAATAAATTCAAACATTATCAATAGACAAATCCATTGAAGCCACATTTGAATAAATTATTTGCCTTCAAACTCTTTGTTTTATTAGTTATTCCACAGAACAAGTTGAGATGTCATTATGCAACCCCTCACTAATTAGGTACTTCATTGGAAAGTAAGATTCTGTATAAGCCTACACATCCCAATAACTTCAAATGGAATTGTTATTGGGATTATGAGATCAGACTATTGCCACCAACAGCACAAAGTATTTATATCAATTGTCAAGATTAGGTAAGTAAATGGCATTATATTAAAAACACAGACAAGGAAAACCATCACTTAAAGGATTATACTTATTCCTTGAAACAATATTGCAGATTATTGAAGTAGATTCTCAGTTACTTTAGTACCAGTACTGTCAAAGACTAGACAAGGATGACGCAAGGCAGATAGGACAAGGATGGCAAAACTGGAAAACAAGGATGAAGAAACTGGATAAATAAAGGGACATCTGAGCTTAGGGACTGAGAATTACGTGAAGATTGTGACTGAAACAGTAGGTGGTAGGAGGGGCAGAAGACAAAGTCAAAGACAAAAGACAGGAGAAAAACTAAGGTAAGTCTATCAAGCTTCGCTTATTTGACATTTGCACCAGTACTTATTGGGATTGAAAAGTTGTTTATTTTCTTTTAACTTTAACTATGTTCCAAATTATTATGTTAATTGACATCAGCTCAGTTGAAACACAAATATAAAGTTTTTTTCAGTCCTGATTCAATGGTTTAAAATCACATCACCATGAAACCTCTGCAACTTTTTAACTTGTGTGGAGAAGTCTTTCAATTCTTCTCTTGCACCTTCATTCTTAGTTGACTCAATGAATCACAAAGTTGTTTTCATTTACTTGACTGTGCACAATAACTGACCAGCTTTAAAATATCAACAGTAGATAGCTCGTAGGAGCCTAGTTTATAGTAGTAGAGGAAAAAAAATAATCAAATCTCAGTGCTGAGGATCATTTTAAAACAAGTAATGATTCCTAGGTGAAATTCTGTCCCTGCTAACATCTGAGGAAAAACCTTGCAGATTGACGTGCAAAATTTTACTTGGGACTATAAACAGGAAATTCAGGGAGAAAATGAGTGTCATTGCATAGAACAGCTTTACAGGCATAGGAAAATATTAGCTTGGCTAAATGCCTTCTAGTCTTTTATCAAAACAAGAATTTACAAATCCAGTTGTTGATACACTGAAGAAAGCAAAACTGCTTTTTTCCATTTAGTAACATAACATCTCTTTTCAGATTATTAGTAAGAGTACTTCAGGAAGCTAATATAAAAATGGCATGTAAGAGTAAGCACGTGTTACAACACAAGATATACAAGTACTCACTGATTTTGCAAGTTATTTAGCAAATTTTTTTGTTAGACTAAAGCAGATGTTTCTCTTTGTGCAGTGAATTCAAAGTCTCTCTCTGGGAAATAAACCAGATCAACCTCTTAATAGAGCATTAGCTTACAAGCTTTTTCTGTATGATCATCACTATGTACAGTCCTTTCTCTTTTGTGCAATTACCAACAAGGACAAGATGTCCAAAATCTGCTGGTCAGTCTGATATTTTAATTATTTTGTAATGCTTTTAAATTGGATCTCTAGCAACCAGCTGCTTCTTTCTGGCAGGGTTTTTTTTTTTAAAGAAGTCGTGACTTAAACCAGTCTTCAGAGATACAGAAAATGATTCTGTCTCCTCTAGTAGCCATTTGGCTTCCAAGTTTCAATTTTCACCCTTTTTCAACAGATAAAAACATGTCACTGCATCCTATGAGAATCTTATGTAACACTGCTCTCTCAAATCATCCTGAAACTAATTTGACTATGATGAGTACGTTCAAGCTAAAATATATATGTAGCTATATATTTTTAAGAGTATGATTTATAATGTTATCTTGGTAACAGCTATTCACAATAAAGGCAAAAACAAGAAACAAGGACAATAATAAATTAAAAACACAGATACACAAACCATAATGAAGAGTGGATTTCTAAGAAGATAATAAAGACCAGAGCTCTTAGGTCACTAACAGTTGGGTCTTTGAAGAAAATGGTACAGCACAAACTTGAAGAGGTTCAATCAGCTCTGTTCTGTGTATGTGTGTATGTGTGTGCAAGCATGTATGTATTTGTGCATGTGATTCGTTACTTATCCTCAAGCTGAACTGGCCAGCAAGTTAGAAGAGACCAGATTCTGGAAAATTGGTCCAGGGTCAGGACTGAAGGCTGGAGAAAGAGAACCAAGGGCGTGGGCAAGGACTCTGGGCAGATGTGTTTGGGGCAGACTGGTCAGGGTTTGAAGGACCTGCAGAAGTGCATGTGTTGGTGGATTAAGAGAGTGTTGGGGGTGGAGGGGGTTCTAACTGGGGAACTCCTGCCCTGGTGAGCTGGAGAAAAGGAACAGGATTTGGCTGTGCTGTTCATGTCTTTGTGAGTGCTGCTGGGGTTTATGCAGGTGCCAGGAAGAGCACTGCTCTCTGTCTGTGTCAATCTGTGTAGCTGGACCTCTGTGCATTGTGTGCATGTGTATCTATATTTTTGGAGTACATGCTCAGACTTGCTGCTGTCTGGACATCCAAAGGGGAACAGCAGCAAACAGACTGGGGAGGAGAACTCCCCCGAGTCCTGGATTTGGCCTGACCTTAACAATATTAATAAGTACTGATACATTACTCATTTTAAAAAATCCCTGTTCTTTAATTTAAATGAAAACTACAATCTAAGAATTGGCAAGAAAATAGATAAAATATTTGTGGAGTAACACTTTCCATTCCTGAAAATGTAAACCACTTTAAACCTGGTTTTGGGAGTTAGTGAAAATTAGTGCTCTACTACGAATTAGACAGTAACATCTGGTGAAGAAATTGACTCAGAACAACTGACTGCCCTCGGTTTGGATTGTGACATTCCTAACACTGTGTATCTTTAGAAAAGATTGATGCCTTTAAAATAAAGGACAGTGAAACCTTAATGCTCGAAAGGTAGAGGATTTGCACCTGAATAACTAATATTGGTATGCTGAGGCAGATAGAAGAAGTGGAGAGCTTTTAGGGAAGTTAAGGTTTTTTTCTCATAATAACGGTCTTTGACCATCAGTTACAACAAATCATACGTAATATCCCCAGGCTTGCATTCAGACAGTTTTACTTTTTTTTTTATTTCAAATCAAGATTGTAAAGAGGGCTTAAGAGACAGGGAAAATATCTAGATACAGTATATTTCAGCAACATTATTATCACATATGGTATTTTAGCCAGATATGTGGAATATCCTGTAGAGGATCTAAGATATTATTGCAGGTAGATGATGTTTGAAGTAGAGCATTTCACAGAGACACTCCCTAAGGTTTCTAGTATAGTTTTTAAGTCATAAGATTTATTACTATATTATGAAGGTAATGGCTAGTTATAGACAAGAATTTTGTCCCTTCTTAGCCTTCTCTTTTTTTGCTAGTGTCCACTTATAAGACAGGTTTTCCATTTTCCTAGTCATCCTGCCTGTCTTTCTCTCCACTTGTTCCAGTTCAGTTCATCTTCATGACCACAGAGAACCAGAGCTGTATACAGAATTTCAAATGAGTTCTTGGCTGTCCTGTTTATAAAAAAGTAGTACTTCTCAATTCCTAATGAAAGTGTATGTGTTGGAGTATTCTGGCTATGTGATCTGCTTTCATCAACAAGTACACCCACATCCTTTTCCTTCTCAATTATTGTTGTGGTTTAACCTGTCAGGCAGCTAAACACCACACAGCCGCTCACTCACCTCCCCACCCCCCAGTGCGATGGGGGAGAGAATCGGAAGGGCAAAAGCAAGAAAACTCATGGGTTGAGATAAGAACAGTTTAATAACTAGAGTAAAAAAATAGAAATAATAATAATAATAATATTGATAATAATAATATTGTAATGAAAAGGAAAAGAACGAGAGAGAGAGAGAAAGAAAACAAAACAAAACACAAAAAAAAACAGTTGATACACCCACTCACCACCCACTGACCGATGCCCAGCCAGTCCCCAAGCAGTGATTCCCCCCTGGCCAGCTCCCCACCATTAATATACTGAGCATGACGTTATATGGTATGGAATAGCCCTTTGGTCAGTTTGGATCAACAATTTTAGCTGTGTCCCCTCCCCTTCCAGCTTCTTGTGCACCTGGCAGAGCATGGGAGGCTAGAAAAGTCCTTGACTAGTGTTAGCACTACTTAGCAATAACTAAAACATCTCTGCATTATCAATCAACACTGTTTTCAGTACAAATCCAAAACATAGCACCATACTAGCGACTGTAAAGAGAATTAACTCTATCCCAGCCAAAACCAGCACAATTATTTCCAATTAATGAGCACAACAGCTTACAGCATTTTAATAGACCCTAAGATTGTAAATTTGTTTCATATGATTAATTTTTATCCTTTGTTTCTCCAGTTGTTTTTCTTCTGTGATATCCTGTTTCTCCTCTGTATTGATAAAGTGTCTCAATTTTGTGCCATCAGCAGATTTCATCACTACAGTACTAATTTTTGTGCCTTGGGGACTAATTGGAATATTAACACAAAACTAGATGAATCCTTGTAGATACATTCAGTATTCTCATTCCAAGAGAATTACCTTCTAATGCTACTTACTAAGCCATCTCATATTTCATCTATGGATCTTGGTCTTCCTTAGTTTTATTAACAATTTTGCACACATTTCAGTGGTAGATGGCTTCACTGACATTCAGACAGGTAAGTCCCAAAATATTTTAATTATCTCAAAAAACACTTTTTTTTGGTCCTGCATGTCTGAAATTATTTTTTCTTTTAAAATCTGTTTTTAAGTTTTACATATTGTTACACTAGATTTATAATTTGGAGTTGTCAAAATCACATTACCTGTCTCTTTAAATACATTTACTGTTCTACATTTCTAGGCTATTACCCGGACTCAATCAATCTGTAAACAGATTACTTAGTTATTTTTCCTCTTTGCTTAGAATATAGATACCAGAAAACTGCTTTGACTAGATGAAGTCCTAGGCCTCTTCATTTCCAAGTATCCCAAACTATCACTTTAATCTTAAATGGAAAACATTCAGAGTAGTAAGATCAGGTCATTTTATGATTCTAAGCAAATATTCTTTGATCAGAGAAATCTGAGAAGGATAATAGTGCTCTGAAAATAAGCAGACAGGAAAGCAACAGCGGCAAAATACTTCTGCTCAGGCTTTACCACTGCTGGACCTCAGGCAAACACAGAGGAAAAGATCAGGAAGAAAAGAAGAAATTCTGGACATGGTACAATCTTTGTCTTGTCTTTTGTCAGTACTGTAAATGTTATCATCTGACTTATGCAGGCCTTCTGATAATATACAATGATAAAATGTATTCAAACTGGTTTTTTGTTTTGCATTTTTGTTTAGTGTCTTCACAGCTTATGAGGTTTTAGGTTACATTTGGTACTTTCTCCTGAAGAACGAAAAAAAAAAACTTTTGATCGGAAGGAAGAGATATGGAAGAATGGGTGTCTTAACCTTACACTGCTTTTCACTATCAGTCAAACGATCCACAATACCCCTTTCTGTCAGTTGTCTTACCAACTAAGCAGTAAATGTACGAACGGACTGTCCAAACCATGTTTAAAAGAGAAGGGCAATAGTAAGTAACAGAGAAAACTGTCTATCACACAATGAATTTGCACAGGAAATAGTTTTTGTGGGCAAGTTTCTGATGCCGGTACATTGCGTATCTGTTCAGCTTTGTTTTTTAAATGCCTGAATCTCTTATTCTTTTCCATAGCAGAATCATAACACCTTCATCTGAAAATAAAAATGGGTATTGCATTTCTAAATGTTATTTATATTACAGTATTAATATTCTTCTGAATTAAACAACACATGAAATGGTGTTATGTGTCAATTATTCCTATAGAACTCATAGTAACTATATGTCAGATGGTTTGGATAGCTCCTTTCTTGAATTAAGATTTTTAATTATGCAAATATTAACTTCAAGTCTATACATTTGGATTTTAAACTAATAAGAGGATTTAAAATTAAAACATAAACCTAAGAATTACCTGTTTTCTTGATTTCATGCTTAAAGAAGCCTACAACAAACTTCAGAGTTAGTAAATCTTCACGATTGTTTCACGGGAAGTCTGAACCTCCAGATATCATCTCCTTCACTCTTTATATATAAAATATAAAGACAGTAGTGGAAGCTAACCAGCTCCTAGCTGATGACTTTTTTTCAAAAGCACACTAGTTTTGTTTGTTAGGTAAGATAGAATTACTGTGAAGATTATGCTAAAACCAGAAAACCCTGAAAACACATTTCTATTTTTAAAATAAAGCTTCTTACAATTAAGTTAAGCAAGCTGGGATTATGTAAGAAAATAGTAAAAAACTAACAAAACATTTAAAAGATAGAAAACCTGCTAACAGAGATGGAAAAAAAATCAAATTTAGCAATATATTATAATTTTTTTTATTGTTCACCAGTTGCATGACTGATTAGAATTTAATGCTAGTTTTGTTTTCACAGTCCACATGTAATCATGCATTAAAAAGGCATGTAATCATACTTTTTATAACTAATTACAATGCACACAGGTACACTCTTAGGATGAATGCATATTAGGAAGCAAACACTAATAGGGAGAAGCAATATCAATACAGTTCTTATTCTAAACTACATCATTGATGAAGTCTTATTTGCCAGTGCTCAGATTATCATCACTTGTAAATTGTCTCAATATCCAATGCTGAAAAGCACTATGCAGGTATAGAAAAGGTATTTTACATAATGGTATGTTTAACTGTACCTTCTTCCCCTCCTCATGTCTCTTGATGCTTTAAGCATACTCTACCTACATGTAGGTTTGGGTTTTTTATAAGTGGATGGAGAAAAATCTAGAAATAACGGTCTTGACTGTGTACTCGCATGCTTGTTTCTACTTCCCCCCAGCTAGGCCAAGGAGTAGCAGAGCCAAGCGGCTCTGCAAACCGAGGAGACTGAGAGGGGTGGGAGTCACAGCTGGGCAGGCAGGGAAGGAACTAGGCTAGCAGGGCGCAGTCCCACACGGCTGAGCAAGGTGAGCAGGGCAGCTCTGGGGGCAGCAGCCAGGGTCAGCCAAGAGTCCGCTTTTCACCCTACACACCCGTAGTTCAGGGCAGGTTCAAGCTCAAGACCGAAAGGAAAGTCTGGGGGCCAGGTCAGAGGTATGAGACCAGGCTCAAGGCAAACCTGCCATGTTGGTCAGACAGAGACCAAGGGCGTGATCTTGAATTTGAAAGCAAGCCCCAAGCAGAAGAGGGGCTGAAATCTACTGAGGCATCACAAAGGCCAGCGCAGGCCACCAAAGACCCACCCGAGGGGAATGCACTCACAGACCTGAAACATGATCAGTTTTCTAAAGGAAGACTCTCCAAAAACTGTGATCCATATTTTAACAAATTAAATCCTTTTGTAAAGATGATCTATTACCCTAATCTCCTGAGAAACCTTGACACATTTTCATACATTGTTAAGTAAAATTTATTACGAGAAAAAAGAGCATCAGAAGATGCGTGCTTGAGGTACACAGTCATAGCATTGTGGATTATGCATTATAAGTGATTTTTTTTTTTTTTTAATAGACCTTTTTGGTAATTCATCTTTCCATCAGCACAGCTTAAACCCTCCTATTTCAAACCCCCACAAGAATACAATATACCACAAATTACAACAGAATATATATCCTTCTACAGATTTATCTTGAGTTCCTATCTAGCTTCAATAACAATTCTATAGGTAGTGAGGAAACAGATTAGTTTATATTTTTGATGGCATTACCAAAAGAAGGAACATTAAAGTTTAGACAGGAGCTGTTAACACAGATTTTTAAAAGGGTTCTGAACCTCATCTGTTTCTTTGGGAAAACCAAAACATTACAATGCAGTAGGCCAGTGGTTAGGGAAGCCACAAGATAAATGGGAAATCCAGGTTTCTGTCTTTGCTCTGATGCAAAGGAAATGGCCATATCCTGTTCCACAACATTCAACATCAATAGCTAGTATGCCTCTGTAGGATGATTAGCATTGAAACACAAATCTCTGGTTTGAATCAGGCAAACCAGAGCTTTTGTTATCACACTTTCCTGTTAAACATCCTCACCACTGATATGACATACTCAAATAGCTTCTAGACTATTTCTTTTTCTCTTTCTGACTGTTTTTCTGGATGCAGAATAAGAAATTTTTTGAATCTCAAAAAACTTAATGAGGATGGAAAAAAAATTCTGGCTCAGCTCCCTTTGGTAGCAATGAAAACAAAAACTTATGATAACATTTCAAAATAGGTGTAAGAAAGATATGTGATAAAAAAAGAATAGGAATCTGCAGTATAATCTGAGCTAGAAACACTACTTACAAAGCATGTACAGTACTCACAAAGGAAAGAATGGGAGGAAAAATCTTTAGTTTTCAGAGCTTCTGTTATTGCATTGAGCATATCAGTCTAGTCTTTAAAAAGCCAATCCAACTTCATTGAAACTTCAAAATTAAAGACAATGAAGCATTTTAAATGGATGCTATCATGCTCAGTATACTGAATCTTAGAAAATAATTACTTATCTTGCTGAGAAGACAGCTGCAGGCAATGCAACACTTCAGTGTTAGAAGATACTGTCTTCCACAGACTATATAAAAATGTAAAAGTAATTTTCTTGCTCTATAGTAGATAATATCTAGTTTTACATCATAACTTCTGGCTTCAAATTATAAGCTAGTATCAATGAAAATGACATGTACAACATCATCATACTGCTTAGAGACTATTCATGGTCCCATGCATTCAGTGGTACTGGGAAAGTAAAATGATAAAATGTGCATGCAGGCAGATAGTTAGATTCCTAATTAGCCTTATTACAAAACATTTATTGTGTCTTCATGAATGTAAAGGATATCATAGAGTATTATAACCATGTAATATTATATCTGGCCTTTTATCAATATAGATTTTTATTCACTAACTATTAAGGGAGTAGCCTATGATTGTGGTTTCTACATATACTAGCAAAAGTTATTCTGAAATTTGTTAAACTACATAAATCCAAAGCTATCTGAGTACATACTTAAAAGCACTAGAATCATGTAATAATAAATTAAAAACATTAAAGGAAAAAACACGTGATAGACCTCATCATTTTTTGTTGCGAGTAAGCATTTGTTGTCAAGACAGAGACACAATAAGTACGAACTTATTATTAATTTGTACAACGATCATAACAAAGTCACTAATTCTAGAAAATTATGTGTAATGTAACAGATGCAACAACTGTATCACACTCAACACAGAAAGTAAAATATGGAATACTCCATTAGTGTATTACAAACCTCTTGCTCTTAAAATAATTTTCATGACTCACATTTTGCCTTTTTTAGTTATCCTTATGATATTCCCTGTGGAATTTCTATATAAAATTACCATAAGTTTTAATCATTTAATTATGCCATATAACACTAATTCCCCAAATGAAAGGCATAGTTCCTTTAGCGAGACTGTCATAACTGTGTAATACTCTGTTTTGATAAGGGGACAAATTTACAAGCAGAATTGTAGGATAGGGACTAATTTACTAGACAGTAAATTGCTGCTCTCCAATAGTGGTGTATAATTAAAGTTATTAGACTTAACATTTATCAGTTATAAACTCATCATTAACTTTATTTAGAAGTTTTATGAGGCATTACTTTGTGTTGCTTCAGCTAAAAGATATCAGGAATAAATACAAGTCTTTTTCAAAATATTAGTCACTGCAGTCTTTCCTAAAATGTTATTTGCAGCTCACTGGGGATTAACTGACATGTGATGATGTTCTCTTGTTTCCAGTAGCTAAATAAAAGTAGGAAAAGATAAGGACATTAAAACCTTCCAAATATTATGTTGTCAGGTAAACAATTGAGTTGGTATTGAGAAAGGAGGGAGAGGATGATTGTGCGTCACAGGAAAGAGATTAACATTTTGGAGAATAAGATAATTTGTTAAAATAGAATCATAGAATCATAGAATCATTTAGGTTGGAAAAGACCTTTAAGAACATCAAGTCCAACCGTAAATACAGTCAGTGCTATGAAACTGGTGGAGATCCCAATGTTCTGAATTATAGTCTCCTAATCGGAATGCTAGCAATCAATCAAATTCTATATTGTCATTGTATTTAAAACTTAAAAATAAATTAAGGTTTTTCAGAGATTTACTAATTGAATGCAAATTATGGGTAAAGTACAACCCTCTGAAGATTCTTTTTTTGACAAATCTAGCTCAGAATGTAAATTTCACATTTCAATAGACTAAAAATATATAATTTAAGTTTTTTGTCTGACTTCCTTCATACTCAGTCCAGTCTTGCTCGTTTTGGAAGGGTTGAAATTATGTTGAGACTAATAGGTATTTTTCCAGCAATTAATTTTAGGCACATAATTCATTCTGGCTACTGACTCCAGGCAAGCAGAAATGAATGTGTATAGTGTGATGGTGACTATGAGATAAGGTTTTCTTCAGATCCTTGAACATACAGCAACACTATAAAATACCAAAGTCCCATTGATTATCCAAATAGTGTCTAAAATACCTGGGAAGATGTTAGGTTTGATGGACTAGGCATTGTATATGGGTGTGTTCCTGCACTAGATTTGCTAACAGAGCATTTGTCAGTCTTTGTGTTTATAGGGGAATGTAGAGGATATAAGGAATTGGATAAATTTCTGAGACACACTTACCCTGAAGAACCCATGACCATAGTTTTCCTGTTTTGTCAGCCACTGTGAAATATATGCAATACAAAGTTCTTGTGACCCCTTGGAGGCACACGTCCCTACCTTCATCTAGTGAAATTGCCCGTAAAATTTCAATTTGCCTAGTGAAGTTGCCTGTGAAATACCACTGTTATATGCTCAGTCACTTTTGCAGGCCTTTTTTGTCCTTAAAATACCAAAAGGCGTTCAACATCGCTTTCCTGAAACTATACAATTCGAATGACTCTAGGATGATCTGCAAAAGGGCACAGAAGTGACACAACTTAGATTGCAAAGGATTATGAAGGACCTTCCCAATGGAGAAGGGAACAAGACAAAGGCGATACAGTTCTTTCGCATATGTTTAGCAGGCTCCAAAGAGTTCTAGGTTACCACTCTGAGTCCTGGAGAAGGTGAACGAGTTTTATCACTTAAAGGAGACATTGATGTCTCTGATCACTTCTCTGGTAGGTGGATACCGGTGGATGAAAAATTGGATAAGAGCTGGCAATGTGTGCTTGCAGCCCAGAAAGCCAATCGTATCCTGGGCTGCATAAAAAGAAGTATGGCCAGAATCACCTCTGAGGGAAGTGATTCTCCCCCTCTACTCTGCTCTCGTGAGAGCCCACCTGTAGTACTGCATTCAGCTCTGTGTCTGCAGCACAAGAAAGTTGTGGACCTGTTAGAGAGGGTCCAGAGGAGGGCCACAGAAATGGTCATAGGGCTGGAACATCTCTCCTATGAAAAAAAAGGCTAAAAGTCGGCATTGTTTAGCCTGGAGAAGAGAAGGCTCCGAGGACACCTTTTTGTGGCCTTTCAATGTAGAAAGGGGGCTTAAAAGAAAGGTCCCTTCCAAACCAAACCATTCTATGATTCTCTGATTCTATGATCATGAGTAGGTCAATCAATGAACATATTTAAATGATGTGATCATTAATAGTCAGAAGGGAAACCTTGGAGATATAATAGACAGCTTCATGTAAATATCAGCTCAGTTTTCAGTATCAATCAATAAAGCAAATAATAAGTTATTTGAAAAGAACAGGTTATATCATTTTTATAAACACACAATTACCTCCCAATGAATAAATTCTGCAGCACTGTTGAAAGTAAGAGGAAAACTAACAAAAATAATTGAAAGTATGGCATCAAAAGTATTATTGTTCACCCTGGTTTGAGCGGGAAGTTAGACTAGAGATTTTCTGATGTCCCTTCAAACTTGAACTATTCTATTATCCTATGAACTCTTATAGTCCTTCAGAAATCACCTGTAGGACAGGTGGCATTGTTTAGCAGATGCATAAAAATATAACACAAGCATGTGGATATTGTCTACCTAGACTTTAGCAAAGCCTTTGACTCCGTTTCCCACAGCATTCTCCTGGAGAAACTGGCTGCTCATGTCTTGGACAGGCGTACTCTTCAGTACTGTCTGGATGGCCAGGCCTAAAGAGTTGTGGTGAATGGAGGGAAATCCAGTTCGCAGACAGTCACAAGTGGTGTTCCCCAGGGCTCAGTATTGGGGCCACTTCTGTTTAATAGTTTTATCAATGATCTGGATGAGGGGATTGAGTGCACCCTCAGGAAGTTTGCAGATGACACTAAGTTGGGTGGGAGTGTTGATCTGCTTGAGGGTACAAATTCTCTACAAAAGGATCTGGACAGGCTGGATCAATGGGCCGAGGCCAATTGTATGAGGTTCAACAAGGCTAAGTGCTGGGTCCTGCACTTTGGTCACAACAACCCCACGCAACGCTACAGGCTTGGGGAAGAGTGGCTGGAAAGCTGCCTAGTGGAAAAGGACGTGGGGACCAATATAGGTTGGGGGTTGACCTGCTGGAAAGTAGCTCTGCTGAGAAGGACCTGGGAGTGCTGGTGGACAGGAAGTTGACCGTGAGCCAGCAGTGTGCCCTTGTGGCCAAGAAGGCTAACGGGATCCTGGCGTGCATCAAAAGGAGTGTGGCTAGCAGGTTGAGGGAGGTTATCCTCCCCCTCTACTCCGCCCTAGTGAGGCCACATCTAGACCACTGTGTCCAGTTCTGGGCTCCCCAGTTCAAGAAAGACAGGGAACTACCGGAGAGAGTTCAGCGGAGAGCTGCAAACATGATCAGGGGACTGGAGCACCTCTCTTATGAGGAAAGGCTGAGAGACCTGGGTCTGTTCAGCCTGGAGAACAGAAGGCTGAGGGGGGATCTCATCAATGCTTACAGATATCTGAAGGGTGGGTGTCAAGTGGATGGGGCCAGACTCTTCTCAGTGGTGCCCAATGACAGGACGAGGGGCAATGAGCACAAATTAGAACACAGGAAGTTCCAGCTGAACATGAGAAAAAACTTCTTTCCTGTGAGGGTGGCAGAGCATTGGAACAGGCTGCCCAGAGAGGTTGTGGAATCTCCTTGTCTGGAAATATTCAAAACCCGCCTGGACGCAGTCCTGTGTACCCTGCTCTAGGTGAACCTGCTCAGGCAGGAGGGTTGGACAAGATGATCTCCAGAGGTCCCTTCCAACCCCAACCATTCTGTGATTCTGTGATTCCATGGGTCGTCTGTCACTGGTATTGTACTTTACTGGGAGAATAAAAGCAATAGAATATGTAGCTACCACATCTATGTCTTGTAATAAATATATACATGAATAAACATAAAAGTCTCATCACTTCCTGTATATATTAAATTTTTTGTTGTTTTTTATAATTCACTATTAACTAATTTATGTTTAGGGACTTACCAGTTATTCGTTGAGATTTCCACCTCCACAAATGGATTCCATGGCTGCATCTACACTACTGTCAAACCATGGATTAGCTTCAAGTGTTCAACTACTGCCTGTTCTGAGCTCTTTTTGCTCCAAATTAAGAGGACTGTTTCCAATCTATATACTGGTAAGAGTCTCTGAAAAGCATCCAGACACATCCTTTTTCAAACAGAATCCGTAGCCTAACCCTCTCTTTTTCTCTACAAAGTAAAAGACATAATTTGGAGTAGGGTAAAGAAGTAGGAGAGGGAAGAATAAGTTAAATTAAAATATTCAGATATTTTATATCAGGCTACTTATGTGAACAACTCTTAAGTCATAATTTATTAACAAGTCACCAGTATCCCATCTGATATTAAAAATATACGTACAGCTGTTTAAATATAAACATCCATAATTTTTACTTCTTCAGATATTTTTAATCATGTGAACCTTAGAAAGAATTAATTTTACCATGAAAAATTAATTTCAAAAGTTCTGCTTCTTAGCAAACCATTATATTTTGCAATGTGTTTTATTGCAAACAGCAGTCAATTAATTTTAAACAAGACAGAAATGAACATAGGCACAATCAATATAAATGTAACTGATTGGTTACATTATTGTGAGTTTTTGTTACCAGATAAAATTTTGATACTAAAATCTGGATTAAAAAAAATGCTGAGAATATATGATGCATATTAATAATAATAGCTTAAGTCATCAGAGAACCTGTTTCAAAGACTTTAAAAGTCAACAACCAGATTTTCATTGATGTCATTGGATTTTGGATGCAATCATATTTTTTCTTTTTGTCATGCTTATTCCCTTCTATATTCTTGATTGTCAAAAAAATTCGTCCATCCTAATATGCATGGCTACACATACACATATTGGAGATCTGCAGAGCAAGGGGGAGTATATTTTCTGAATTTAATTCTTTGTACAGAAGCCAGTAGGTAGTATATTTTCTAATCAAGTTAGCTACTATGACTGAGAACCAAATAAGAACCCAGGCACATAAGGTTAGGCCAGTTTACTTGCCTGTATCTGAACATTTAGGAAAACAAATTTCTTGCTCATCCACGATATAAAACAAGGAAGCACTTAGATTCTGATATAATCTAAAATTTTATTTATTTAAATTAACTTGGGACATAATATTCTGTTTATTGGCAGTTTTAAATGGCATGATGTTTTCACAGTAAGTAAGGTGTATTGGAATCAACAAATTAGGTGGTCCTCTGCCCAACCCACCAGAGAATGTTTGTAGTAGTGGATGCTGCAGAAAATATGACTGTGGCTGCTATATGCCTTTGCAATGTACTTACAGTGGATGCAACTGCCTCAGTTTCAAATCCAGTGAAGGAAAATCCCATCTTCCTTAGGACTGCTTGAAGCAGTTCACAGGCCCTCTCCCATGTTTAAACTCTATTACTGTGCATGAAAGACAAGTTATATATTTTAACACTACACAGTCATTGTAAAACAACATAAGACTATAAAGAGGACCTGGAGCAAGCTGGAATCTCTGCATGCTACTCCCAGGTGACTCTCTGAACAGCCTGCTGGAATACGAGATATTCTCTGCCTCTTTCTCTCCCTGTCTTTAGTTATGGCATGGAAATGGAACTGCTTCCACAGGAAAGAGATGATAGCAGAGTGCCTTATAGCATTATAATGAGTAAAGAATCTACGAGGAGATATGAAAACAGGTTCAGAGTTCATGCAGAGAGAGGAGAGAACAAAATACTTACTCAGGGTGTAACTGCTCTATAAACCCCATCTAGCAGTACCTTGAAGAAAAAGAGAGCCATTTAATTCTTTCAAAATGTGGTGTAGGTGTATGTAGTTAGGAGAAGGTACTGAAATATGAATATAGAATCATAGAAACATAGAATCATTAAGGTTGGAAAAGACCTCTAGGATCATCAAGTCCAACCATCAACTAACACCACCATGACTCCTAAACTAGGCCCTGGAGTGCCACATCTATACCTTTTTTGAACGCCTCCAGGGTTGACGACTCCACCACCTCTCTGGGCAGCCTGTTCCAATGCCTAACCACTCTTTCAGTAAAGAAATTCTTCCTGATGTCCAGAGGTACATCCAGAGATGTAGAGGTGTATGGCTAGGACTCTAATGTGTTTAAGTCTTCCCTCCACATTGTTTAGGTACCTAACTCATGGTTTGAAAGTCCACTAAGGGGTTTGGCTGCTAGAAAAATTACATTTTTTAGAATTTCAGGTTTATTTTCTTTTACTTTTTAAAACCATGTTCCTAAGACTTTGTTTATAGAAAGTATTGGAAAAAATTTCAAATCACTATGAATGCATTGCTGTGTTTTTATAACACATCCAAGAGATCCACAGGAACCTAGTCACTACCAAACTATTGAAAATACCAGGTTAATAATTCATTTCTTTCTCCATGAGGCAGAAAGTTTTAGTGCCAATTACGTGCTAACATACTTACCAAGTTGCTTAATTAACCAGCACAAATGTGTAATGATATGATCAAGAATGTTACTAATGTTGATAATTTTTGTGAACACTCACATTTGATAGCATGACTTTGTGCAGCTTTTTTTTCATGACCAAAAAGAGTGAAGCTGTTATTATCCCTGCAATTTATACTATGACCAATTTAGGAATCCAAATCAGTTAGCTGATTTCCACAGTGCTTTTAAACTTACTTTATCTCAGATAATATTTCCTCATGATGCAGCAGGCAGACAGCAAAGAGCAGAGGAGGGGAAATGGTATCAATTACAAGAACAGAGTACAGCAGAAAAAACAGATCTCATGACTTAGCCATTTATAAAGAATTTTCAATAGCTGCAGACATTTTAGAATCTGGCATTCTGCAGTTCCTCCAATACGTTGTAGCTCTTCTCACTTGCTTTGGGCTGGGGCCAATAATCTTATCTTTCTTTTTTTTTTTTTTATGTTTTTGTGATCTTTACCTGAGAACAAATGTAGACAATGACAGACAGATTCTATATTTGTCTATTTGAGAAGCAGTGAGACTACATGATCTCTTCCCAGTAGAAAAAAAGAAACCCTTAATCAAAAGTAAATAATGCAAAAAATATTAGTAGCTTATTTTCTTAGGGATACAGACACATTCAATTATATTACATATAAGCTGCTGACGTCCTTCCAAAACACCACAAAGTATAAGCCAGAACAGAAACTGCAGGCTGTATCTGTTAATATATAACCTTGTCATATAGTACTGTCATTGCTAGCAGCAGTCTATGAACTTTATACCGAGATTGCAAGGCTTGGGACTGGAGTTTGTCAGGCTTGCTTTGTCTGAATCCACCAGTATCACCAAGCCCTTCTCCACAGGGCTGCTCTCAACACATTCATCCCCCTGTCTGTATTGATATTGGGGATTGCCCTGACCCAGGTGCAGGACCTTGCACTTGGCCTTGTTGAACTTCATGAGGTTCACATGGACCCACTTCTCAAGCTTGTCCAGGTCCCACTGGATGTCATTCCTTCCCTCTAGAGTATTGACTGCACCACTCAGCTTGGTGTCGTCTGCAAACTTGCTGAGAGTGCACTCAGTCCCACCATCTATGTCATTAATGAGGATATTAAATAGCATTGGTCCCAGTATGGACCCTTGAGGGACACCTGTGGTGGTTTGACCCTGGCTGGACACCGGGTGCCACCAAGCCGCTCTATCATTCCCCTCCTTAGCAGGGCAGGGGGAGAAAATGAGGTGGAAAGAAACCTCCTGGGTCAAGACAAAGGCAGTTTAATAAAACAAAGACCACGTGCGGAAACAAAAGGGAAAGGACAACACGGACCCCACTCCCCACCTCTCACCACAGCGACGCCCAGCCACCTCCTGGGAAGCAGGGCCCCAGCACGTGCCGCGGCTGCTCCCGAGGACACAGACAAACGTCCCAAACCACGAATGCCCCCCACTTCCTCCTTCCTCCCAGCTTTTATCCCTGAGCAGATGTCACATGGTACGGAATAGCCCTGGCCAGCCCGGGTCGGCTGTCCTGGCTGCCCCCCTCCCAGGATTTCGCCCACCCCCAGCCCACAGCGGGGCTGGGGGGGAAATGTTGGAGAGAGAGAGACAGCCTCGGGGCTGGGCAGGCACCGCCCAGCAACAGCCAAAACACTGGTGCCGCCTCCAGCCACCAACACAAAGCACAGCAGGCTGGCATGGGGAAAACCAGCTCCCCCTCAGCCAGACCCAATACACACCACTCAGTGGTTTCCATTTAGATGCTGAGCCATTGACTGTAACTTTGGATGTTGAGCCATTGACTGTAACTTTCGATGCAGCCATCCAGCCAATTCCTTCTCCATCAAATAGTCCGTCCTTCAAACCCATATCTCTCCAATTTAGAGGTAAGAACGTTGTGGATGACCATTATCAAAGGTCTTACAGAAGCCAAGACAGATAACATCAGATGCTCTTCCCTTGTCTGCTGATGCAGTCACTCCATTGTAGAAGTGATGTAGGGTGGAGAAATATAGGCCTGTTATGATAGCAGAGTCCTTGAAAAGTGCGGAAACAGGATGCAGCATAGGGGAGTATAGTCATGGGATGATAAGAGATGGGACATAGGCTTTTCACTAACACCCCTTTCCTATAAACAACTTACCCATGATCAATTAAAGAAATGCAGACCTGGAACTGGACAAAACTGATTCTGGGGGTAACAAAGAGAATAGAGAACATGTACCTAATATATAAAAGGCACCATATATAGCCAATTTGGATACAACTTGGAGCTGCAGGCCCCTGAAGAAAGAGCATGCTACCAAACATATGAAAAAGACACCAAGTGGACCATAGAGAGAGGAGGAAGAAACTACCAACATGAACATCGCATCTGTCTGTCTTGGCAAAGGACTCCAGATAATAGCCATTTACGGTAACACTCCACCACACACACCAACACCAGAAAAAAACTTAGGGTACAGGAGCAGGGGAAGGGTGAGCATAACACCAGGAGAAGGAGTAGAAGCTGAGAATTGTGTATTTAACAATTTTAAGTGTATTATTATTTTTTCTTTTCCTGTAATAATTATCTGGCTAACAATTATTAGATTTCAATTATACTAGCAATAAAATCTTTGCTTCATATGTATATAAAGTGTTCTTTCTCTTTGCCCATAAGCAAGATTTTCAGTGTAACAACCTATGGAAAAGATATCCACAAGTCTTTCTCATTCTAGCATTAAAATTCTTGGGGATATTTTTAGAGACCTTTTTCAGCATCTCTGTTCCTTACAAGGCACACAAGTGTAGTAGAAAATCTGGGAGTGGGAGAATGACTGGATGAGTCAGGAGCACAGGAAAGAATTGTTTGCAGGAGGAAGAACCAACACAGATGCTGTAGAGATATTGGATAGCTATATAAAGGTTTTCCAGGGGTAATTTCACATGTAACTGTGCCAGAAAAGACTCTTAAACAAATTCACAGCATATATTCAGTGAGTTTCTTTCTGAACAGAGTTTAGCCTTATACCATGTCACTCCAGTGCCTGCACTGGAGTTACTCTAGATTTACACTGTGGTAACTGAGATTACAGTTTGCTCTGATGCTTAAAGCAAACACTTAAGAGGAGTTGAGCATGCAGGAATAGATTCAAGTGACATCCAAAATATCATCAATGTTATGCAACTGGAAAAAGCAACAGTTAACAAGCCCACTGAAGCAATAATAAACTGGGACTTGACATTCCTCCCTTGTCTCCAGGCTGTTGGCTTGTGCAGTACAGAGCACTAACTGTCCATTCACTGAATTTTGTCAGTCTGATTATCTTTTTTCACCTGCAGTGACTATCCAGTGTAACAGGGCCTTAGAAAAAGATCATTGTTCTTTTAACCTTTTAAAGTAATTGAAGAGACAGCTTCTAGATGCTTTAACCCCAGTGCCCTTTTACAAGATGAATATGTGGATGTTAGTGGGTCTCTGGAATTGTTTGTTGCTCTTTTTTTCTGTAGCCATATTATAATTCAAAGACCCAAGCTCCCTGAAAAATCATTACTTCATTGTTCTTTTCCCTGACAGTAATTTTAGTGGTTCTGTTATTCTGTTCAGTCTCTGTTCCTCTTTATACCTTATTGCACAAGATGGAAAGTACAAACACATAACTTAACAACACTTACTTCCCAGTCATGATCTAGCACAGAACATTTGTATCTGTTAAATTACACAGTGTCTGTACCCTGCAATCATATTCTGAAATCTAGACCATAGACCTGATCATAAATATCTTGACAGACAAAACATTTGCCTACAGGCCCTAGCCAGAGTGGCCTTATCAGTTTCCAATTGACAGTGATTCATCCAGGGTTCCCCAAGTGATATAGCTTTAGTCTGACTTTGGTCTCAGTGAATATCTACTTAACAAGTAATGTCTCCCTTGCAGATTCTGAAGTAATTTATTTACTTGTATTATTGTGCTGTTGCTTACTAGGGCCTTGGCCTCTTGATTTTCTGGCCTACATTTTGCCCTGTCTTAGTTGTCTGTAGATAACTCTATTACTGGACCTTGTTTGTTATTACGTTGTCTTAAAGACTTCAGCAATGCTTTACTCACCAAAAGGAAATTGAGCAGTTAATAGTTAGTTAATAGATTCATAGAAACATAGATCATAGAATTGTTTAGGTTCGAAAAGACCTTTAAGATCATTGAGTCCAACCATCAACCTAGCACTGCCAAGTCCACCACTAAACCATGTCCCTAAGCAACACATCCAAGCACCTTTTAAATACCTCCGGGGATGGTGACTCAACCGCCTCTCTGGGCAGCCTGTTCCAATGCTTGACAACCCTTTCGGTGAAGACATTTTTCCTAATATCCCATCAAAACCTCCACTGGCACAACTTGAGGCCATTTCCTCTCGTCCTATTGCTTGTTAATTGGGAGAAGACACCAACACCCACCTCACTACAACCTCCTTTCAGGTAGTTGTAGAGAGTGATAAAGTCTCCCCTCAGCCTCCTTTTCTCCAGGCTAAACAACCCCAGTTCCCTCAGCCACTCCACATAAGACTTGTCCTCTAGACCCTTCACCAGCATTGTTGCCCTTCTCTGGACATGCTTCAGCACCTTAATGTCTTTCTTGTAGTGAGGGGCCCAAAACCAAACACAGTATTCGAGGTGCGGCCTCACCAGTGCTGAGTACAGGGGAACAATCACTTCCCTACCCCTGCTGGCCTCACTATTTCTGATACAAGCCAGGATGCTATTGGCC
>WAAD01039252.1:6238-46036 GCA_013389945.1 Fregata magnificens
GTTTGGATCTCATACTCCTACTGAGAAACAGACTCCCTGATTATACTGTTCCTTTGTAACCACTAGGGAGGATTAAGCTTGTTTAGTCTTTCTGGATGTGGTTTAGCTGACCTATTGCACAGGTCTGTTTTAGGACAAGATTATTTGCACTCCAGAAATATTTCTTACTCACCACTCACTACAGAGGAAGCCTAGGCAACTCACTCAGACATAGGTCAGATGAATCCCAAACTGGAAAATCAAATGGGATTTGATTCTTCTGAAAACATGGTTTGTTGAGCTTCATAAACTGCATTTGTACACCAAGAACTTGTTAGCCTTTAAGAAGCGCTAAGGGAATAGGGACTGCAGCCCGAGCAGTATCCTCCAAGTATGTTTGTACATTTTTGTCCAAGAACTAGCTCACTGCTTTCACAATTTTCATAGACCACTTGTCATCCTCTTTCCCACAGCTGTAAAATAAGTATTTTTTTCTGGTGTTCTCTCTTCTAGAATGAGAAAGGCTGGATTGCAAATGGTGTCTATTTGCAAAATTCTCTGTAATCGTTCCCTCTGGTCCTGGAATTCATTCACCATACGGCACAATAGAGGCAAGTATTACAATTATCACAATATCTTTTACTGTTTCAACAGCTATTGTTCCTTGAGTTTTTGTTTTGGGGTTTTTTTGCCCCTCCCTATTGTATTAAGTTGTTTTAAAAGAAGATCATTTTTTTCTGGCTAAGTTTGGATCACTCAATCACACAAATTGCAGGTTAGTAGATCTGCATCCTCTGGTGTCAGTGTGCTCCAAAGTCTTCTTCAGGTTTTCCACTAAATGCACAAGCATATTAATTAGAAAGACTAAAACAGCGATATGGGGGTATGGTGGTGATGGCTACAGCAAAAATATATCACTTATTAGACAGAGGTGACAGCTTGGCCACACAGTGTGATCTCCTAAATTACCTGCCATTTTAAAGCATTTCTGTATTTTGAATACTGATGCTGATCTTAATTTCTGCTACTTTAAGATTTTCCATGAAGTGGCAGTCTATATCTGTCACTTTGTTAATGTCAAAAATTTATATGAGTAGAATTTGCTATTTTGTCTGCTACATATTGGAACTTTCCTCTTTAGATTATTTTTCTGTGGTATGTCAGATTAAAGCTACAAAACAGCTAGACTGATGATTCCTTTGATACTATTTTTCTCAACTCTGTGTACTAGGTTTCATCTAGATGATTTAATCATCTAGAAACAACACTCCTCTCCAGCACCATGACAGTTTTGTCAGTCATCTATAGGATGTTACTAGGGCAAGTAATTCACGGGATTGTTGTTCCTAACCAATCCTGAAACAGAAAACTGTGCCGAAAATGCAAAATACCAAACTCACTATGAACAGCAACCATTCTTCAATGTACAGAAGAAAAGGCAGGAATGGAAGTTAAATAAATACTAGACACTTGATAAATCCTAAAGTGGAATGTGACAGATATTCACTTGTATGATTACGCTGCTTTGTTCAATCAAGTGGTACAGAGAAGTTAGAGATTACAGAGGTGAAGAGAGAGAGGGAAAGAGAAAGCAAGAGGGAAAGAGAGGAGAGAGGGAGAAAGATAAAGACAGAAAGAAAAATACTTTTCTTCCCTTTTTCCCCTACTGCTGCTGTAGAAACTAAATATCCTGTGTCAGTACAGCACCCATTTCAGTGGAAGACTCTTCAGACAAACGAGTCATTTGCTTGGATATTTGAATATGCATAACAATAATTTTACCAGAAAGTGGTGTGGTTTCTTTTTTCTCAGCCTAGTAATACAGTTTGCTTTTACTTAGCAAAATAGATGGGTTGGTTTGTTGACTTTTTCGATGGTATTTGTGATATGATTCAGCTAAATCTGGTCTATTTCACTATGGAAATTTGTACTCTGTTCTTCGTAAAATGAAATAGAAAATCCCCCATAAACCCTGTAAACTCCTATAGAGGTCACTAGAACTATATGTGATTGCTCTTCAGTTTGCTTACCCTGCTTTTCATTTCTACACCAAGGCACTACTCCTTGCTCCCTAAATGCTGATAATTGTTGAATATTGGATGCTGTGGAGGTTTTTCCCTTTCGATTTCTATCTCTTTGATAAAAGTCACAGAGCTTAATTCTTCTCCTTTTAATCATCTACTCAAGAGACTGGAGATCAAAAAACTCGGACTATTTTGTAACTACTTCAGATATTCCTCTCTTCGCTCTTATTTTTCTCTGCTTGACTTTAAGAGACCTTTAAGTCATCCCTCCATTATTTTCAAAATAAAACATTTTCCTTTGTGCTCTGCTCTCAGCTGCACTAGGGGAGCAAACTGTAGGTCTTGAGGTTCTGGCTAGTGACTACATGCCTCTGTGAACATCAAGGAATACGATACATCAAAAAAAACCAATCAAATGCGATCTTGCAACTTCAGATTATGCTGATCAAAAGCTCGCTACTAACAGACAAAAATGTAGGGTCTTTTTGTTTTTACTAAAACTGGTTTTCCCAAGTTATAACCTAATGGCACAAAATTATTTCTGACCCGCTTAAATGTTTTCTTATAGGTATAGTTTAAAAAGTGTGTATTTCCAAAATAGTCTTGAAAACCCAAAACAAGAACACAGAAGAACAGTACATAACTGCCACAGTGAGTCACCTCAGGCTCTGAATTGGATAAGTTGTCTTTGTTGTCCTCTTTATCCATTCACATATTCTATATAAGTGAAAAGTTAAATATATTAAACCTACTGAAATTCTAGTAAGGCTTCTGGGAAAGCTGATTCAGGTTCTGTAAGCTGCTCTTCTGGTTTCTCCTCCTTCTTCTTCTCTTCCATGCTTTTTGTTGTACTTGTGCTAGAAGTTAGATCTAAAGGGAGGAAAGGGCAAGCAGAAAAGAAGGGGGAAAAAAAAGATAAATGAATGATTTACAAGATGTCATATATTCACCAGCCTTTGTCACTTGTGACAAGTTCTTAACAGTTCTGAAATACACAAAACAAGATGTTTTGTTCACAACAATAATTCTGCCCAGGGCAGCACTCAGGCCCATGTTTTTGGGACATCCTGAAGTGTTGTCCTGAGTAAAGACATGTTCGTGAACAGTGGCCTCTATCACTAGTTACTTATTGCATCCTTTGCTGTGGGCTGTGTTTTACATTATTGCAAATCAAACAAGCAGTTGTTTCTTCTCCAGTCCTTTGTCTCTGTTTATCAGGCTTGTTTTATCGAGTCTCCTTGTTAATATGCATCTCTTTCCCTCTCCTTCTGTTCTCCTAGCGCTATGAATATTTGCCTTTCACTGCAACTCTGATATCAGTTTTCATTGTCAGAGATGGAACAAAACCACTCTCTGAGGGGATATGCATGTCAGCAGTATTCCCTGGGCATGTTGTCACAACTACCAACCTCAGAATTCAACTGACAATGAACAGCTCTGTAATGGAACTGGTAGCATATATTACATAAAATAAAAAAAGTCACAAGAAAAGGGCACTTATGAAGATTCCTCAGTTTTAAGTCACATAATCAAATGCCAAAACCAGATTAGTTCATATATTATAGGAGGTTTTATTAATGAAAGAGCAGAAACATTGTATATAACCTATTTTCATATTAAATGGCTTTTCTGAATTCAAGTTCTGGATTCTAACAGTTATGACTCTAACAGCTAAAATTGATACCAACTTGTTCTGTGACTAAATACAGCAGGCTGGATGATTTTCCTATTAAAACGAGCACAAGGAAACAAAAAAAAATGGTGGAAAGCCACATAGCAAGCCTGCCAAATCGATGTAAAATCAAGGGAATGAAGTTAAACCAACTATCGACAGATGCACTCTAATCCATTTGCTGGTGCGTGCCTTCTCGCTGCACTCACCATACCCTGAAGCAAGGCCATGTCAGCTTTCTGTATACAAAATAACTTTCTACCCTAAATGAGCAGTTGATGCCTGCTGATGAAGCAAGCGAGGGTGCTGAGGGCAGGCAGTGTGCTGTATATTGCAGAAAGGCATGTAAAAGGAGTGTTCACTGTGTGGCAGCTCTACAAGGTAAGTGAAAGAAAGGGTAAACATACCTCGGAGTCTATGTCCCCACGCAGCTCCTTAGGCCTTGGAATATCTTTTTCATAATGTTTTATCCAGAATTATTTTACTCCCACTCTGTTGGAAACCTGCTTGTGCAGCTTTTGTCTGTTCTGCTGCTGAAGAAAAGTTCACACTCATGGGACAATTGTCTAGAGCTGTCAATCACTGTCTTTGCACCACCTGATTATTTATGTTGCAGATACAGCTAATTCTGTTCACAGAAACCTGGAAAATTCTGACTCCCACCAGCAATGTCTTGAACTTCTGAATTGTCCCAGATGAAAGTTTTAATGGTTGTTGCACATCAGTAAAATATTTCTACTGTGGAACTTCAATACAATCACGCCTGTGCCAGAGTATCACCACATGACTGCAGTAAACCTTACTGGCATTTACCATGTAAGAAAAAAATCCTTTTGTACCTGAGCATCCACTTGAGTCTGAAGCCATATTAAGTCCTTAATAGTCACACAAAACCTTTGCAGATATCAATTCAAGTTAAGCTTCAGTTTATTGAATGCAATATTTTTCATGAAAATTTTAAAACTCCTAAACACATGACTGTTGTAAGATTGAGATTTTAAAAAAAAGGGCAAGTAAATTAAGAAAAAAAATCTCACTGGGACAGGACGTTAGATACTTAGCTCCCCTAGACCCCTTTGAAATTTCCAGCCCAAATGCACAAGTGCAGGATACATTTTTTAAGTATAAAAAAAGAATCTGTCATCCTTCTTCAGTGCAGAATTAACTGGGGTGGTATTGATTCCACTTTCACTTGGGCATCTATTTTACTGATTTTCTGCAGAAATGGAAGATCACTGCAGCAATCCCTAACTTTTTCTTTTTTTAATTATTTCTATCCCTTCCACTAAATGGTTAGTCAAATCCCCTGCTTAAAACTGGATACAAACTGAAATATTTTGAGCAGCAGTACTTGGAAAAGTTTTTGGGGTTTTTTTTTTTTTTGGAACTCCAGCCCCAGGTGAGCTCCAGTGATACATTTATTAAATTCTTCCTGTGCAGAGAGCAACAAGAAAGCCTCCAAGCCATTCAACAAGGTAAAAAAACCCGTACTATAATAACGGATTTGCTGGATTTTGCAAACCATAGAAAATACACATACATGAGAGAGAAGGGAACATATTTAAGGGGACTGAGAATTGACTGCAGATTTTAAACCAGCAGGAAAACATTTGCAGAGGGCAAGATTTATTTCTTTTCCCAAACAAATAAATCAAAACCCTTGACAGACCTCCACTACTGCTACCAGCACTTTCTCAATCAATAACTACACTGTCATCATATCCTTAGAAGAAGCAAGCAGATCCCAGACACTACAACCCAAGTACTTGGACTTTCCAGACACTCATCACAGGGACCACCTGTATGGCAGCTCACCACTCACAAGAGCTCACTATCATCAGTGCCATCCACACCAGCCCTTGCACTCACACTATTACCCCTGTACCTCAAGCAGCTGCATTATCAGTAGCCTCCGCCCCCTCAGTCCCCATCAATAATTACCTCAGCACTCTGCAGCCACACTGTAACCCCTTCCCAATCTCCAAAGCAAGCTAACAATTCCCTCTGCCCTCAATACCTTCCTGCATATCCCTTCCACGTATTCCCCACTATGCCCTTCCTCACCAGGCATCTCAGTGGACGAAGCTGGGCCACCCCTCACGGTGTCCAGAGCCTCCCTGCCCGCAGCCATCAGGCCCCACTGGTACTGTCACCCTGTGCCTAAGCCCCTCCATACTGTCCCCCACCGCCTCCGAGCACCCACCACCAAAGAGTGCCCTATACGGCCAAGCTTTGAGGTATCTCCCCTCACCCTGCCGCCACCCACACCCAAGTCCCCCTCATGGCCCTGGGCACCTGCGCCCCCTCACCCGCCCCAACGCCCTCAAGGCACGAACGGTCACCACCGCATCCCCCGGCACCCAGTCACCACCCGAATCCCTGTTGCACCCACACACTGTTTCTACTCCGCGGCAGCCTCCTTTGCCCTCCCACCCCCCGTTTTCGCCTCCTACACCCCTTTNAGCGCCCCGCACCCGCGGTGTGAGGAAGTCATCGCCGCGCGGCGATAAGGCGCAACACTTCCGAGCCTCTCCGATAGAAACAGTCAGGTGCGGTGATGATGTATGTGCTTCGTGATTCCTGTACTGGCACCCCACCTCAGGAAACGAGAAAGGCAAACGTTAACAACAGCACGGGGGTAATTCAAGTCCCGAGAGGCATTTCCGTGTGGCAAAGGTCATGGGACGGCCTGAGTTTCACGGAAACAGATACCTATGGTGGCAGGCTTAAAATCGTGAAGTAAAATTGCAGCTGTCTTCAAGAAAAAGAGCATTTCCAAGCTGCGTAGTGGCAGCTGCAGTTCCACATCGAATGTGAGCTGGGAGAGCTGCTTTCTCAGGAGCAAGCTCCCTAAGCTGTCCAAGGCGCTGAGGCGGAGCAAGCTCCTCCACCCTAGTAACAGGCAGCTATGCACTACAGCCTGTAACCCCCTTTGCCCTATACACCAATGTTGTGCAAAAAGCCATGCCCCAGCAGTAGGGACAGGGCATAAGAAGATGGAAAGGAGAGCTGGAGGCTGATCCCAAACTACTTCTGCTTCTGTCTTGCTGGCCAGCGGACCTCCACTGATTTTGGATGGGCCCTGTATGTCATCCTCCTTCATAGGACATCGGTGCCTGAGCCACATAACCCTGGGAGCCATAGTCTACCACAGAAATAAATTGTGAATCACTACAATAAATGCTTTTGTCCTCATTCTTGGGCAAAATTCACATTTACCTACTTTATTCAGAGTTTTTGGCCAGTCCTGTGGGAGCTTATGGTATCCTATGACAAGTCCTGTTTGACACAGCACAGCAGTCTCTGTAATTAAGGCATATTCATCAAAGCAAGGACAAAACACTTTTAGTCCTATAGGCAGAGATCATAATTTGCAATGCATCTATATTGAAGACAGTAGGAAGATGCTGTTTATGTTCATTCAGTGGCACCGCATAACTGTTCGGATGAGAAAGCAAAAAAAGAAACAAACAAAAAGCCCAAATCATAAAAAACTAGTGACTTTTAATTTCCTTCTCCTGTATTATGGACTGTATGATGCTATTAGGACACAGTAGCCAGCTGACACATAAGACAGGCATTGAATAGAAGGCAGGGAAAAAGAAAGAACAGCATCTTAAATCAGCTGGCAAAGATAAACACAGCCTTGACCTTTGTAGCACAAGATCTTTAACTTGGACGTATTTAAATCCCACTACGCCAAAAAGTAACAGTGCTTAAACCTGACTGTGGGCAACCTTTGTCTTTTTCTGTTTGCAGACAATACTTACATCTTTTAGAAAGCCTTGTCTTACATCCAGAAAGAGAAAATATTCTGATAAGTTTGAGTCCCTATTCTGCAGGTTAAAAGTGTTGCCAGGATCAGGCAGTGCTTTCAGCTCTTCTTTGACCCTCTGTTAATAAGCTTGAACATGGGGGCCAGGAAGACCTGCTCCATAATCTTCGTGGCGCCTGAGATTAGGCTGACTGCTCTGTAGTTCCCTGGATCCTTCTTCTTGCTCTTGAAAATGGGTGTGACATTTGCCATTTAATGATCATCAGGAACCAATATATAACGATATATGCAACATATAGAAGATATAAATTTATAAAGGAGTTACCTAATGGGAACTAGAAAGAGAAGATGGAGGAGAGAAACAGCTTAACATTTCAAGGAAGGAATTTTAAAACACCTCACACGTGCCCCTGAATCCACAACTGGTTCAGAATTGAATGCTGATGAGCATGGGACTGCCATTTGAGACAGACCTGAGTGATAATGCAAGATACTCTTACTGGTACACACATTACATAGGGACCTTTTCCCCCGTCTTCTTTTGATTCAGTTCTGGAAAGGTGATCGAAAGGTGATCGAAAGGTGTAAATCTCAACTTCCAAGACTGGGAAAAATGTTCCTTCCCTCAAATGGGGGAACACGAGTTTTGTGACAAGATTTACCCTTTGTTCTGCTATGTAGTTAGAAATGTGGTCAGAAACGTGGTCAGAAACTGGCTGGACTGTGAAGAAGTGGTGAGAGTTGCTGCTTCTGTTGGCCCTTCAGCAGTAGCTGCGATGCTGGAGTTCACCTGCCTTTCTGTGTAACGATGGCATGTCAGAAGTGCTTTGGGAGGAAGCAGCTTGTCTATGAAAATGTCTGGAGCTGGAAGGTGCTGCTAAAGAGCATGGAAATGCTGTGTGTGTGGATTCCACCTCCCCACCTCTCCCATGAGTTGGGCCTGGAGAATTCCTGCTGAGACCCAGCTGAATCCCAGGGGCCTTTCAGTCAGAAGGGTTGCGGGTACAAAAGAAGGGAAATACTCCCCATCCCCTTGAGCAAGCCCTTTTCCTCCAGAGGAAAAAGGGAAATAAATGATTCTTTTTGGGAAGAGGCAGGTTGTGTCTGGGGGATGCTGAGTGCAGTGAGGTTCTGTTGGAGCAAACTTCTCCCTTCCCTGTCTGCAGCTCAACCAGGCCATCATCAAGGCTGTGATGGCTATGATGGGTCTCCTTCTTCACAAAGAAGAGTTTCAAGGGCACGTATATGGTCAGATGTCCCAGCTGACAGAGCAGGGTATGAGTCTTCTGAGGATACGTAGCTTAAAATTGCCCCTCCTCTTTTACATTGTCTCCTTGACTGGGGAAAGATGTCACGACCTTCTGCTGTCCTATGCTGCCTCTTCTCTCTGATGCCCTGTCCCAAACCTCAGCCTGGGTATGAGACTGAAGCCAGAGAAGGCTTTCAAGCTTTCTCAAGTGTGGCTCTGCTCAGGAAGCCAAGGAGAGCGTGACTGTTCTGACCTGGGATTTCACAGTCATTGATGCATCTTCCTGTGTCATTTCAGCCCTCCACTTACTGCAGGAAGACAACAATCCTACTGTGCAGCAGGCAGCAGCTCAGGTCCTGAGGGACAACTGGGCAGACCTGCAAACCTTCGGAGCAAGAAAGAAGTAATCAAAGAGCTCCCTCCCACAGGAAAGTGAGGAATAGGAAGAGCACACAGACAAGGAAATAGAATCCAGACCACAAAGAGTTGGCTGGCTGTGTTACCACAGAGCCAGTGCAATCAGCAGAGAAGAATAAAGCATTGCGCATTGAACAGGACCCGGGGTGCTTCTTTGGGACCCCGGGCCTCTTGGCAGGACCTTCTCTGGAGGTGCAGCCTTGGGCCACTTCTGGGAGTTTCAACTCTGGTTTTTACGTTGCCTAACCCTCAGTGGGGGCTTGGCCAAGAAAAGCCTGGGGAAGACCTGAGGAGGGAAGGAGAATCCCTGTTCCTTCTATTGCAAAATACCCAAGAGTTGTTTGAATACTCCAGTAAGCACTGGAAGTCCTATTCTGCTTTTTTGAAAACCTGCCCCTCTGCAAAGCCTGAGATGGGGTAAAGGTGACAGGCTGTTCCTGGTGGAGAAACAAACAGCTTTGGCTATATTGAAGGAAGGATGGACCAGGAAGACCTTCTTCTCCTGAGCCATACAGAAAGCCCAGTGAGAGTCTGAGGAGGCAGATGTAGGACCTGCGAAGGGCTCTGAAAGGTATGGGACCTGTGAGCAAGGCAGAAACAGAGGATATAACTGGAGAAGTCCTGTATTCCATCAACAAAATGTCCATCACAAGAAAGAATGTAAGACAGCAGAGTATTGCTAGGGCTAGTTTTGAACTGGCAAGTCCTGCTGTATTCAATAAATATCAATATTGATAAAAGTGCAGGGGCAGTTTGGGCCATTTGAGCAGTTTCCTATTTAAGTAACTAGAGAAATTAAATTAAAACTTTTGCGAACACCCTCTAGGACTGGAGGAGAAGCCTTCATTCTTTTGGGGCATTTCTTTCCAGAATTCTCAGCCTTGCACCCTGAGGGAAAGACATCCAGAAAACACAGATTGTGCCAAAAAGAGGCAATGCAGAGAACGTGTTTTCCTTCCCAGTGACCCTTTAAGATGGGCTGTGGAACGTGCTGCTGAAAGAAAAGTCTTACAGCAAAGTTCACTCCAGAGAGCTGGTTCCTATTTGGGTCAGAATGGTGTCACATCCCTAATGCTGAGTTTCCCACTGAGCTGTTCCACTGACTTGACAACTGGAAGAGAAGTTCTCATGTTTCTTTAAACATTTTTTTCTCTTTGTTTTTTTTTTTAACTTTGGAAATCTGATAAGAGAGGGTAAAGCCACAGCGAGATCGGAAATTTCCATTCAAAGTGCCAGAACCATTTTTTATATATCACTATTACATGGAACTTGTTTTGGCTCCATGTTCTGATCAAGTTTAAAATGGCAAATTCACCTTTTTACAGATATGTGCACATACAAGACAATTGTCACAGACTAAAACTACATATGGAAAGGACCAGAAAGCACCTAGTATAAAGAGTTTAATGACAAAGGACTATCTAATTAAACATGAGACAGCATTTCTCATCAATTGCAAAGCAGAAACTATCTTGATCAGTCCTTGAGGAAAACTACAGCTATTCATAGACTCCTTCTCACCTCCTAGAAATCATCAAACAGCAAATTAGGACTTCATGTTTTTTCTTCAACTGGGGATTTGAGAGCAATCTCTAGCAATGCTGCATAATAGCTCAAATATAAAGATGCCCTGGTCAGTGGCAGCAGGACTTACACTTGTTTTGTCTTGAAGCAAAAGAGCAGGAAAATGATCAGGCCCTATTCGTGCACATTTGCTCTTTAAAGCCATCCCTTTCATGATCATTATTATCAAGCCAATCTCTCTCTTACCCCAGAGAGCACCATATACAGCTAAATTACCCACACTGTTTCCTTTCACAGTTTACGGCTTCGGTATACATTTTCTTGTTAGGTTTTAAAAGAATTTTTAAATTATTTTAGAACTATTTTTGAAGACTTACTTTTTAAAGATATAAAGAAATGCATTCTGTAGGTAAGATGGCAGAGGATTTGCCTGTCCCATGGGACATGACCCAGCAAAGAGGTCAGAAGTAGTACTCCCATACACACACATGCATGAAGAATAGAGAGCCACTCACACCCCACACCCCACCNCCAGCCCCGTTTACGTATGACTGGCCCCTTTTATCCCCTTATCCCTCTGTTTTCCTATGCTCGCTCCTCCCCAAACCACCTTTATCCCTCCTTTTTCCCCACCCTTGGCTTGTCCCCTCAATATCCCGTAGTAGGTCTTGTGCAGCCTGAAAAACCTCTTCCCTTGCATCCCACAATGTGTCCCACCCCCACAGGCAGTGATCCCTCCAGCCTGTAAGGTACTGAGGCTCCCCTGGGACAGCGCTGGGAGGAGCTGTGTCTCTGAAGGGGTTATTGGAGCTCCCCCACAAGCCCTTGTGCCTCTGTGCTCCTTCACGTGTGTGAAGATGGACCTTTGATGGGCTGATAGCTCCTGTGATGGGCTTGGGAGAGCCAGGCAGGGTATTTCTCAGGTCCTCCACCTGCCATTGTTCCTCTGCCTTCCTTTGTGTGTGCGGAGAAGAGCCTTTTATGGCATAACCTAACAGTGCAGAAGGTTTTAAAGGAAAAAAAAAAGACCTTGGGGCCCAGGATCCAACAGAAGGATGCAAAGCAAGGGGTGATGTGGGCAAAGCCACCAGCCAGTGAAATGTCACTACAGCAATGACATCAGCGGCATCGGAGTCAGCTGTGATTTGTGTTAGTTCACATCAGGGAGCTGCTGAGTGTTCAAAGGAGACTGAGGTTCTGTCTGGATGAAGCTGGAGGAAGGAAAGCAGTATCAGGTGGATTTGCTTCACTGGAAGCTACTATGTCTTCAACTAATACCTGCCGTTCTGTAACCACACCAAAGCACTCATTTTTTTTCCTTTAATAGGAGAAGATGGGATGACTTCCTTTCTGCTTTGGGAATGGCCTGAGAGAAAGACATGTTGAATGAGGGGGTGAAGGAAGAAAGGTGATCCACTTTCTGAATCTGATAGGAATATCACTACACACAGACACCTGCAGGTTTTTTTTCTTAAAGGTGTCACAAGACTTTGTGTTGTACTGCAATCAAAAACATGCTTATATCTTTTTATTGTTCTGAGGGTTTAACAACTCTGTGACTATGTATGGGGAAGACTAAGAGGAGGGTTGGTAGGGCCCTTCCTTCTATCACTAGCTTTGGTCCTTTTGGTGCCACCTTGAGAATGCTCAGGCTCAATTCACATGAAAAACAGCCACTCCATGCTTACACAAAAAAGATTCTTCAGGTCTACTACACCAGTGCAGAGCAACCGTGGAGACAGACTGTATACTGGTTGCAGACTCTTTCCACCTGAAGTTACTGAGGAATCAGTCTGAGGGTCCTCACCATACATGTCATTCAGGTATTTTCAGTATTGTAAACACTCAAGCTATGAACTGGCAACCAGTCTGAGCTGGGACAGCCCTTGCGTACATCATCCCACAGATTTCATCTGAATCCATTTCAGGAACACATCACTAAACTAAATGTGAGTAGGAGAGAACACATAGAGATTTTAACAGACACAGCATGCACCCCATACACAGTTTTGCAGCTGTCACTTGTCACGATGCTGGAGGCCTCTGCCACCTGGAGCTTCCTAGCAGCAAGGAGTTGCTTTTCCCTAAGCTTGGGTCCAAAGTCCTTGATTAAAGGGGGAATCAGTTTGGGCAGGGGGTACACCAGACCTATCAGTTCCGGCTCCATCCGGCAGGGGCCAGGCAGGGGCCGCAGCTGTCAGCCCAGGCATCCTGTCTGGTCTAAACAGGCTGTTTTACCCCTGCCTGCCGCCTTCTTTGGGACTGCTGTGAGAGGGGAAAAAAAAGAGAAATTTAGCGCAATGGAAAAATACGTTCCATGTACCAAGAGTGCCAAAAGGGCCCCCACTTCTAATTAACCTACCAAACCATGTTTCTTGATCTGCACTGACCAGGAATTCAGCGCAGGTTTGAATAGATACAGCTTACTATGCTGCATTAGGATGAATAAACAGGGTATGTGGATGAGAGATGCTTGAATGAAAATTATCGTGGGGAGAAACCGAGTTTTAAGCTTTCACAAGGTCTCCAGTTCACTTTGATCCTTCTGAGCTGAATGGAAGCCTTATTAAAGGCTTATTAATCCAGAATTTTACCAGATAGTACATAAAGCATGCTCTAGTCCCTAATTTTGTCATCAGGAAGGAAAAGCCACATATAAAATACATGAAATTGAAAAGACATGTAATTTACCAAACCTTCATACCAACGTCACATATACTAAACTTTCTCTAAAAAGCATTAAATCATTTCGCCATATCCAAGTTTGAGTAGGAGGTGAAACATAAGAATTTATTGTTAGCAGGAAGCCAGCACTGACAGCACTTGATGGATTTGGGGAGTGAATGGATTCAGGCTGGGAACACAATGGGGGAGTCATTTAAAACTGGGCTCCTGCAAGCGAGACCGGAGCAAGTGACTCATGGGCTGCCAGCAAGGCACAGCAGGCCCTGCTCCCAGGCGCTCTGCAGACTGAGATCCTCCAGCTGCCCCAAAACAGAATTAAAATATAAAGCAAGCGCCGCGAGAAGAACATAAATAATGTGAAAATAGCATCACACCAGCTCTCCACATGACAGGGGGTCGGTGCTGTCACCCTGCTCCCTGAGGGACTCCAGCTTCAGAAGTCACCTTGGTGCCGTGGCTGCTGAGCGAGACGTGCTTCAAGGGGAAGGTCCTGCTGAAGCATCCTGCGAAATGGTGGCCTGTGTATTTTGTGCCACTAATTAAACAGAAAAGCACTTACAGCAGCTTCCCGGACAAATAGATGACTGAAACCTCGGTTATCGCTGCCTGTATCTTTACTGCAAACAAGGGCGTATGTTCACACCTCTTAGGTTGCCCATCACCAGGTAAAGTGAAATGCTGATCATTTTACCTCAAGGCGGCTGCCTATCATCAGGTAAAGTGAAATACTGATCATTTTACCTCAAGGCAGCTAGTCAAGTCAAGCTGATATTCCCTGCGTGGACTTTAGTGAAACAGCCACTTTCCGCTGTGGGCAAGCCCGCCTCCACGAGCTTCTGCCTCAGAAGCGCCCTCTCAAATCCGCCCCGAAGGCTCCTGCTGCACCGAGGACAGAGTCTCGCCGCTCCGCCCCGGTCCCCCAAAACGCCCTCTCGGTGCCACAGGTGACACGAACACGAGCGGCTCCGGCGGGGGCGGCGGGGGGCGGGCCCGAGGNGGTTGGGCTGGGGCAGCCGCGGAGGGGGCGGTGGGGGTCCTGCGGGGCTGAGGCGGCAGGAGGCGTCAGGCTGCCCTGAGGGGTTTCGGGGGGTGGGAGTGACTTGGCGATTAAAAAAACCCATATGAACCACCCGTGTCCGCAGTGCTGGAACAGCGTGAGGATAAGGCTCGTGGCAGCCGAGGAGTCCCGACTCCAAGCTTTCGGCAGCCGGGCTGCTCGGAGGGCTGCTCCGTGCTCGAGTGTTTTTGCTGTGGTCAGCTTGCAGGGCCCGTTCGCCTGAGGATGGGGGAGATCTCACAGGTGTCTCCCCTGCCCAGGCCCTGTTACTGGCCAGAGGGAAGCGCCGCTTGTCAGCGACTTTCCTCAGAACCGATCTCGAGAGCCGCTGTGAAGAACTGCAGCCTCCCCCCCTGCAAGGGGGGGCCGTGCGCCGAGACATCCCTATTCTGCTGAAGGGAGCTGCTGTCTGGTGGTGAGAGCTGAGTAACTGTAAAAACTTACCTGCACCTAGCTTCTGTAGAAGCCTGTTTTAATGAAAGGACTCTTTTTATTTAAAGAGGCCGCTTAGATCTCAGTTGAGAGATGTTGATGACCTTTATGTAAATAGTAAACACTTTCATTTCGAAACACTACAGTAATTGCACTTTCCACCCTGTCTCTGGAGTGACTTGCAGAATGGGAGCTGGCCCTAGTCTAATGCACTCGGTTGTGTCTTTCCTATGTGAGCAGAAGGATCTGTGTATAAGATTGCTGTTGCAGGATAAAGGTCACTTAAACCTGGGGACAGATTGTCAAGTGGCAAGACAAGTATTTCCCAAAAGTGTAAGGGGAGGGGATTTAAAACATGCTTGACAGCATGGTCTGAAAAGAAACTTGATTTTCTTGGATAAAAGAAGCAATCAAAGTGTTGCAACAAAACATTTGTGTGTTTCCGTATATCAGAGAATTGGAGATCTCTGTGATGGAGTGTTTAAAAGACTGATGAATCAAACCACTTTACTAAACTGATATACATCAACAATACAGATTTCCATTTGTTAGTTCTTAATTACCATCAGTCGTTATCGCTACATTTTCCAAACAGTTCTTAACAATCACATCCCTAAGTGGTAGTAAACCTACAATGCCATGGAGCTGATGCCCTATATTTAGCGCTCATGAGTACAGTTCCTGATGGTCTCAGTTGCTGAGGTAAAGGTAAAGCGCTTGAGAGCTCTTTGGCAAGAGAAGCTGGAATCAAAGTGAGCATTTTGTGATTTTCATAAATTACCATATTTCTTTGCTTATTGTTGGTGTTTTATGCACCTTGCTGCCTCCCTGGAAGAAAAGGGGGTGATCTCATCTGCCTTTGACATAGTTCACATTATTTTGGGGAGTAAGACTCTACTCTAGTTTTGCTAGGCATCTTTCTTATGCCTGATGGAACCAGAATAATCCTGCAAAATAAATATCTTTTCTTTGTTCTGCAGGTTTATTTTGGTTTCACATGACATCTTTCCTGCTCGCTCTGTCCTTCGCTCTTATCTTGCAGATTTTTACTATTTGCACATGTTTTCCTGTGCACTGTTTGGGCAAGTATACTGCAAGTCTCAGTCCATTTGCTTTTATTTATATACTTATACATGGCTATGTTATAAAATACTGCTAGTAATGTTACAATGTTAGAAAATGCTTATGCACTGTTACCAATTACCATATTTTTGTGTGCTTGTGTCTGGGTTTAAGGCAAGGAAACACTAAGCATCTTGCTTAGTCTGCTTCTGCCTTACGGGTGCAGCAGGCCTCTGCTTTGGCTGCAAAGCGTGCTCTTGAATTTTCTGAAGCTGTTACTGGACCTATCTCTTGTTAAAGAAATTTCCTTCCAGCATCTCTTGCAGCCCAGAATAATGTATTAGAAGTTTTGCTGTCAGGCTTTTAAAATTCAGTGAAATAGGTATTCATGTTCTTGTTTACCAATACTAACAAAGGCCAGAGTGACAACACTCCATTGCCCCCAAAAATTACTGCCAGAAAGGAGAATTTGTCTTTTCTCTAAAGCCCTGGATAGAGACCATGGACAGATATATTCTCTGGAGTAAACTCCCATTATTCTGCAGGAGGCACTTGCCAGAATCCCAGGTGGAAGTACTGCTCCAGTTTAGTACTTGGAGAAAACCTTTGATGCTTGCACAGAAGGTGAGATTTTAACTGTTGCATCCAGGGGAAAAAAAAAGCTTAACTGGGAAGCTAAACAGTGGGATGAAGTCGAAGGAATTACTTGTTTTCTACCCTGCATCGTGTTTCCTGTGCTCGTGACAGAAAGGAATCAGCTTTCCCAGTGGTGAATAGAACAGACTTCAAACAAAAACCTACTAAAACATGATATGCAGGGAAACTTAAAAGTTGTTCGTAGTCTCTCAGTAGGAAAAAATGTTTAATTTTATTTTTCTTTAAATAAAAGTGATGGTTCTGTCTTATGGTAGTCAGTCTTCATTCAATAGCGACTTGTTTTGCACCATAGTAAACAATTTGTTTCTCTGCACAGCAAGTGCTCTTCATCCAGGATGGCTGACTAAGAGATAACTGCTAAAAGCAGTAGGTAACCTTCTGGTGCTCAAAGTCTGTCACCTGTTGCATTTAAAGTCAGTTTATTTAGGTTGCTCATAAGTCAATTTAAGGAGGCTCCTTAGTTTGATCTTCCAATGCCAGAACACTTATGCTTTATGGTATGTCAAGCCAGTGATGTTGCATTTGCTGTATTAGCAGTCTCCAGTTCTTTAGCTTATTTGGGCATAAAGTGAGTGACAGCTGATTTTAGTAGACTTATTCATGCTTCATTCTTGTGGTAGGGAGTAATTCCAATTCACCTGGGTACAGCGACTGGCTGTGCTAGATTCTTAATTCATGGTATAAGGTTTCCTTGCTATATGTAACCTGACTCTGTTTATTGCATTGAGAGCAGCAAAGGGAAGAGATATAATGAATGTGTGAGGAGGAGGAAGAATGGAAAACTTTTTCCCTCTTCCTATTTTATAGCTCTTTATCTGGATGATAATGCCAGACTATTTTTGACCTGAATCCAGCTCAGTATCCTCTGCGTATACACCAAATTAATGAGCAACTTGACAATTTTTTTTCTCCATCTTGCTATACTCCTTTTCCTCTATAGTTTAAATCTTCTAAAAGTATATTTTTCTTTTCTTTCTCTCTCCCAGTCAAGGAAATTCTGCATTTCTGTCTCTGTCTCTCTATACGTGTGTGAGTGTGTACATATAAAAATACAGGTAAGAACAAAGGGGATGCTTATTTACAGAGTAACCAGCAGAACAATATCCTAGACTCATTACCAGATGCTTCTGTTCTACAAAAGAATCAGACTGAATATCGGTAAACTCCATATGAAATTACCTGCCCAGTGTTACTAACAATCTGACTGATTGATAAATTGACAGTGATTTACTTCTGTACTGGATGGACTACAGTTAAACTGTCTCATCTCAGCCATGTAACTCGAGCTCCAGAAGTCGATCAGCGTATTCAAGAACTCCTGGGTTAGAAATGGTTTTAGACCATCAGCTTTTTAGATGTTAAAATCTACCCCTATGCTTTTCTTCTCTACTGAATTTAAATGGCTTATGTGATTAAAAAATAGCATTAAAAATAGAACATCAGTTATGGAAAAATTAAGGGTGAGGTCCAAAAATCCTGTGTAATTGCACTTTAGGCACTGTAAGCAAAAGGTATGTGTCTAAGTTCTAAGCAGAAGTCTAACAAACAACCAGAAGTAGTGAGCCCTTGACCTTGTATTCTGGTCCTGCCCACACAAAATGGTTACGGTCTTTTTTTTTTGACCGTGCTGAATTTGCAGGTTGCCTATATTCCACCTGGGTATTGCATGAGTATGTAGCGCTCTGAGTTGTGGATTGGCTTGTTTGTTTGTTTTTCAAGCCTGGGATAATTTATGTTAGTGGAAATGTCATTTAAATTTGTCTTGTTTCATAGTGATTAGAGTACTTGTCTGGAGATTACGAGACCTGGATTAAAAATTAATACCCTCAGGTTACTCTCCTGTTCCCTCTGCCCTACTAGGACTGGACTGCTGTGTAGCCAGGAATGCAGGGCTGGCTGGATGAGGACGGAAGTCAGGAGAGAGAGAGGGCTTGATTTGTAGCGTGGTGACCTGACTGAGAGAAAGTAGACCTGTGTTCTTGTTTCTGCTTGCAAGGTTGTGACATCACTTTAATAGTCATTCTGTGAGGTGGGTGGTTTAATCCTTGGTAGTGCAGCCTTAGGAATGGTTAAAAGTGAACCAAGTGAAACCTTTGGACACCTGTGATATATTTTTGGTAAACAAGGGGATGTGAGTTTGAATCCTCTTGGGTTAAGTGGTTTTGGGGGCTCTGGTTTTGGCTGCTTCCTGGGTATGTGCTGTAGCCATTGGGCAAGAGAGAGCTAACACCTTGCATAGCTATGCTCTTAAAGAATGAGCCACTCCTGCAAAACTAAATACCTGTTCAGGGACAGGCATTATATTCCAAACCCCAGCCTCACAAACTCTAAACTCCTGATTTTGCTACCTGTGTCTGAGAGACAATTTCAATCACAACTACCTTCTCCCTCTTTCCTATCCCTGTGCTGTTTGGCAGGATTTACAGGGCAAATCCCATTCACGCAGCGTGATTTGACACCACGCCTCATCCAGTGCAACTGTAGGCTGCTAAAGAAACTGTTCCCTGCTCCTCACGTCTCATGTGTAGCAGCTGGGTTTAGCTCTCACCATGCCCTTTTAGGCTCTTTGCATCATAGTGCACCTTGCTTTTTGGTGGCTGAGTGCTGTTTGGATCCAGCCGTAAGTATTCAGTGAAACTGGTACCAGTCAGGCAAAAGACTGGATTTTGCATGATATAGCCCAGCCCAGCAATGCAAACAATCTCATGAGTGAAGTTTTCATGGCTGATAGACTTCCTGTTATTCTTGCAACTCAATATCACTATTAAGGAGGACTGACATTGCTGCTTGCTAGTTTCAACTTAGCCAGAATAAACGTGCTATCAGCTGGAATATTCATATTATGGGGCTATCCATTAAAACTTCACTATGCATGGGAAGATGAGTGATTTTTCCTCTTAACAGGGAGCTATAGTAAGCTTTTTTTTTTAATGTGTCTATTGAAAAACCAACAATAACTCTGAAATAAAAACATCATTGCAAAGGTTAAGTTAATTTTGGTGACTGAGATGAGACCTGATTCTGACTGTCTGCAGGCTGTAGGCTAGCTTTTCTTTAACCATTGTGATTTTTAACCTATCTATCTGGAAACTTCTCCAAAGTGCTTTTTCTCCCACCTTCCTCCTTAGCTTACTTATTGTTTGTATGACTGCAGGACTCCTAAAGAACATTCTTCTTCCTCTGACACCTGATTTCTGCTGGTAATTAGATTCTGTGTAAGGCCCTGTTTTCAGGTAGGTGTGTGCCTCAGTTACTGTAACAAGGCCCAGATTAATTGATGCAAGCTGTTTTAGTAGCCTTCAGATTACATCGATTATTAGGTGGGTAATTTTAACCTTAAAAACTTGCATGAGTGAGCGTCTAAGGTTAGTGGTTAGTCAGTCATCTCGTGAGAAAGGACAGCCAAGGAGCTTGTTTTGTTCGCTGGCTCTTTGTGCGCATTGGTAATCAGGTAAACAGAGCTGTCGTTACAATAACAAGGTTGGTAGCTGAAAAGTAGGGGGGCTGCAGTGACAAATTAGAGTGACTTAGGTGAGTAAGGGATGATTTTGTTTCCCACAGCTACTCGTTTATAGAGTTAATCACATCTGAGAATGATGGAGTGCCTTTTGCAACGTCCTGCATGATCTCAGTTTTGTGTTGGGTTACAGGCAAAGCTGCTCTGGTGAAGCTGAGATCAGTGGCCTCCCTCAGGGGAGACAAAGATGATGTAAAATGTTGCCCTCTTGGTCTGGCAGTTTTGTGGTCAACGAGTACCACAAAGGTGTATTGTGCACCCTCCTGCAGAGGAAATGTGCTACCACCAGTGACCTGAGCAGTTGGCTGAGACAGTGCTTTAGAGCAGATCAAAGTGATGCATAAAAGGGGCAACCTATTAACCCATGGGTCCCTAGTTTTACAAACATAGTGGAGGAAAATCAGTCTGTCAGTGATGGTGGCTGTCCTTGCTCAACTAGCTCATCACCTCAACTCAAATGAGGAGTGAGAGTGGGGACTCTTAAACTCACAGGGATGTGACAGATACTGACTAATGGATTCCCGTAACGACGGGATAACAATCATCAGAGAAGTCATGTGGACAGGCTTTGAAATTAACCTTTTTCAAAGTTTCTTCAGAAACTGTATACTTAAGAGTCTTCCAATCAGTGTCCAAGACTGAAACTGCTCTACAAAATGTCTTACTGTCAGCTCAACAGAGGGAGCATTAGTCTAATTTGATTCTGAAAGTATTTGAATGCAAATCCACGTTTGCTATTTGTAACACGGATTTCTTTACATCGATGCTGCTAGTCCCTTAGTAAAGTCCTCTTGTTAGAAAGCCTGCATTAGCAAAGAGTCAGAACTACACAGTGACTCTGTAAACTGCAGCTCAGTTCTTTGCTTTCATATAGAAAAGATTATCTGACCAAGATGCAGGAAGTGTGTCACTTCCCAGTAGCCACTGATAGGAAATACTTGTTAATTAGTCGCACTGTTTTTTGCATTGCCATTCTTGAGTGGTACAATTTCCAGAACAGAGTCCTAGCTATAAAGTGCCCGAGTACTTGTTAAATAGAAGGAAAGCACAGAAGCAGGGTAGAGGTAGGCTAGTTCCCCTGAAGTCTCCAATATCTAAACTTGTCAACACCTCTATATTGGGAACATTGTAACCTTGATTTGCTTAAGGCTGAAATTTGCTAAACACAAGAACAACGTGTTTAACAACAGGGATTTTTATCAATTCCACAGCACTACTCTTTGACCATCTATATCAAGGGAATTAAGGTAGAAAACATCCTACGAGTATGATGCAGAGTTTGTGAACACCTGCCTAAGAAGAAAACAAAGTAAAGTAAATCAATAGTTATGACTTACTGAGGGCTATAACTGCTCACAGAATCTGGCATTTTTTTTTTTAAGCAAAGAGGAGGGGAATATAGGGTTAGTTGCCTTTTAGAAATTCTATTAGCACATGAAAAATTAGAAACGAGGCAGAGAGTCCTTGTTGTTCCGATATTTTTGGGAAAGTTCCTTTCAGATTTCTCATATGTACAAGCATCTAAGTGAAGGAAAGCCTAAGCTGAATGAGGGAGAAATATACTCACAGCACAGTCTGCATAGGGGAATTCTGCCACTTTAGCCTTTTAATCATTTTTGTTTTGTTTTGCCTTTTTTTTTTAAGGACTTCCCAGTACATAACAGATGTTTTTGTTTGTTTGACTTGCGTCAAGAAACAATGCTTATTGGCCTAGCGCAGGGAATGCCAAACGTATATTTTTTTGGAAGAATGGGTCAAGGGAAGAAAAGGAAAGGGGTTTGGCAGCTTCTGGTTATATGCAAATGTTCTCTGTGGGGCATTGGGGGTGAGAGGAAGAGCCGGTGTGTTTTCCACTCTGCAATAAAAGTTTGTGAGAAGGGAAGGGAGGTGCTGTTGGCCCCTTCTCACTTTTGTCTTCTGTACTGAATCTGTACCCTTAAGATGGCAAGTCTCCAGAAGAAGAGGGTGAGCACTCCTTTCCTGTAAAATGAATGGAAGCCACTGGCATCTTAACAAAACCTTTTTAAGGAATTAATCAATTACTTGCATTATGAGTTTCAGGTTTCGTAGGGGAGGGCAGTCTTTTAGTTGTTTCTTGTGGAACTTCCTTGCTAGGATTTGAATCTGTCATTGAATCTGAATGTTAGGAAAACATTCAGAAAGAGCTAGCCATTAAACGCAGGAGTGCGTCAGGTAAGCCTATATATGGTCGGGAGATAACTTCCCACCAAGTAATCGGTTTTCTTTCAATCTCTCTTAAACGTATTAGTGTTTTACTTAAATCTGTTTTCAAACAAGACATAAAAACACCCTCTTAAGCTGGACCCTGTGTGGCTCTAATGCCAATGCTGACATGAAGAACGAGAAAGTGACAATGGGAGTTTGAGTCTTATGAGCCCCCCCTTCTGCTTTTGGAGGGAGTCCAGTCCCTCTGTAAAGGGAGATGAGAATAATTGTTACACAATAGACAGCGCTCTGCTGTCAGAGATATGGAGGACTGAGCCACTTTCACTACTGTATTTCCAGTCCCTTGCCCTGAGAAAATATTCTTTGTGTTGTAACTCTGGAGAAAAAGAATTAGCAACTAGAAGAATGAAGTTCTTGCAGACAAGCTATTATTAATTCAAACAATGTGGGGTTAAACCACAACAAAGTGCCAATGGTATGATGTGCAAGGACATACAACTAGATTTGAAGAACCTCGGAATTTATAATGAGATATGCAGATGTTATTGATGTTAACTTGCTAGAATCTCTGTAATTTTGAAGCTGCTTCAAAATTCAAAATTTTTGAGTATTTTTATACTGATGGCAATGTGAAATAAATGGCATGGCATCTATGGTCAGTCTGACAAGCAGTGGTCACAGGGAAAAGAAAAAGTTAGGTGTCTTTTTCTGAGGCTTCTCTTTAATTTATGAACCTCTTGTTCCAGAGACCACATCCTCTTGAAACCACTGGCCTAATGATCATATACCGTAATAGGTATAGAGATTGACATTCTTAGGCACTGCTGCCAATATTCAAGCCCTATGAAAGAAATGGCAAGCTGCCATATGTGATTAGAGGGATTCGGCCCAAAGCAAATTATTCTTTTTTTTCCCTTCCAATTTTCAGTTGCTAACTTTCATCTTCTTTCTGTTATTAACATTTTGCTCTCTTGTTCAGAGTAAGTTTTGTGTAAAACAAAACAATTGCCTCTATAGTCTTCAAAGTGATGAAGGTCTTGACTTCTTACCAAACAAGTAAAATGAAATCACAGGCAGAGCCATGTGGACCAGCAAAGCAAATGTTACTGGAGAAAAGTGGAATTTTTCTCGAGTGCTTGCATTACTCTAGCTGCATTTCTTCCTCTTCCAGCTGGCTGAAGATCATTAAATAAGGGTGTCAGTGAGAATATTTTAAGATTGCAACTATTTTGCAGGTTAAAACCAACAGGGATCATTTTGGTACTGTTGAGGAAAGGTAAGGTGTGAGCAAGGCTTGTTGTGTATCATATTTTTAATTTTTTTCCCCACTGTGGCTGTTTTGAGCAGTTATCTGGTCTTATAACTGCAGATAAGTAGATTCTTTCCCTTAACTGTATTGCAATGAATATTGCACAGGAGAACATGTAGGTTTATTACTGGAATGAAATAAAGCATTGCTGTGTTTGTAAGACCAACTTCAGTGTTGCCTTATTATAGATATCCCCCACTTCTGCAAAGATCCCTGTTCCACCAACACCCTCCACTTCATAACGAGCTAGATAAGAATTTCTCTACCTCCCACTGACTAAACATACATGTTGGCAAATACTGTTCTCTAAGTTAATCTCTGGCACTGTTGAAAATATGATATGCTGTGTACATTTAGCTGTTATCATTTTGAAAATGCTCTGATAACACCTCTTGAAAGAGCAGCTGGGTTGGCTACAGATAGGCATATTTTACTGGATGATCTCTTCCCTTCTGCACCTTCAAGAATTAAAATGACAACAGGCCTTCTTGTGTTTGTTTTAAGTTCAGGTCCTTACCATTGCGGGCAACCATGTTTAAAACTCTCTTGGATGATGACTTAAGTCCCTCTTGAAAGTTAATAGCTTTTCTTTCTCCACTACTCAAACTGAAATCCGTAATCCTCTGATCTTCTGCACCAATATGCTCATGACCATCTTAAACTATTTGTGATTGTGTCAACGCTAGCATTTAGCTTAATCAGCTGTTCTCCCTTCATGGGATTTGCCTCATGCATTTACAGAAAAATTATATTCTCTAACCCTAGGATGGTGCTGACTGTGACTGTACTGCTTAAATGTCAGTGGAGAATCAAATTTGTTCAGGAGAGTGTGATGGTTGGTTGGTTTGTTTTTTGTTGCAAAGCTGTAGCTTGTAGGCCTCATAGTCAGAGGTGCGGTTACTACCTAATGTGACCTCCCAGGGTGACGGGCCAATTCTGCAAAGCTCTTACTGCTCCTAATGTTCTTCTTGGCTTCCTTGATTCAAAAATAAATGATTATTATTTCCTGAGCATGGGTGTAGGACAAACTTAGTTACACCTTTTCTGAGAATAATGAGTTTCTCTGCGGATGCAAATTGTTATATTACACAATTCCATTTATCTGTCTTCCTCAGCTTCCTGTTGCCTTATGTCCGGACTTCCAACTTATACTTGTTGCTAGCGCTGATGTGTTGTGGCAGTGAAGATACAAAGTCAGGAAAATGTGTAGCTTTCAAATGCATGAAACCAAACCCTCTCGTTTTTAAGAGCCCATAGGTTCTTGTAACTGAATGCTTTATGGGATGAAGATCTGTACAGATGAGAGTCGCTGATCAGCCAGGCCTGCAGGGTAATTGTTTGACTGAAGGAGTTGGCACAAACAGGGGTGCGAAAGCAGCTGAAAGTGTAGGATTGGCTGTCACCTTCTTCCTCTTGTTAAAGGCATTGCCTGCAAAACATTCTCTGGAGCAAAGCTCTAGCAGCTTAGGTCTACTGTACACGAAGCACTTGAAAAGTAATTTTGCAATGTAAATTTAGGACTTTATGAAGTTTCTGCATGCAAAAGGAAATCTTGTTGATTTGGATGGAACAACTGACTGGGATTTTGCTGTTTGTTTTCTGATTGTGTTGATGAACTTACTATCAGTCACAGCAAACTACTCCAACCTCTTCCTTGCCTCTCCCTCGTTACATCCCTTATGTATACTCTGAGTAAAAACTTTAAAATCTAAGCTATGATTGTGGTACCTCTTAATGTGCTATCTCATAATATTTGGAATACAGTATTTGAATTAACATTTCCCTTTTGTGCTTGGGAGAAAGCAGCGGGGGGTGGGCGCAGACTTATGTTGTAGTAAAATGTAAAGCCTTACTTAAAGGAATTGAGGTGTATAATTGCCTGAGAGGTTTTGAGACATTTTATAAGATAAAATTTTTGGATGCGTGCCTGGCCTAAAGCACTTGGAAGTTGTGAGTGGCCTAAGAGTGTGGGGGGGAAACTACATCCTGGGTCTTCTTTCTGTTTCTTTTATTGCCAAAACATAGAAGCTTTCATGCATGAGTTATATAAAACATAATTTCAGATTCCTGTTTATTACAGGGATTAGAAATCTTTTATGAAAGGGAAGATTTTTCTGTGGTTTCACTTGAATTTAAGGTTTAAGAAAAAAAATCAGGCCAAATATCCCAAGACTCACAAATGTTAGTCTGCAGCACATGACAGCTTTTCTCCAGAAATCAATCAATGTGGTATTTCTATCGATTACCATTATTTAATCAGTCTTATTTGAAACTTGGGTCTGAAAACTTTCCTGGCAAATAAAAACTTCCCATTGAACTCGCAGTGGCAACGAACAAACTGTTGAGACCTCTCAGTTCTTTTTGGCATGTATAGGGCCTTTTAAGAGAAAAAATGGTCAAGAAAGAAATCAAAAGAATTGAGCTTGGGGTGGTGGTAGTGGTGACTTGAAGTGGAGGAAGGCATTGATTATTTTTTAATTTTTTAAATTTTTTAAAATTTTTTAATTAGCCTTAGGTCTTATAACAGGTGGTGTACTCTAAGCCAAGAGTTTTTACCATCTGTACTTGGAATCAGTGCTAACAATCTTTTGCAGGAAGCCAGCCTTTCAGTAACCTGTATCAGCAGGTCTCATGAGGTTGGCCAAGTACACCACACACAGAAAGAGATTTTCTTCTTGTTTATGCAGAGAGTAAAAACTGCTCTGGTTACAGTTTGTGACTGGCATAGTTCCAGTGACTGAAGACTTGTTATCATAGTGAAATGTGATACAATTTGCACTATATGGATAATACACATTAAAGGGGGGGGAAGCCCCAACTGACTATCGCTAGTTTTTTAAACTGCTTATCCAGTGAGATAAGGGGGCAGTTTTTCAGGTACTCAGATATGCCTTAAGTGAAGCATTATGTTGTTAGCTTTGCAAAGGAACCTAAAGGGTCTCAGCTGCACTACTCAAGACTGGGGAAGTTTCTTTTATCATAACCTAGGTTGGGAGCAAAACCAACTAACGTGATACCATGTAAATCTGAATACAGGATGAGTGCAAGTGGATCAGTAGAACAGAATTCATGTAGGATTCTCCTCTGAAGAGCTGGGAGGAGAATGTGTTCCAGTTAAGCCAGACGTAGTAAGTATGTTAAACTTAGCAAAACACAGCTTTGTGAACTGTGGAACCATGTTGTATGTTATCTACCAGGAAAAAAAGTGGTTAAGAGCCTGCCAGGGTAGGTGGTATCTTGCATCTGATTGAAAACAAAGTGGGAGTGCAACCTTAGTTGCAGAAAGTGCTCTACAGAATGATGGTATCCAGGAACTTCAGTAGCAGTGCAGCTAGCTGTGAGCTCCCACATCCTGTGTGGATGCTCAGCCCTTGCAAACTGTTGTTCATTTGGGGAGGACTGAACTTCTGTTACCACTAGTTTTATTAATTTGAATACTGTTAGACGTTGATGAAGCCTGCAGCTTGTTTTGTAAATGCTGTCCAACTAATTCTTTTAGATTTTTAAATGAATCTAATGGACAATATAACACTTCTCCCCTCAGCCTTCTTTAAACACAAAGACATGGTAAGATATCATTCCTACAACAACTTTCTTGTAGGCTTGATTGACCTGAGGCAAGAAACTTGCCTGATTTACAAGAAAAATCCTTGATGGTTCCAGTTCTGAGCTGTCAAGGTGTCATGGTTTAACCTCAGCCGGCAACCAAGCACCACACAACTGCTCGCTCACTGCTCTCCCGGTGGGATGGGGGAGAGAATCGGAAGGGTAAAAGTGAGAAAACTCCTGGGTTGAGATAAAGACAGCTTAATAGGTAAAGCAAAAGCTGCACATGCAAGCAAAGCAANCATAAGCACTGCTCAGCAGTAAGGAAAACATCGCTGTGTTAACAACACTGTTTCCAGCACAAATCCAAAAGATAGTCCCATGCTAGCTACTGTGAAGAAAATTAACTCTGTCCCAGCCAAAACCAGCGTTCAAGGTTTTGTAGTTGCATCGTAAGCTTCTGTGCCTGTTGACACATGCCATTCATTCAGCATCCAGGGCTTTGGATTAGCACTGTGGATCTTGACTGGTGTATCAGATGTTGTGAAAAGTTTCCACACGGTAGTCAAAACAGATATCCATACCTGTTCATAAGCTGAAGGAGTACTCTTGTAGACCCTCAACAAATTTAGGATTGTTATGTTTGTTGGTAGCCCTATAGTAAGCACTTTTTACTTTTGCCTAATTATAAAACTGTCATTTTCTAAATATAAATAAAGTTACAGATGGCAGGTTGTTTGAGATACTGTTATAACAACCTCATGGAACAAAGTCACAATGAGAATCATGGAGAAGATAAATATGGCAGCCAAACGCAACCACATGCAGAAGGTTGTTGGGCTTTTTTTTTTTTTTTTTTTTAAGCAGGGGAGATAATCATTAACCTGGCTGTAGCTGCCTTCCACATCTGTAAGAAATGCTGTTATCTTTAGAGATGAAGTTTCCCTTTGAGTAGCGCCAGTGCCAATGTCTTGTTTCAATCTCCTGGTTGAACTCTGTGTCCAGGGGAGCAAGCGCAATGACTCATTGCATGATTTTAGTGCTTGTTAGATCAATACGATGTCAGCATCCTGTCTGCCAGATGGCCATGTCAGACTGCGAGGGCGTAGGGCAGACACACACATACCTAAAGGGTTGTGATGGTTGCTACCTAATAAAGAGACCTGTCCAATAACTACATCTGCTCCTCTTCTGTTTTTCACTGGGTTTGTCACTAGGGATGCTTCTGAGGCTTACATTAAATTCAAGCTATTTATTTCTTTTTCTCTGGCTTCATTACATCCATGGTGCTGTAACCCTGAGGCACTAAGAGACTCTACTATAGATACAGCTGACTTCCACCCACCCCCTTTATTCCTCTGAGGGTTTTTTTTGAAGAAGAGGTTTTTGTCTTTGACAGTTGGGATTGCCTTGTAAGTGAATAGTCCTCTGGAACCATGGCCTATAAAACAGAGGCAAAACAGTATTTTAAATTACTGTTTGTAAACACAGTTTGGTTTGGATAAAGCAGCGAGGTTCATGTTACCGCTAGACTTCTCATTCCACATACTCAAGATAGTTATGTAGAAATTATTTCACATTTATTCCGTATGTTCTGTAGGACAGTGATTGGGCCTACATGGGATCATATTCCTGACATTATTATACACTATTAGTGGTAAAATGTTGTGAGTAAAAGTTACATTTTTATCCTGTAAATTAAGTTGTATTGCAGCCTATGGTGACCATAGATACCCTGACTTTTCTTCCCAAAGTAGAGGCTGGTACAAAGGAGAGGGAAAATGACTCAAATGGTTCCCTTCCTCTTGACCTCAAGGTAACTAGTAGAACGACATAGCAGTTCTGACTCGATCCAGCAGCTAACAGCAGCTTCTAGAAAGTTTAAAAGGTTTACTGTAAGAAACTTGACTTTGCAAACCTGGTACCTGACCTTCTGGTGGGGAGTTTTGTGTGTTTTGGGGGAAAGAGTTTTTTGGTCAAAAGTCTGTTACAGATTGCCCATTTGAGGGGATTCTGAGGAAATAATCTCTTACATTTGTTGCTTTTAGTTCTGAATAGCATGTGAGAAGCTTTTATGAGCGATACAGATTTTTGTTAAAAATAGAAGGCAAAATCCTGCAGAAAGAGGCATTGCACCGACTTGAGAACACGCTTCCTAAGTCTTGAACTGGATCATACAAATTCCTCTAACACATTCCCAGCCTCCTCCCATCTCACTGATGCAACACGTTACATTTGGCAGGGTTCTGACGGCTTCCTCGGGGGTTTTTCTCCAGGGCTTGTGATGACTGCTGCCTTTCTGATCTCCTGAAAGGGGAAAGAATTCTTTGAAGACTTGGAGTGGGAAGACAGGTGTGGAGGCCAAGGCGCACAGTTTGGTAGGAGTGGAGTAGGGTCCAAAAGTTCAATGGCTTGTCCTAATGGGATGGTTCTTTTGTTCTGTTTGGTTGGTGACTTGCCAAAAATGGTGTCCTAGAAATGTGCTAATGATAAGTAAACCAGCATGGCAAGCCTGTGAGTTTTAGCCCAAGAGGTTGGGGTTTTTTTTCGTTTAAGTCTTCTGTTCCTGGAGTTCAGGTAATCTTTCTTTAAATAAAAAAAATCCAACTTCTAGCCCTTGTGAGGAGAGTTCATGGGCGTGATCCAGGTCTATGCTGGCAGAAGGTGAATACTGCAGGTACGTATTGGGCTGCCTCACTCTGTCCACTGCTTTGGTGTGAATCAGGGCTGCAAGCAGAAGTGGATTTGTCTTCCAAGGTATCTGGCTCTTGGCTATCTGTGTATGATAGCCATAGACACAGATTTCTTGTGTGCTCTTGAATATAATGTCAATACTTGTGACTACACATTTTTGGTTTGGTTGGTTGTTTTTTTTTTTTTACTTTAAATGAATGTGATAAGTGTTCTTGCTTTTTTTTTTCTTTTCTTTCCCTGCCTTCCATCTCCTCCAACTTGTTCTGTTGACTTAAAGGATAAATTAAAATGCACTTATTTTAAAATGTATCATTTTAATGACACTTGATTCTGTGTTTTAGGGTGTGAGTTGTCCTATTGAAAAGGAATGTATTTTCATGGCCACCTTGTTCAAGAGGCCTGTAAAACAGGTTTGACTTGAAGTGACCATTTGAACTTCACAAAGTAGTTTAATCACACTGAAAAACTTGTTTCTTTTAATTAAAAATGCGTACATAAACTACTTCCCTGATCCCTGATATTACAGCTTGTTCTTCCTTGTCTCTTTTTTTTAAGGAATGTTTTGTTTGTTCTTAAACATTGGATATGCTGGGTCAATGAACTGTTACTCCAGGAAGCAGAGCTGAGAGGACAAGCTGGGAAGACATCGTTACAGTGGCAAGCAGGAATGCAACGCTCTCCCAAAAGTCTCTCATCTAGGGAAGCATGCACATACTTTACTGCAAGAAAGCAACATTTGGGGCTCTTTAAACTGCTGACTGTAACCTCGCCTAGCTTTCTCAGTGCCTGCTGAAAAAGACTTCTCTCCTCTATACCTTTAAAGCAGACTACAAGACTACCCTCCTCAGCAGGATTTAAGATCTTCTGGACACTTTACCAGCCCCTACACACACAGCAAGATGATTGACCTAAGCTTCCTAACAGAGGAGGAACAAGAGGCAATAATGAAGGTGCTGCAACGGGATGCAGAGCTTAAAAGAGCTGAAGAAGAGAGAGTCAGGTAAGGGACTTAGCCCCCTGGGTTGTCCTGGGAAGACCTACACAGTTCATATACTGAGGTACTCAGAGCATAGGAGTAGATAAAAACAGTTATTGCTGAAGGCCCCATATTCCACGGTATACGTGGGTTAGAGATTTTTACTCTGGACTAGATTTAGCATAGTCTCTGGATGAAGTGCCTCTACCACACAAATGATTCATTACTGGCCAAAAGACTAACTGTTGATTAGGGCCCTTAAAATTCCCTAAGGGGCCAAGCACACCTGGTACACATCTGGCTTGATATGCATCTGGCTTGATTTCCTCAGAAAAGGATTCAGTTTGCAGTTATCAGAATCTCTGCAAACTGAACTAATGCGTAGTAACTGGGGGGATTTGATTCAAAAGGAGCACTAGCAACCCAAACAAACAAAGAAGTCAGCATGGATGCAGTCAGCAATATGTCTGAGTGATGAAGTTATACTTCAAATATGTGGAGCACTGGAGCTGTGGTCCAGAGGAGGTACCAACACTATGCTCCATTGCCAAGAGAAGTCCTTGCAATCTGTGGCTAAAGCAGAAAATTGCTCCATGTTTTCTTTGTGGTGTCCCAGACAGAGCAATGTGTTGTTATTCTCGAGTGTTTTGTGTGCTGGGAGGTTTTCCTGGAGCTACTATTAGGGTAACTGCCACGAATAGAGGTGTATGCATGGAAAGCAGCATTGCCCAGATGACTTCTCTTTGAGACAGCCATCCACACAGATACAAATAGCAGTCGAACAGTAGTTTCCGCTAATACAGATAGCTATCTGGTCAAGAATGAGGATTTTAGTAGTCAGGCTTTTTTTTCACTGTGAAGGAAAAGTATCCATTACAGGGTACACAAAATGACAAGTGGCCGAATAATGAAAAAAGGAGCCTCAGATACTGAAAGGTCAACGTGCTGTAACACAAACAGATGTTTACAGGTCTCTGCTGAGGTAGGATTTTCTCTCATTGATTCAGTAATCTTCTCTAGGATTCTTTCTCATTGTGATGTTTCTCACAAAGACATGTATTTCCGATATAAATGTTTTGAAATTATTCCAACCATGATGCATTTGTGATGCTTTTCTTCTGCTGAGAAATAATTTTTTTCTTTTTTTGACAAGTGCTATCTGTGTAGGCATACCCTACGCTGCAAATAAAACAGCAGCCTGCCACTTGCCCCAAGAGCAGCGTTCATTTCGCTGAGCATAATTGTGGAGCCTTGAGTCGTTTGGTCAGCATGTTGTTGAGTTATTCCTCTTGCTCCTTTCAGTGTAAGAGCAATAAAGAGCAAACCCGTAGCTTTTCCTGGTTAAAAAGGCTTCACCTCTCAAGGCATTTGCTTCACTGAAGACTGAAGGTAAAATCATTACAGGCAATGTTCCCAATTTTTTTTCCTGCTATCTTACTGCGACCTGAGGAGGAGATGTTTTCACCACATAGTTTTTGTTTCCTGCTTCAAAAAGCAGAAAACTGACTTTGGTGTATCAGAATGGGCATTTTATTTTCTTTACTGTAGGTAGAAAAATGCTGGCTTTAGTTTTGGAATGGTACAACAGTGCCAGGTCTGAAAGTGCTCAGGGAAAGTAATTGTAGATGTGAGTTTGAAAACAGTATCTGGGGAAAGGAACCCTTCCTGGAACAGAAAATCAAAAAAGCCACTCTCAGTAGTGGTCTGAAAGGGCTGTTGACAAGTATTTTTGTCTGTATAACTTCACTTTTGCCATTTGTAATTCTAGTTCAAGAGGGTGTGGTGGAAAATGGAAGGGACTGTAGGTTGTAGCAGCCTGTAATCAGCATGTTTGTTTCTACAGTAAAATGTTTCTTCTGGTTTCTGAATATTATAACTTCTGAGAAGCTGGAAGTTTACATCTGAAACTGATTTTTCTGCATAGATGTGGCGCATGGAGCTTACTTTTTATATATATTATATATTAAAACACTACCTGAATTATATCTCCAGCCAAGGAGACATAATATCTCAGTTTGAATTCTACAGCCTTGCACACCTGGAAGATTCCAAGAGCTGGGATTGCATGTCATCATACAAACATCACACTCTGACAAAGTGTTGTTTGTATGTGTATATAATGGAAGTCTTTTAACATGATCTTTTTCCCTCCAGAAGAAATTCTGAGGTTTGAAGGGTGTTCCAATAATCTGTGACATGTTCCTGGAGCGTGGATAAACTGGTAACGTAACAGAATCCTCTTTGAGCAACTTCCTAGTGGAATTTTACAAATCACCTGATGAAGTCCTTTCTCTGCTAACAGCTCCTAATATTGCTTATCTGTAGTAAAACTGTGCTAATTAGACTGGCCCACACAGCCTCCTTAGGCAGTCTGCTTTAATTCTTGGTTTGTTGAGTGCTGTAACAGGTGTTTGCCCCGTCTTGCGGCTCCTCTTGTGTTGGTCTGAATCGAGCTGGTAGTTTTAGGAACAGCTTCGTTTTGGGAACAGTATGCCTGCTTCCTCTGACCTCTGCTGAGGCCTGTCCCAAAGGAAAGGGGATATTGGCACTTTCTTCTCATGGGCAAAAGGGTGATGAAGAAATCTCAGATGACAAGAGGGTGTGATGCAAGGAAGTCAAAAGACATTGCATCCTTTTTTATTCCTAGGGCAAGAAGATGCCTCTCTTTGCTTCATTACCCCAGGAGCTGCTGCCAGCCCCTGAATGGCAGTGTTGCTGGAGGGGAAAAATGGCATAAAATGGAAGAGCTGAGTGACAGCTTATCAAGACTAGAAGCTGGTTTTCGTCATATTGCTGACTTAAATATATTTTGTTGTTGTCCTTATTCCTGTCCAGGAATCTCTGATATACCCTGCTCCAGTTGGGTTTTGGATATTGAACAAATGAGTGAGCTAAGCATATAACTGAATTTCCTGGCAGTAGCTTCAGCATAGCCCTTAACTCTTTTTACAGTTGTGTAGTTCAGAATTAACACAGTTTTGGGCCCTTTCTGAAGACAGTAACGTGGAACAGAAATATATCTGAAGTTCTGGATTGTGGTTGAGTGACTTTTGTGGTGGAGTGGCTGGCCCCCGGCACCAGTGTGTCTGAGGCAGAAAGCTGTTGTGGTTGCTTTCACGACAGGGTTCCCTTCTGTGGCTATCGGCCCTTCCCAGCAGAACCTCCTGGCAATGCTGTTGTGGGCTGTGCTTGGGATTGTTTGTTCATTGTGTAAACTGAAGGAGGCTAGTGATAGGGAAATTCTGATGTGGAGTTGTTTGTGTAGTGGGTGGTGACTGCCATGTGCCAAGCCCCTTTAATACATACATTGGTGTGGCATTGCAAAAAAAGAGAAAGCTTCAGGGGTCTGATTCTGCTGGGTGCTACATACATTTAACCTTTCCCATAATGTTCAGTGGGAGTGCATGGCTGTTGAAATCCTAGTGTAAAAGGTTTTTTGATTCTGGTCAGCTTTAACAGATATCCTCTTCAGTTGCTTTTCAAGGCAGTTTTCCTAATATTGTAGACTGTCAGAAGGAAGGCTTGTTTTGTGTTGTTTTTTGTTTCTTAGGATGGGGTATACTTAAGGTGTTGGGGTGAGCTGAATATTGGCATTGGGGGAACTGGACTTACCACTGTAGTGTGAAAATGACGTTCAATGACTGTCACCAGAATACATGCTTAAAATCTTAAAATACCTTTCTGTTAGATGTAACAGTTTCGAGGGTGCGCTTTACAGAGGCAAGGTTCTTGGTGGAGATCATTTTGAACATGGGTGCCAGTTCAAGTTTAAAGGGCTGATTGAAGATAGAAGAGTTTAGAGATGCTGTCTTAGAGGTGCTGTCAAAGCTAACCTTCTCGTTTCTGAAAAGAATTACCCATTTTTCCTACTCTGCCCCCAGAGAATTTCTTCCAAACATTCTAGAAATTTTCAAAATGTGTCCCAGTATCCACTCAAATGATTGTGACAGCTTGGTAGTGTCTGCATAGCTAGATAACGAGGCACCAATTATATCATCATAATTTTGAAGAATCACTCTTTCTCATTGCTGTATAATACTTAGGGACTCTTTCTAAAGCTAAATTTCTGCAAAAAGTGTTCACTTTACCAGTTCTCCACCCCTTTTTCTTATAACCTTCTTAATATATGTAATTTGCACTACTTCATGATAAAAGTTTGGGCATCTGTAAATGAACAGGAAAATACAGCTTGTTTTGTAAATGCTGTCCAACTAATCCTTTTAGATTTTTAAATGAATCTAATGGACAATATAACACTTCTCCCCTCAGCCTTCTTTAAACACAAAGACATGGTAAGATATCATTCCTACAACAACTTTCTTGTAGGCTTGATTGACCTGAGGCAAGAAACTTGCCTGATTTACAAGAAAAATCCTTGATGGTTCCAGTTCTGAGCTGTCAAGGTGTCATGGTTTAACCTCAGCCGGCAACCAAGCACCACACAACTGCTCGCTCACTGCTCTCCCGGTGGGATGGGGGAGAGAATCGGAAGGGTAAAAGTGAGAAAACTCCTGGGTTGAGATAAAGACAGCTTAATAGGTAAAGCAAAAGCTGCGCATGCAAGCAAAGCAAAACAAGGATTTCATTCGCTACTTCCTATGGGCAGGCAGGTGTTCAGCCATCTCCAGGAAAGCAGGGCTCCATCACGCGTGACGGTTACTTGGGAAGACAAATGCCATAATGCCGATCGTCCCCCCCTTCCTTCCTTCTTCCCCCAGCTTTCTATGCTGATCATGACGTCATATGGTGTGGAATATCCCTTTGGTCAGTTGGGGTCAGCTGTCCCAGCCGTGTCTCCTCCCAGTGTCTTGTGCACCTGGCAGAACATGGGAAGCTGAAAAAGTCATTGACTAGTGTAAGCACTACTTAGCAACAACTAAAACATCAGTGCGTTGTCAACATTATTCTCATACTAAATCCAAAACACAGCACTATACCAGTTACTGTGAAGAAAATTAACTCTATCCTGCCGAAATCAGGAGACACGTGGAAGAGGTGTGGCTTACAGGCAAAGCAAGAGTACAGTATGTTTGCGTGTGCTCTGCATTCTGTCCTGGCCAGTAAACAGAATGGCACTTTGTGTGTCTAATTGAGGTCTCTTAGTCTGGCTATCATCCCTTCTGATCCACACTGAATTTTTTGAAAGCTTGCTTGGGCTCTGGATCAGGGATGCCACAAATAACAATAACTTTCTCTAAATTTAGAGCTAAGGGTCTGTTAAGATCCTGTCAGAGCATCCCCTCTAGCAACATGATTCTGAGGTTCTTCTAAGGGTACTGATGTTATCCTTAAGCCTCGGTGGATTCAAATTAGTCTAGTAGTAAGCAAGTGCAACGAATAAGAAAATAAAGCCTACAATTCTTGTGGAGCTGATTTTAAAAACATTAAAAAACCCTAAACTCGTGGCATATTTAATTCTTGTATTTTTAGGTCATACATTTGTGTTAACAAGGAGCTTGCTTACAGTGTGAGCAAAGCTTTTTAATCCAAAATTAACTCTACCTTTATTGATTAAAAAAAAAAATCTCCATAGGTTGATTTATTGTAAGAGACTAAGAATTTGGTGGCTTGAACTCTTTTGCTGAAAATTCAAACTAAGAGATCTTAGTATCTCCTTTTGTCAAACAAAGAATCTGTTCTCACACACTGCTCAGACATATTATAGGAGAAATAGAAATTAATCGTTAAATGTTAATTAATTGAAACTCATGTTATTTTTATAACTAGTTCTGAAATCTCATACCTGTGTCTAGTGGTCGTACCAGGGCCTTCTGATTACGTTTTAATGGGCTTACTTGTTAGTAAGTATAATGTGCTGATGGTCAAAGTGTGTACATGAGTGTGTGCTTGGAGATTGCCTTCAGCCAAATCAGGGACGTCCTGTAAACTCTTTCCTTGTGCCCTTAGTTGACTGATTTCTTTCTAGCTGGGTGGATCTGCTGAAGGAGAAAGAGCTCCATCACACTGTGAACAACCTGCAGTACTCCCCCAAAAGAGCTTGAGGATAGGACTATGCTTGCCTGCTGCGCATACCTTCCTTCCTTTGCTTGGCTTTGTGTAGTGGTTGCATGAGATGAAAGCAGCTCAGAGGCATTTCACATTGCCAAAAACAGCGGGGATCCAGCAACAACCTTTTTTCAAATAAATGAAACTTGGTCTATATATTGTTTTCCTTTTTTAGCTTTCACAGTTTAAAAATGGTGGTGTTTTTTTTTTAAATGCTTGGTTTAATGTGATAATAATAATCAAAGTATCAAGTGGCACTCACAGTTGCTGATTTCTCAGATGCGTAAGTACCTAAATACACCCAGATGAGAACATTCCTCTTTGGGCTGTAAGGTGCACCTGTCTGGGCGGAAAAGGATAGGCTCATGTCTTCTGGATTAATTTGCTCTTATGGACATCACTTAGCACCAAATGTGACTCTCCAAATACAATGACTGTTCAGGAAATAGATCAATTTTATTCCCTAGCAAAATGTGCATGCCATTATTTATCCCTTTTTAAACAAGCCAACTGACATGAGAATGACTGTGGGTTTGGTGGGGAGGTTGGTTGTTGCTCTCCAGAGGTATATTTAAAAAAAAAAAAAAAACCACCACAAAACAAACCCACCCTTTTCTGAGCGAACTCCTTTTTTGCCTAAGTCTCCATTTGCCACTGGGCAGACAAAAAAATAAGGGGTATTTGTCCTCCAGAAAGCTTTTCTGCATCCTCTATGATTTCTGCCAGGTTCGTCAGACCAAAGTAACAGTGAACTACCTTGGTCTCAGCCCACCTTGTGAAGAGCCAGTAAGAAACGCAGGACTGTTTTCATCTTAATCTGGTGAGATAACTGCAGTTAAGGAAAACACCCTACTTCCTGGTCTTGGTAACAGATATGGCATTGGACCATACTGGGAACTGGGCTGATACCTTTTCTTCCCAGTATTGATTGCTACCTTGTCTACTAGCAGATGAATTATTTGACTGGATGACGCTTGTTTGGAACAGCTAGTGAAGCAGGGTGGATGGAGCTTATTTTGAATGGTAGAACAGTGTGCTTAAGGAGAACAAGTGGATACTAATAAGGCTTTTTAACCTCTAAATTGAGTACTCCCTCAATAAGTATGGTTTTCCCTACAGAACAAAAGCTGTCTTGGTAAGATTTCTCTATCACATGTTTGTGCCTTGGGCTGTGTTGTATTATTGAGTGCCAAACTGAAGCCTTTGTCTTCAGAGTAGATTAGTCTTGATTTGTAGCTCGCCTGAAGTCCTAAAATGCAACCTATTCCTTAGCACAGCGTGAATTTCTTGGTGATGCCCTTGCTGGTAGTGTCAAGAAAGCTATGATGCAGGCCCTTCTGCTCACTTACAGTTGCTTGTATGTGTCCTGTGGGTTGTCATTTGATCAGGGCTGGTTTTATGCTTTATATGCCTACTTTTAAAGCCTATAAAGTACTGGGAACACTGTTTGAGCAGAACGTGTGAGCAAATGCACATACTTTCTAGCAACCTCTCCTCCCTAGATTCAAGTTGTCTTATACTGCTGTCCAGGCTGACTCTAATACCAAAGGTGTATTGTCACAGGACATCCTTCATTGTGAAGGATTTGTTTGTTTGGGTTTTTTTCCATGGCAGGTTTACTTGGGTTGTTTATGAAGAGGGAGGGGAGGCCATTGGGGAGCCTTTATGCAAATCCTTTAAAACAAGCAGACAAATTAAACAGTGGAAGGCTGTTAGAGAAATGAAGCAAGTGGAAGCTAATAGAAACTATGAAGGCTGACACACCTTGAAAGACTCCTGCCTCCTGTACTCTGTAACCTCAGCAGTCTTGCTACAGATTTCCTGAATGGAATAAAGTTAAGCTTCCATATAGTAAGAAATGCCTAAACAAATTTACATATTCTGTGTGTCTGCCTAGGGAGTATCTAATTCATAACATATTACTTATAAAATGAAGCTTACTTCAAACTTGGCAAACTCTCCTAATAGGAGAATAAGTCTGAGTGCTAACTGCAGGTGACATAGTAGAAAAACATATAAAAATGAAGGACTCTGTCTTCAGTGCAGATGGTTTATATATGGTATATATGGTTTAAATGAAATATGGGGACTACATGCCAGTCTCATGCCCCACATCTGGCCATCTTCTTGGAGAGAAATGATGTATAGTAGGGTTAATCTGGTCAGTGTGTTTCACAGACACTTGCTCAGCACAGAAGTTGGGATCATGGTTTTGGTTCCAGATTCTGGTGGAGACCATATTTCAATGGGCAACAGAACTGCCTGCTTTCACTTCTTCCTCTCCAAAATCAATCGACTTGTCTCACGCCTACGAGCATGTAACTCATTCGTTCTAATGCTGCAGGCCTGGATGTGTCTGTCTTCCCTTCTGACTTCAGAATAAATATGTTTGTGTTGTTAGTCATCAAGACTTGTGCTGACTACAGCCTAGTTAGTTCTACAAGGTTCCAAAAGCAAGATGCTAGCTGAGATTAATTCATCAGGGTATTGTTAGCAGACCTAACACACCCAGACTTCTGAGTAGGCATAAAATGGGAGAACACACATGACTATAAACGGAACTACATTGCCTTTTTCTCATGTCTCCACCTACTTCTACCTACCCAAAACCTTGCTATCCAAAGAGACCCCAAAGGCAAGAATTAAACAGGTGTTCCTGATGAGGTATCATGATGACAAGGATGGGGAAGGTTGCATAACCCCATTGGTTTGCTTTATTCTTCCTAGTATAGCCCTTAACCAGTTTAAAATTATATTGCTTTATTGCTTAAACCAATCAAATGCTAACTGATTTCTTTTTTTTTTTGAAAGTCATATGTGTGCAACTACCATGCAAAAGAAATAATCCATAGTCCCATCTCAGGGCTGGCTGCCCATTATAAATGTTTTGGGTGTAGTTCTCTAACAAATGCCAGATGGTATCAGGCTTTAAAAAGCCTTTATTTTGCCACCAGTCACTGGGGTGCTTTTTTCATATGTTCAGAATAGGGGGTGTGAGACACTAATGAATCTGTCTTTTTGAGCCAAACA
>WAAD01039252.1:54704-71270 GCA_013389945.1 Fregata magnificens
TGGACAGCACAAGACATGCTGCTGTTTAATGTGTCTTTTAGAATATTTTGCATGTCATCTTGCAGATCAGGAAGAGATGATGATACTTTAAAAGAAGTACAGCCTTATGTTATTCTTACTGTTACAACTCCACAAGCTGTGTGTGTTTGATAAAGAGTAATACATTTCATAAACTGACAGGGCAGCCTCTTCAAAAATATATAACATAACGAGGTTTAAGAACATGTAGACAATTGTTTGGAATGTGACCAACTTGATAGTGGTCTTTAACTTGAGGTGATTTGACTTATTTCAGGTCACAGCCATGCAAAGCTTGATAATTATGGTCCAGGACCCTCTCCTGCCCTTTGCTCCAAATTGTGCCAGAAATGAATCGGCCTGTATGCCTTGTTCATGTGTGCTCATACTCTCACCAATAGCTCAAGATCTTCCCTCTAAAGCAAGCTCATACAGGACAGGATTTATGAGAGAGTTGGAAGTGGACCTTAGGAAGTGATCTATAATATGTGGGCTGGATGCTTATTTGCATATACTTTGCATAAATACTTGATTAGATGTCTCAGATTATTTGCATCTAAATTGTTAAAAGCTGAAGCAAGCAAACATGGCAGGACTGTGCAATTCATTGCTTATGGTTTCAGTATGGTTTCAGTATGGGCTTATTTCACTATGTAGATTAGTCTACACAGCATTGAATGTGGGAAATTGCAGGAGGTGCTATATGTTTTTAAAATACTCCTTTCTATTCTCTTGATACTGGACTTGAAAGAAACTGGCCTGACATGGCTGTGAGCCTGTCTCTAATGGCAGCAGCTGATCGGGAATTGAGGGGAAACACGATGCTGGGAAAGCAAGAACCCCAGTAGTTGGGGTGGGAAGGGAAAGCCTAGACGCTACAAATGTTTAATTTGGCTGTTAGGATAACAGAGCCGCAAGGAATTAATTGACTCTTCCTCTTGCAACGCCATAGTCTCAAAACGGCTAGAAGTAAGAGGATGAAACAGAGTATCATTCTGGAGCCTGGCATTGTATAAAGTGAGTTCACAGCTTCTGGTGTCCAAATGCTACACGTGGTTCAAGCACTTGGACTTTTACAACATTTTAAAGTGTTACTTTAAGGGTAGGTTTGTAGGAGTTATGGGTTTTAGTGTTCTGGGGATTTTTTTACCCTTTCATCCTCTAAGAGTGGGCTTCAGGCCAGCACTGGCTTGCAGGCTCTGCATAAACTGAACAACTGCTAACATGAGGATTGGGACCAGAAGATATGTGGTAACAAATTACCCAGACTTTTTTTGTTCTGGATCCTATCCTTAAATCAAAACAGGTCTTACAGAATGTGAAGAAAGTTCAGTTCTGGTAGATGTGTTTGTAAACTGCAGAGGGTTAAATCCAGGCCTGGGGCCAGTTCAACTGCTGTTGAGTCAGGATGCTGCTATATTAGGTGGAACAGAAATCAGCCCACAACAATAATCTTAAAATTAGCATCGTGATCTTTATCCCCACACCCCAAATATCTAAATTCAGTAATGAACCTAGGAATGATTTTTTTATTCTTGGGCGTTATACCACTGTGGTACTTTTCTTGTATACCGGAGCCTTCACAGGCCAGGTGCGTGAAGTGTCTTTGAAGGTATAACCTTGCACAGAATGAGTTTTCATAGGGTGACTCAGACTGTCAATATTACCTCTGTTCAGTGATACCATCTGTCTATGTGCTGAATCTCAAAAAACGGCAATGTTAAAGGGGTTTTATCTTTCAAATTATGATTTGTAGGTTGTTTTCTTCCTTAGGCTAGAAAATATTCTTAGCCTACATTGAACAGGTGACAAGTGCGGGTCCTAGAGTTCTGTACGGTGAAAATTTGGACAAAAGCCCTAATTCTTAAAATCCATGTAACTTTTCTGGAATAATGGGGGTGCTGGGATACCTAGATAAGGACATTTTTATGGAGTACTGTTAAATCACAGTAGCTTTACTTGCACCAGATTCTCTATCCTTCAGGATGAGCCCGGGAAAGCTTATTTGTTTGAATGGGAGGCCGTTTCTGAGTAGACTATATTGACAATGCCTGCAAATCTATAACCCCTTTGCTCCTGCCTTGGCCGTGTTGCCTCTTGATTCCTGTCCAGTCTGTGTGGAGTTTGGGCCTTCATTGTGGTTCTCAGCACTTTGTTTTGCTGACTTGCAGCGCAGGAATTTTTTAATCTGTATGTATTTATCAGCTTGGCTTCATACACTCTCTTAGATTAGCCTTGTGAATGCAGCATATCTGGGAACTGTTTGTTCAGTTTTCCCATCTGTATGGGTTGAGGGTAAACTCATATTTTCAGACTTCATTTTTGTTGAGAATCTTAGTTATAGGATCCTGGGTGTGGTGGTTTTTTTTTTCCCCTCTACCTTGTGTTTTCTTTAGAGCAGGGTTTTCAGTATGTAATGCCAAATTAACAACTCTGTAACTCTTCTATGGTAAGTCTGAAGAAGCATTGCATTTAAATACTGTGTGTATTCAATGAGACTTAGTTACCTCTTCACCTGTAAAAACTGTAGACCGAAGAATGTCTTATCGGTTTCTTGCAGGCCAGGGTACATAACAGTATTTTCCTTGTTTAAAATGAGGGAAGGGTTGAAGCATTCGTGACCTAGACATTAAAAATAATGTTTGTCCTGTTGGGTAGTAAATGTTGTAGATGAGACACAAAGTGCAGAGCACACAGGCGCTCATAAAAACAAAACCACAAACTCAAGTGCTTATAAAAGCAAGAACACAAACCAGTTCAGCAGAACAAAGTTTCTTTAAATATATGTATTTTCAGACTTTAAAAAGTACTAGAACTAAGGTTAAAAACTGTAATGTGGAATTATATTTTTTTGAAAAGAAATTAAAAGTTGCAATATTGAGCTCTTTGAGAACTAGTAATTTTTTTGTCTTATTTGCACATTTATTGCACTGGTGAGGCCGCACCTCGAGTACTGTGTTCAGTTTTGGGCCNGGCATTCAAAAAAGGTGTAGACGTGGCACTCCAGGGCCTAGTTTAGGAGTCATGGTGGTGTTAGTTGATGGCTGGACTTGATGGTCTTAGAGGTGTTTTCCAACCGTAATGATTCTATGATTCTCTAATTTAGGATCAGAGAAGAGTAAAAAGAACAATAATTGTTATACCTGGTGTGTGCATATAAGCGGCTGCTGCAGTTAGTGTTGAAATGTAAGAACAGTTTATTTTTTCACCCATGAGATAGTTTCCATTACAAGATCAGCTCATACCTTAAGTTTGTATCACTATGCAAGGTGGTATATTTCTTAAAGGTAGCGTTGAACCAAAAGGGCAAGGAAGAGATATAGAAGTTTATAGCTCAGATTACAACTGGTATTTTTTTCCTAGCCTTATGTTGAGGCTGCTTATTACTGTGTCATCTTATCTTCTCCATAATGATGTTTTTTGATTTGTAAAATGGGAGTGATGTCACTTCTCAGACACAATTAGCAGTCCAGAGGCTGGTAGCCTTTTAAGGGTGGCTGCCAGACTTTTTTTTCTAAACTTCAAGGTTAACTGTACTGCACCCTGGAGAAGGTGGGAAAGTTGTTCTCTCCTCAGCAGAGCAGACTGTTGCCAGTTACCTGATTGGAGAGATCTTTGTCCAGCTCCTGTTTGAACCTGGAACTTGATGAGAGCTGGGAGCTGTTTTCTTGTCCTGAGAAACCACACCTGCCCTCAAAAGCATTGTCTCATGGCTCTGCTACTTACCAATCAATATCTGAAAGTCTTTTCACCCATGTCAAAGATTGTTGACCAAAGAAATATTCAGTATCGGAATCTCCTTGTACATCTGTATTGGAAAAAGCTGTAGGAGTTGCTTTCCTTCCTAGCCTGAGGTCATACTTCCTACCTGGAGAATATTCATTTTTCCTGCCTTGTACTGTTCCCCATCCCCAAAATCATAAGCTGGTTAATGCCAGCATTTTCTATATAAAGTTAAGGTACTAAATGTGGTTCACTGGAATGTGGTGGTGTTATATGAAGACCACATTTAAATCCACATCTAAGTTCCATCTTCAAAAAACAAATGCTTTTTCATATCTGAGATGTTTAGATAAACTCAAATTATAAAAATCTGATTGTTTTGGAAAAAAACCCTTGCATCATTCTACAAATAGATGAAATATTTCTTGATATATAATGTAGGAGCTGTCTTTTCTAGCTGCTTTAGTTTCTCCTTATTTGGGCTATACTTAGTCAGGATCACAAGTAATAACTTACTTCACTTATGCTATCGAACCACAGATTTTATAGATCTTAATTCAAAGAATAGCTTATAAGCTGTACCTCTGAGGGGATATGTTGTCATCTGTGGCAAGTAACATCTTTGCTATAGTGGTGATGGGGTTCCTCTAATTTTTCTGACTTGGACACTTTGCAGAACTCTATTTTTATCAGATCTTGGCACTTTTCTCCACTTTGATTTCAGTCCTAGAAGTATAAATGTAGGACAAGGATGGAGACAGCAACACTGATACTGTTTGGAGAGTAGCTATACTTACATAAAGCTTGCTCAAAAGAGATCAAAAATACAGTTTCTTTCATGCCAGGTAGAAGTTTTATTGAATTCTTTAACAAGCAAAGAAATTTTTGCAAGGAAACAAAGCAGCAAGAGTATCCCCTTGCTATGGAAAGGACAACGTTTTCTTCTAGATCTGATGAGAGCAGGCTAAATAGAAAACTTTAGGTGCCAAGAGGTTATATTTGAGTATGTATAAACGAATCTCTGTTTTCCTTTTTGAAAAAGGCTTAAAGTAATGTCCTGTTTGCTGAAGTTGTTACATGCTTTTTCTTTGCAGTTCTAAAACAATGACCTCTGTGTTAGACAAACCAGAGGAAAGACCTATGAAGGCAGCAGTCTCACCAGTAAAGGTATGATTGGTATTGAATACCGCAGAAGTTATCTTTTACATTTTGTGTGTTTCTTTCCTTCAGTAGTAAAGATAATTAAAGATTTGAGGAAGAAAGATAATAAGTTGGAAAAAAATGAGTATTTTTTGTTTTGGAGGGAGATAATAGAAACCGCTAAAAGTTTAGTGCTAAAGTGCTGTTATGGCTATACTCAGTGGCTGTCTGTGCTTGACATTGTTTCCAGTCTCTTCAACCACTGAAAAGAATTGTCTTGCTGTGTTCCAGTATCTCTAAAGTCACAGAAGTAGAGATAAAATTATTTAACTTGCAACAATTTGGGATTTTCAAGTGTCTTTAAGTGGTGGCTTATCTCTGCTGTTGGTGGCTTCAAAAAGAACAGGATGAGGCTATCGCTAGCAGTTCTGGTAGTTCCCTCGTTGATGTGTTTTTAGGTTTTTTGTCATGTATCCAATTTAAGAGGCATACTTTCAGATTCTTTGCTGACAGGGTGGTGAGGCAGAGGAAATCACTGCACTTTCATTTATTTTGTCAAGACTGTACTGATAGAACAGTTTGACCGCAATTATAATGTTCATTCCTCTTTTAGCAAAGGAGAAATCCATTTAATTCCACTGCGTCAGGGGATAACTTGAACAGTGGGGAATCAGAAAACAGACCAGCCACTCTACCTCAGCTATCAAAGAAGGGTAAATATACTTATTTAGCATATGACTGTGAATTTCTTGGTGGTCTATATGGAAATTATTTTTACTTTCATTGCTTCTTTTTGTAAGATATCAAAACCTGTTTTATCTTAACTACTTGGAGTTATCAACTACTTAATTCCAAACCCCATGTAAAACGTGAATATACTCAGGAAATGGCTGTTTACGTGAGTAGATGGGGTTTGCTTCCTTTCTTTTACTCACAGTTCTAGTCAGTATTAAGCACTCCATCTGAGAGGACTGTTTGTCCTGAATTGCTGTTAAGAGAACAGAGAAATTTCCTTGAATTTGGCATAGTTGCCTTTATGACCTTCCATTCATTGCTGCTATTGGCTCAACAGAAGAAGCCTAACTCTTTGATCTTTTTTTTCCTTTGTTTTCTCAGTCCTGTTTATTTTCGAATACTCCCTTTCCTGCAGTATTCTCTGCAAGCAAGTAGATGAGTGATGATATATCAGAATACAGGCATTTGAAGTTGTAATTTAGAGGCTCATACATGGAAATTACTCTCCTGTCTCTGTTATGAAGCTTGCCAACAGGAAAAAGGAAGACTTGCACATTAGGAATAAAAAATTTCATCTCGCTACTGGGACATCACATCTGCATTTTACCTTGTTCCATATGAATGTGGAAGTAGCCTGTTTGCATTTCAGTAGGTTGCTGTTGATGTTCTGAACCTGAAGAGGTGTATGCATATTCAAAAGCTGCACTTCCCTGCAAAGTTTGTCTCTTGCAGGAATAACGCTGATAAAAAATTTGGTGTGCTGTCTATCTTTGGAATCATCAAATAGTTAATGTTTCTAGAATAAGAAGTAACTGCAGGATTTTCATCTGTTCAAACTTTCTGTTACATACAAATGAAATCAACACCTATGTTGAACTTCCTCCTGTGTTTTACTGCAGGTGTTTTTAATAAACCAATATAATCACTGCATTCTAGCTCTGCACTGTCATACCCCTCTGTTTATGCAGATCAATGTCATGTAAACTCATGGTTTCTTTTCTATATATGTCTTACAGAAATTTCATCACTCTCAAAAGAGAGACAACCTAAACCAAACTTACAAAATGATGAAACAGAGAAACATAAGAAGCCTTCTGTAGAACCTACTGATGAATTACAGAAAGGACTAGTTAAGCGTCCTGTCCCAAAAGCTAGAAAATTAATTCACAAAGCAATAGATCCTGTGTCACAAAGAGAAGACTCTGTTCCAAAATCAGCCAAACAGACTGAGAGGATTAATGGCATTGGTACACCGCCCAGGGGCATTCTGAAGCGTAGTTCAAGTTCAAGTTCCACTGACTCAGAAGTTCGTGTTAGTCAGATGTTAGATGTTCAGAAAAAGAATGCTCTTCCTACTGCAACTATTTTTGAAGGAGAAGCTGAGAACAACTCTCTTATGGAAGAAGTGGAAGAATCCACACAAATTTCTCTGGAAAAACTAAAACAAGTAAGGTTCTCATCTAGCACAGGTAAAGGAGAACCTCTGCAAAGCCCACAGCTACACCATGGTAGAGAAAAAGGAGAGTTTGATTTGTTAGAATCTGATGAAATAAAGAGTAGTGGAAATGATGCTGTTAGATCAGATTCATCTGGGAATAAGCAAATTTCTGCTGTAAAGCCTTCGGGAACCTATTCATCAGCTTTACAAGTAAAAACAATAGATACCTTACAAGATGATACATCGGCACCCAGTCCTTGTGACACTAATAGGTCAGTCTTCCTGGTTAATGAAGCCTTGCAGACAAAGACAGTTACTCCTAAGAAACTTGAAACTCCACAGAAGACCTCCAGCAATATCCTGCCAAATAGCAATAATGAGCTGAGTGTTGATGAGACACGTGAAAATAAAGACAACCAGTTCTTGAGCCATGAATCAAAGTCACTCAAAAACTTTACTGGTAAGAGACTAGTAGAAGTGAAGAACAGAATTCAATAGCATATAGCACATATTCATTAATGTTTAAATCACTTGTACCTAAGAATTGACAACTAGGAAATGGAAATAGTAGGAATGTGCTATGTACTGCAGAATTAAATTCTAAATCACTTTTTTGTGTTTTAATGCTCTAATGTAGTCAATGCACTCTTAAGAATTAACGATCAGATCAGAGTCTGGATAGGCACCTTTATTGTGGATGATGAAGGTGAAGCGATAGCATTTGCATAAAATTCCTTTCATAAGGTCTGGTAGATCTGTCTGTATGGGAACTGAAGAATTTTTGGTGTACTGCTGCCAACTGTCCTTGGTAGTAATCCTGTTGTGACTTGGATTTGCTCAAGGGACTAAACAAAACTATGCTGAGTTGTTCCCCCCCTGCCCGGCCCCCGCTTCAATGTAGCCATTTCCTTTAGAATGGGGATAACCAATCTTATCTGCTCGCACCCTCAAAAGTAATATGATTAATCTTCCAGTAGGATATCTCAGTGCAGGAATTCATTTTTCTCTCTATTGCCCGCAGTATGGTTTTTTCTAGAAACACAAGGGCAGAGAACTCTTTCCTCTGCTAACAGTTAAAAATAATTAAAAAAAAAAAATCAGAGATTTTTCAAGATAAATCGAACACTTGTAGAGTCATGTGTCTGATTCCTAACTCTGATAAGTTTGTTTACATTGTAGATGAACATCAGCATTCTGCTAAGACAGAAGCACATGAGGTGTCAAATACCAATTCTACAAGTCTTCAACAAGGTAAGCCTGGTCTTGTTGAGGAGCAAGATGCTAAAACCGCTTTCAAGCCTGACAAACATGCTGATGAACTCATGAAAGTGGCCGATGAATCTGTATCAAAAGTTTTAGATTGGTTTAAAAGAAGTTCTGGTACTGAAGATAGGAAACATGTATCAGCTAGATCCCAAGGCAGGGAACCCAAAGAGGAAGTGGACTTCTCAACCAGAACAGCAGTTCTTCCTACAGAACACAGTGGGCCTAGCATGGATGGAAAAACAGAAGTTACAGAAGAGTTACCATTTAGAAAGATTAAACAACAGAACAGTATTTCACCTACATCATTTATTTCAGAAGATATACAGCTGATAAAAGAGAGGATGAAACCTAAGAAAGGGGAAGAGAATGAAGAACAAAATGACAAATCACTAACTGAATTCGACTGTACAAGAATTGACGAAAAAGAATGTGGTCAAGAAATCAAGCAACAAAATCAAAAACCAAATCTCTTTGAACACCAAGAACACAAGCTACCAGCTCAGAAATGTGAATCAGAGAAGGCAATACAAGAAAAAAGAAGACTAAGGAAGATCAGAGCATTCTGGGAAAGGGATAAAACTATGCCCAGTCACGGAGAGAAAGAAGTTAGTATCAATACTAATGCATCAGGTGGCAGTGCATTGAAAGGTCTTAGAGAACATGACAAAATAAAACCAACTGCAGTATACCTACCTAATGGATTGGATGATCAAAGCAAGAATACATTGAGAAGTGCTGAACTAAGTTGTGCAAGCCAGGCTTCAAGAAATGAACACCAAAACTCTTTTGAGTTTGGACCAGGCCATGCAGTTGAAAAGCCAAAAAGAACACTTCCATCTGATTGTGAAGTTCATGAATATACAGAATTGCCAAAAGGCAGTAACTTGCAGCCAAGTGTTGGTGCCACTTCAGCTTCCCCAGAAAGCAAAGACAAAGATGAGAAAGAAACACTTAAAGGAAAAGTTGCTGCTCGTTCCCAACAGAAGCCCAGCTTCCAGGTTTTATCTTTAAAAGAAAAAATGAATGAAAAGTCCGAGAATCAAATTTCAGATCCTTCACAGTTCCAGAGTTTGAGAAACTTCTGGAATACCAGAGTTAAATTACAGAGTAGCGTCGATAGGGGAGATGTTTCTGTGCCAAATAATACTATTTCAATAACCTATGAAAGAAAATCAGAGGAAGACAAAGGCAGAGATAATGTGAGCAAGCAAGAGCTAATTCAACAACAACCCCAAACATCTGAGAGAGAAAAAACACAGAAACTAGATTCTGTGGTATGTGAACTGCCTCTAGGATCTCCTACCCTGAAAGGTCTGAATGTGACACACACAGAAAATACAGACTCTGTCCAGCTGGACAGAAAACCAGTTATCTCAAAACCCCAGGAAAAGATGGGTCGTCCAGAGCAAGAAGTTAAAGAATGTGTGGAAAAAAGTGTTGTTTCATCAAAGGAACATCATGTTTCCTTGCAGTTTCTCCAATCACCTGATGATAAAGATGCTTTAAAGGAGACAGCAGTAGATGACTGGCTATGTTTACCTGTAGAAAAAATGGAGAACAAGACTATTTCATTAGATATCAGTCGTTCTAAAGGGGAAGCTGAGCTTGATGTGTTTAAATTAGGCCCAAAGAAGTTAGAGAAGGAAGCCTCTGAGATGTCACCTAGCTTGAACCTAAAAGAAAACATTTTGAAAGGGACAACTTTTCACTCAAATCAGTGCAAGGTCTTTGAAAGAATAGTAGAACAGAGCCATGGCTTTTCTACTGCTGGTCAAAAAGAAGTAGTAGGCACAAGCACAGGAAAACTGAATGTGCCATCAACATGTCAGCATGAAAACAAAAAAAGCCTTAGGGAACTGTTTAGGGAATTTGAACCGTTCTGTCTACGACATCAGGCAGCAGACAAGGATGATACTCTTGAGGGTTCTCATAGGCCTCAAGCTTGTCTGCAAAACAGGCTCAGAGAAACCATTGCATGTCAAGCTTCTGAATATAGAAGAGTGGGAATGAAAACATCCAATGACATGAATAATATATCACAAACTAACTGTAGTGTAGAATCCACATGCCAAGAAGATACTGGTCAGCCTGAAGAGGTCAATGAGACCACAGAAAAGTCTGTTGCCCCGTCCAAGGTCAGTGGCTTGAGTTCTGCTTTAGAGAAGCTGCTGAAGGAGGCCTCTGCATCGCCACCTCCTAAACCAAAAGGTGCTGATAGCACAGTGCAGAGAACTGCTGAGGTGGGAGTTAAAAGCACGACGTATGAGCATGATGGAGAGTTGCCGCAGGAGATCGATGAGACCATAGACAAGTCTGTTGCTCCGTCCAAGGTCAGTGGCTTGAGTTCTGCTTTAGAGAAGCTGCTGAAGGAGGCCTCTGCATCGCCACCTCCTAAACCAAAAGGTGCTGATAGCACAGTGCAGAGAACTGCTGAGGTGGGAGTTAAAAGCACGACGTATGAGCATGATGGAGAGTTGCCGCAGGAGATCGATGAGACCATAGACAAGTCTGTTGCTCCGTCCAAGCTCAGTGGCTTGAGTTCTGCTTTAGAGAAGCTGCTGAAGGAGGCCTCTGCATCGCCACCTCCTAAACCAAAAGGTGCTGATAGCACAGTGCAGAGAACTGCTGAGGGGGGAGTTAAAAGCACGACGTATGAGCATGATGGAGAGTTGCCGCAGGAGATCGATGAGACCATAGACAAGTCTGTTGCCCCGTCCAAGGTCAGTGGCTTGAGTTCTGCTTTAGAGAAGCTGCTGAAGGAGGCCTCTGCATCGCCACCTCCTAAACCAAAAGGTGCTGATAGCACAGTGCAGAGAACTGCTGAGGTGGGAGTTAAAAGCACGACGTATGAGCATGATGGAGAGTTGCCGCAGGAGATCGATGAGACCACAGAAAAGTCTGTTGCCCCGTCCAAGGTCAGTGGCACACCACTTAAAGATGAGAGCAACTTCCCCCAGCCAGAAGGAGCTCAACTCTGCCTAATGTCTCAGCATGAGGATAATGATGAAGAGGAAGGGGACAGCTCAAATTTGGGATCCCAGTTTTCAGATGAAAACTCTAATTCCCACACTGGAACCGGAAGTTCAACTCGTGAGCCGTTTGGTTTCTAAAATTTTCATGGTGCTGGGTTGTTAAACATGGCTACAATTTTTTTTGGTAGCCAACTTGAACTATGTTAGCCGAACGTCTGTATGATACTTATTTCTTAATTGAATGCTTTGAATATTTATTTGGGAAGGATGGGAAGAACCAATTAAGTCCTTTAATCGGAAAGTGTTTGACAAACACGTACTACATTTGGGTAAGCCTTTTTGGTAAGGGGAGTTGAGCAGCATGAATCAATCGCATCAGTCTTCATGATTTACCCTTTTCTTCCTCCCCTGTGACATTGCCTTCAAATTAATAACATTGTAACACCCAAAATCTGGTATTTCTTTTAAATATACTGGATTAAAAGAGGAAAAATAAATCAGTGGCTGACTGAGTTCATTCTCTAGTTTGACCAGCTAGTCTTCAAAGGTAAATACTTATTAGTGGAATGGCTGCATATAAAGACAATACCAATACTCTGTGCTATTTCATTTAGCATTGCTGCCTGTTGCACTAGAAAGTGGCCACATAAATGAAGTGGTCTGTTTACTAGGTTTCTCATTGTTTGGTTGAATGGCAGCTCTAGTCAATGTATAGTGTGTGATAGTCATCGAAGGGCTTGAGGTAGAGGAGATAATTTAACCTTTTTAATCTGCTGCTGAGAGACTAGGAATGTTTTCTTCACCTGGAGAATCTGAGAAATATGTGAAGTTTCCAGGGCCTGCCAGCTTACTCTTGAGCCTGTTTTGAAAGTGAGATTTCAATGGAAGTCAGTGAAAACTCAAGGCAAATGAGGAAAAATGAAACATAATTTGGTTTTACCCATAATTACAGACAGCAACGCTGTAAGGCCTGGTTGGTTGGCTGATGGGGAGGAAAGTGAGGTAGGGAGGAGAGAGGGTCTTAAAGGTTTTTGAAGGAGCTAGGTCTGTCTTGATTCTGCCCTTGGAGACAATTGGATAATTTCAGGGATCCAAGTACCTCCACAGCTGGGTTTTTTTGTGGTTGTTACTCAAGTATTGAAATAAAATTACTTTCACCGGGGAGAAAATATAATGGACAAATTTACACAGAGGGAAAAACTAAAGCTATTAACTTTTTTGTGCTGATTCATAACAAGATGGTTACAAAACTGTCTAAGAACAATATAAGATAAACCGACTTAAGCCATTAAGTGCCATAATTGCCCGAAACCCCCTTATTAGTTAGTACAGAGATACCTACACAGGGCAAATCAACCAAACTGCCTGATGGCTGAGAGAATTTAGAGAGAGCAAATGGACACTTAAAATTAGACATTTATTTTGTTTATTTTGGATTTATTTTGTATTTTCATTGAATGTTCACTGTCTTTGCTAACAGTCAAAATAGATTCTCATGAGAAATCCATGATTGGTTTTTTTAGTGACTTGCTTAAAATGGCATGTCTGTGTGTGCAGTGTTCATGTCTTTTGTCTTGTAACAGGTTCAGAAGAAGAATTAAACCCTGTTTTGATGGCTTTGAAAAGGAGTGCAGATAGGAAAATGCCTTCCAAAAGTCTAGAGGACATTCCATCAGCCACCTCAAGTGAGCACAAAGCTTGTGTGTGTCTCCCATGACCCCCAGTTTGGCTTAAACTTGTTCATGCTGGTCTTCCATACAGCTTTGCCAAGTAGTGTTTTTTGTCTTTGTTTCTCAATAAGCCATAAGCTTGTACTGTGGAACTGAATTCTTTTTGCATATGGTTTAGTTTTCAGTTCTTTGTGTTAATTTTGAAACAACACTGGTCTATGAAGCAGACATCTATCAGAAATGCACTGTGTCAATCAGTGATGAATTGTTTCTTGGGTAGTTGTCCAATAGTGAAAGTATTGGCAACTACCCAAATCAGTAATGAGCAGTTGTCTCTTGGCATTGTCTCTTGGCTGCTTGCTTGGGTCAAATTAGTAGACAGTGGAAGTATGACAAAATCATCTTAGTTTAATAGTGTTTCACCTGTGTATTCTAGCAGTTAATACACCAAATTCACTTTAAGACAATAGAGTGAGACAAGATTGCACTTAAAATTCATTCCTGACTTACCTCTGTAGCCTCCTAGGATTTTTTTTTAATTATTATTCCTGTCTCCCTTCACCCTGCCCCTGAGTGTTTTCATGCTTATCCCGTGTCTAATGGGGAAGACATAAACTGAACTTAAATTTGTAAGTGTGGAGGTGTGGTTTTTGAAAGATGTTGGCTATTGGTGGCAAATTACTCTTCTAATACTACTTATGCTATTGCTTTCTTCTAACTAGTTCCTAGGTTTTAGGTATGCACTAACATTGTTGCAACAGCACACTGATAGAAACTGAGTCAACATGAGACTGCTGCTTGGATGTAGGCTTGAAGTAGCATGTGAAGTAGAAAGCATCTCTAAGTTTAACCATTCCCATGGCTCTGCTGGTTTGTTTGGGTTTTTTGTCCTCATTGCTCTTAATTCTGTGATTACCACTGCTATCCATTTTATTATGCTGAACAGCAGAATTTCTAACTATGTGTTACTTTTTTCCTGCACAGATAAAGGAAAGATAAATAATCCAAAGGAAGAATTAGCTCTTAGTGCTGAAGATGGTAAATACCTTTTGTGTCTGCATGGAAGTTTATTGTTTTTTTCAATGGCCTCTGCTTGCTAGTGAAGGAGTTTTGAAACCAATAATTGTATTGCGCTTTTAGATTGACTTCAGCAAGACTTAAATGCTTTTGCAGAATTTTGTTGTGTTGTTTTATTCTTAAGGAATATAATTACGTTATGTCCTGCTATATCTGTAGAAACTCTGTGCCACTTACCAGTGTATTTTTTTGGCCTTTGGTCATTCAGTCTGTGAAACAGTTACTGAAATCATTGAGAGCTTTGAACATTAGCTCACTTGAAAGACTTGGCCTAAGTAGACATTGAATTCATTTGTTCATCTGTTGCATTATAAGATGCAAGATGACTTTCGCTCGTGCAAAACACTCTTCAGAATACATCAGTTGAACAGGAACCTCTCTTATAATCCCTGTCTCAATCCAGCAAAGTAGAATTACTCTAAGCAATAGATTAATTGCTAAATTAGCTGCTGTTGATATCATCAATCCATTAGTGCATTACAGATGCCTTACTGTTAGATTTTTCTGTATGCCTTTAGAAATTCCAAAACAAAGTAAAAGCAAATCTGCTCCAAGAACATGTGAAGATGAACGTAATAGAAAATGATCAAATAACACTGAATATGGTGGAATATAACACACAATTCTTTATTGACTCCATTGTGGCACTACAGTTTTAAAAAACAGTTGTGCACAGTTGCATTTATTGTCACGTTTTAGGTGCTTTAAAGCATTTTGCATGTTAGTGGCCTATAGTATAACAGGATGATCATAGCGTAATAGGGTGCATGCAATGTCCAGTAAATTAACAAGACTTAAGTACTGTACTACACTTTGCTTTCAAATGGAGAGCCCCTACTGAAAGCATGTTATATATTCAATATGGAATGTGTAGACACTTATCTGAAAAGGGTGGGGGTTTTTTGAGTTAAATTTGTTAAGAGTGAAATTTTGAAAAAATGACAAACAGCTAAATTGATAGCTGTACAGACAGAATAAGGCAACTTCTTTTGAAAATAGTATTCATATTTTTGCTTTGCTTAACTTGTACACTCATATTACTTTTGTTATGATCCAGCTCCTCAAAGGAGGACAGCAATGCAAAACATAGAAACATATGGGGTCTGGGGAAGTACAAAACTCCCCACATATAAAATATATTGATGCTATTTATAACATTGCAAAGCTGTTTGAGCTACTGAATGACTGTTGTCAATACTGCACTGAGCAGGTCCGAAACCTGATCAGCATCAAGAGAGGAATGAAAATGCAGCAGGAAGTGAGTAATAGGATTCTTCCAGCAGACAATGGAGAGACTTCTCCACCGATATTTAAACTAATACATTAAAAATCCTTTTTTATTTAACAACTAACAAATTATACATCTGGATTAGATACTTGCTCGATGAGAAAACTGCATCTAACTGCATACTGACAACAACTGATATGTTGAGCACTATTTGAGCTTCAACAGCAAAAGCTTTGGAAAAGCTTAACTCACGCCTTGCAAACAATCCCATCATGTGTGCAGTGCTTCATTTTATGCAATAGATACATGCCCCTGTAGCCGGCTGTTTGTTGCCAAATAATTCTCTGACATACGATATTTGGTATTGGTACATTTCACAATGTGTATCCAGTCTAAAGATATGGAGCTTTAGCGCATTATTAAATATAAGTGGGGTTAGAACATGGAAAATTCTGAAAATTGTGGGCTTACTGCAAACTGGATTTTTGCAAGGCTAGTTTGTGCAATTAAGCTTTGTATGGTGAAAGAACATGGAAGTGAAGTTCAGTAGAGGTACACAAAAGCTGAAGAGATGGGCTGCAAAAAAACCTGCATCATTAATGAGACATGCGTCTTATAATTAACTAGGAATACTTGAAACTTCCGAGTTCAGGTCTAAAAATTACTTGATTTACACAAATGTTCCTATTGCCATTAATTTGAGTAAATAACAGAGTTTGGCTTGTACACTAACTTCTTACCAAGAACTTTATGATGACTCTAACGGCAATGATGGTATGGTTAGTGCATGAGTGCACTTATCCTTGTTCTAGGAAGAAAATCTGGAAGGTAAACTGAAAATGTTTTCTTCATCACATTTGATGAGAATTTGCTTGCAGCAGGCTTGTACATAGTGTCAAGCAATGTGAACATTTCTGCTCCTGCCAGACAAAGTTCTTTGTTTGACATCTCCTATAACACTGACCAATGACAGCTAATGATAGCATCTCTGAGTCCTGGGGTGNCAATATTGCAACTAAAACTTTTAATTGGTGTGGCATTAGGCATTTGTCAAATAGTGCTTTCCAGGGTTTGCCAAGTCAGTTTACTATTGGACCGTGGCATGGAGTTGAGCTTGTGGTGTAACAATCAGGAGATGATCCCAAACAACCAGTGGCTGATTAATCTTTCAAAAGCTTTAGTCCAGTAACTAGAGGTTTATTCTTACTGTACAGCTAAACATACAGAGCATGTTTTATCTAGGAGACTGAAGCATAGTGAACGCTTGCTGTTATTCCCAAAGGCAATCTCTATCCTTAA
>WAAD01039252.1:77815-90008 GCA_013389945.1 Fregata magnificens
CCTCTGCCAGGGTTTCTGTTTTTTTTTTTTTTTTTTCCTTTTTTTTTTTTTTTTTTTTTTTCCCTTGAATTTACTTCATTAGTTCATTCCAAAATTAGCTCAATCCAAAGTTTAATAATTGGTAGAACAAAACAGGAATGTCATGGTAGTCTTTAGCACTAGTTTAACTTGACTGATTTTAAAACTGCTCTGGGTAGATAAATGTAACCGAATGTTAACAGGTGCCATGTTCCATCTACAGATGGTCCATAACTGTCTACAAAGAAGTGACATATTCTTGTGCCTTTTTGCAAGATAACTCTTGTTGAGGCTGATTTTTAGATTGTATTAAATGAGACAAAACATTCCTACAGAAATTAGTTTATAAAAGTGCACTTTCTATTGCACAAAGAGTAAGTTTCCTGATTGAAAGAGCATATGTTCTAGTTTTAAATAAGTGCACAACAGTGGAAAAGATGTGCCCTTAAAGCCTTTTGGCCTCTCCTGAGTCTTGTTTTCTGCTTTAGTGGAAGAGCTATATATGTGAGACACTGTCAAGCGGTTAAACATGCCCTAAAATCGCTCATGTCCTGTAAACTGAGGGAAGACTAACGAATAAGGAAACAAGAAAAAAAACTTGCCTCATGTAGAAGTCAAGCTTGTTCCAGTGGAAAACTTTGCATGGTAATCTCTGTGCATGAACTGCAAGGTTTGAGACTTGTGGGGTTTTTTTTTTTTCTTAAATTTCAGACTTCAACAATGGCTTTTAAACTAGAAAACAGAGGGGAGATGAAACTAGCCCTCCAGTATGTCCCACACCCTGTTGGAGGTATGCATTGCTTCTTTGTCTGGGTTTGTCAGGCCTTTGGGGTTTTTGTTCTCTTTTCTTTCTTTTTTTTTTAAAGCTGTTTAATGTTTTTCAGCCAATTCAGACATCTTGTTTTAACATCAAAGTAGAATTTTTTTTTTTTTCTAGAGGGTTGAGTCACCCTGGTCATGAATGCGGTTTAGGATCCAAAGATCACTTTAGGTTCTTCTGTTGTTTTTAATGTTACTACAAAAGAAATTAGCTCATCGTTATAATCTTAGATTTGTAATGCAGTCTGTATCTGTAACACAATTTTGTTTTTTCAATAATAATTTTAGAGATTGTAAATCATTAGGCAGGTACTGTGATATGCTAAATAAACATTGACAACACACTAAATTCAAGCAATATTAGAAGTAGAAAATAGCAATAAGTATTTAGAATGCAGCAATTTATAGCAGTATGATCTGTTTGGTTTAATCTTGTCTGGCAACTGATAACTGGCTGATCTGACAGTGAAGCCAGGTCAGGTCTTTAATCCAGCTAGTCAGTCAATAAGAATCAAATACCTTAAGAGCACAAAGAAGCTTATTTGAAAGTACAAGTGGCAATAAATGCTAATTTCACATAGACTGAAAACAAGCTGATCTCTTTATGTAGGAGGCTTGGAAAGAGAAGACCAGTACAATGTATTTGTTTAGTTGTAACAGAAGAAAATTCATTGTAGGAATACAGATGTGGTGTGATCTCACAGTACTTTGGTGGGATGAACATTGCAGCTTCAAGAGTGCAGAGAGCGATGTTGAATTAAGATATGAGGTAATGAGAGTCTAGGCCAAATATCACCTTTACAAATGGACAGGAACTGCTGCGTCATAGAAATTACCTTTAAAAGTTATCTATAAGGCTTAATTAGATGTTTTGTTTTATTTTGACAGGAAAGAAGACTCTATCTACTGGCGAGGTCCATATCTGGGTGAAGGAGTGCCACAACCTTCCTCTTCTGAGAGGCAACAGGCTCAACTCTTTTATTAAGTGGTAAGAACTGTGGTTGAAGTCATCAAACATGGTGACCTAATAATGCTACTGTTGTGCTTTCTAATCTTATCTTCATTTTGCTACATTCACATTAAAAAACACCAATTACTTTTCTGATTCTCCTTTATTATAATGCAAATTGTCCTGCAGGGCTTACAACTTCAAGATGCTAAGTATATACCACCAAGTAAAACATATTGGGAGAACTTCCTGCATAATCGCTACTCTTTCACTTTGTCTGCTCAGTTACTTGGTGGAAGGGCTAGCCAAAATTGTGCCTGCTTTTATTTGCGTTTAAATAAAACATGTTTCTGCAAGAGTATGGTTTAGCTTAGCAAAACACGGGAGGAGACAGAAGTGAGAAGCATAGTTGTATTTCTTCCTCCTTCCTTTCCACATGCAGACTGAAAATGTAAAGAGGCAAGAATAACAAGATGGTTGGGAAATATCTGGCAGCAACAAAGAAGTTTCAGCATCGTTAGTGATAATACAGTAAATAACACACTTATGCCTCTTCCCCACCTGACTTCCCCTTCCCTTCCATCCTCTGAAGCACAAGGGTGGTTACATGCTGCCAGTATTTCCTGGAAGGGACTGAGAATATGACCTTTGACTTCATCTCCATGATGCTAAAGCATCTTAATCTTCAGTCACATTCTAACATGCAAAGGACAGTGTTAATCAGTGTTTTTTTTGTCTATTCAGTATGTTTAATGCAGGCTGTGCTGTGCAAGTGCAAACTGACAATGCTTTATCTTTCTGAAGTACCATTCTTCCAGATACTAGCAGAAAAAGTCGTCAGAAAACAAGAACAGTGGCAAAAACTACAAACCCAGTATTCAACCACACCATGGTCTACGATGGCTTTAGACCAGAAGATTTGAAAGAAGCCTGCATAGAACTCACAGTCTGGGATCACAACAAACTAGCCAATCACTTTCTGGGAGGTCTCAGGATAGGTCTTGGAACAGGTACTGGACAATTATCACATTAATCCTTAATTTACAAAATACAGTTTTTTTCCTTTTTTTCCCTCTTCCTTTCCATTTCTTCTCTTTTTGTAAAGATCACTGAACAGCCTTTCAGTTATTTATTTACTGAAGAGTTTCATTCAGTAACTTACCTATTCTTCAGCACAGATCCTGAAATGTAAATAATAGCAGTGTTATGAGGGTTAAGATGACTGACAAGTAAGGAGAAATATTAGAAATAAACCTTTGTCTGGCCATACATTGTATGTGGTACTGTTTGAAGTACAAGAATATGCTATTTCTGCACATAAAATCTTGATAATGTCTTACCTAGTTTTCACACGCCTAAGTTTGTATGTGGTGTAAAGACAGTATTGGGTGGAGATAAAAGGATAGATCAGGAATGCATGATAAGATTTGAAGACATTGGATAGGAAAACTTATAAATGCAAACAAGTTTTTAGCATAAGAGCAATATAAGATGTACAGATAGAAGAATTGTACGTTTTCCCTATCATTGTATTTGTCCCTTTCATTTTCCTTTCTGCTCTGAGGGGAGGATGTGTTTGGAGTCTTTTCAAGCAAATACAAGAAAAAATTACTTTTCCCAAATTAATTTCTTGCATGGTTCACCAGAATAACCTAAAATATAAATTAGGATAGTAAATCGCAATTTGAATTTTAGAGTACCCAAGGTTGTCTCTCAGTACAAAATCAGTGTCCTGTTTTATTCTTAAACCCTCTCAGATGTTAATCGCCCATACATCTTTCTGCTTGGAATTGTGACAAGAAGACTAAGGATAACAAAGAAAAAAAGCCTCGAGAAAGATGACGAAGTTTCCCTGTGAAACTGTCATTAATTGTATTTGACAGGATTGTTCAAGTGTAAAAATGTAGAACTGGATCTTCAAAGTACTAGGTTGGCTACCTGAGGAGCTGAAACTGTTTTAGAAGATGGGCAAATTAGATGGTCTTCTCTCAACTCTGCAGCATATTAAGTAATGTTTCTTTTAAAACCGATGTTTTTCTAGGCAAGAGCTATGGAACTACAGTAGACTGGATGGATTCTACTTCGGACGAAACTGCCCTTTGGGAGAAGATGATGAACTCGCCGAACACATGGATAGAAGATACACTACCTCTTAGGATGCTAATGGTTGCAAAATTGACAAAATAAGGTGGCTTTTAATTGCTAGTGTCAAAAAGAAACCTTGGGAATGAAATTAAAGGTGTGGGGGAGAAACTTGGAAGAGGAACACAGTAGCTCTTTTGACAGTCTCTGCTCCGTTGCTGTTCTTGTTTTGTGCTGTCAAATGTCACTTCATATTTCAAATTGAACTTCTGCCTGCAGATTATTATGTAAATTTAAGGGATTTTTTTATTTCTTACTCATTGAAAATGACTTCAAGAACGAAAGCACTTAGAGAATTCAGTGGTAGAGGTAGCTGTGATACCTGGATGCTTGTGTTGCCTAACTGAAGTGTTGCTGATCCCTTAGATAATCTAAATTACTAGCAAAAAAGTAAGAGCAAGTCAACTCTTTCTGTACACTTACAGGCTTGTTCATGAAGTGTTATTAATAAGATAGCAACAGGCTGCATTTTGTTCATGCTCATTAGTATGTGTTTGTATCCTTGTTATGCCATGTCAGATCTCTCCAGTGAGGAATATGAGCATGAAGAATTTTTTTTTTTGAAAGTTCCTTTATTTGTAGTTGTACATTTCTAGGATATGAAAGTCGCTTCTATAATGAAAGAAGCATTACATGAAGTGGTACTGTTGATGTCCTGTTCTGTAAAGTGCAGAGGACTATTAATTCCAATGTACTATCAAAAATCAGGATTATAAAAAGTTTGCTTATATATGCATTAATTGTCTTGCTAGTATACAAACCTTACTTTTAAATGCTGAAGGCATAGAGGTCAAACTTTTTTTTATTCAATGCTACTCTAAAGGATCTAAACCTGCCAATTTTATTGATGACAAATATGTTGGGTATTTATTCTGTAAAGTGTACTTGTCTGTACATGAGTACAGTATCTATTAGCTTGGGTTTTTTTACAAAAAGTAATTTATCTGTGCTTCAGCGCCACCGTTAGGAGAATGCTGGGATTATTGTGGTCTTGGTCTAGGTAGCTTTGCAGCATAGGCAATAGGACTGGAATTTGTAACTTGTAGAAATGCATGCTACTAAGGAAAGAGAAATGCATAAAATACAAAATGTATTACTTTTTTTTTTAATAAAAGCAGCCTATTAAAGCTAAATAGGAATTCAATGTTTATTAAAACCCAGTGTTTTATGTTAGCAATTCAGCATGCAGTATAACAAAATGCAGATGGAAAACATTTCTGAAAAAAAAAATGTACATTTATTTGCTTCAGCTGTGTAGGTCTAAAAGCTGGTGAAATCTTGCACCTCAGAGTAGAGAGGAGAAGGGGGGTCTTCACAGCTCCAATTCAATTGCTTAATTTAATCACAGAAATTTAAATGCTTCTTGGTATTTATTACACACTATGAATGGAACAAAAGGTGCTATTCAACCTGCTGGGGAACCCACTTTCTCCCTCATCAGTGAGGCAGTCTGTGGAGTTTACAAATGCCAAAAGTAGTTGTCAGTCTTGATACCTTATTGCTTCAGGTGTTTTGGATGAGGCTGGTAGCTGCTACAGATTCCACTTTGCCAGATACGTACAAAACATTCTTCTTGTAGGACTAGGGAACAACGTGCATATGACACTTCAGAACAACGTATTTGTACTTAAATGGTACAGCAGCTACTTTGCTTCTGTATTCTTAAATAGCCACTCCTGAAAGGGTGGTGATTCTGGAAAAGCAGAGGCGCACCTAGTTTATTTGTGTTCACTGCCTGTATGAATTCATTTTCACCTGAAAAAGTAGGTTGCTGTGAACATGACCTACCATTTCACAGGATTAAAGTTTTTGTTGTTGTGCTTCCTGTGAAGCTTAAATGTATTGCTATGTCCAAATAGCTTTGGGACTTCAGCCATAGGGATGGATGGGGTCTTGAGGCTCTAGATTTGCAGGCAAGTGTCATGTAATCTGCTGTGTCTATACTGTACAAAATTTTGATAGTTAAACTTGACTGCCATCAAATAAAATGTTTGGTTTGTGACAGTATCAATCTCCTTGTCTTTTGGTCAAGTAGAACATCTGTCTCTCTATTCTTGAACCATCCTAGAGACAGACACAGCATTTGGTCATTATCTCAAAAGACACTGCTTCCCACTACACTAAATAGATCAAAACTCAGTTTAAATTTTGAAAAGCTACCTGAACACGAACGTAAGATTTACTTGTGCACTGTGCTTGTAATTAGTGTGATTACCTAATGACACAGCAGTATTATGTACTCATCTAGATTAATCAAGAAACTGAGCCAAGTAACAAAAAGAGCCCCTTTAGTACAAAAATTCAGTGCTCCTCCCCAGTTTTTAATACCTTCTTTTCAGCATGTGCAGAAAATGGAGACCATTATAGGTAAACCTATAAGAACAGTTGTCACCACACACAAAATTGAGTCTTCCTTGTGCTTCCAAATTTACAGGTCAGCAAAGGCAGTCACAGCAGGGTCTTTTAAAAGTACAGTAGTGCTTAACAATGCTAGGTATTTTAAAGTTATTGTTACCATTGTTAGTCTGCCATGGAGTCTGCATCAAGCTATAGATCTTTCACTTAGATATTTTCAGCAAAGCTTTATCAGCTGTGCTTATCTTTTTACTGTTTTACTATTGTCATACACAAGAAAAGTCAAAGCTGTCCTGGTGAGATGAACTTCAGTAGAAGGGAAGATTACAAACCAAACTGCTTTATCAGTGGAAAAAGTACTTTGACTATCCTACGCATGCTGTAGGATTGCATTACAGAGTAGAAACATTACCATTTCATCTCCTGCTAAAGGATATTATGTTGATTTATTAAAAGGTGCTTGAAGGTAATGGCTACATCTAATCATGTAAACCAGCAGGAATTCTGTACTGAAAATATCTAACTGAAGTCATGCAAAAATTTACTTTTTAAAAAAGATTATTGGTATTTTTGACATGCCTCTGAATGTGGTTCACACAATAAATACAGCTTTCCGCCAAATTCATAGTCATTCCTAACTACAGTAGTACATTCCAGATCAATAGTACACTGATAGAGAAATGCAAGTTTATGAAGTTGATTAGGACAAAAAGTTTCAAGAAACTAGTTTCTTTGCTCCACAGTCAAAAGGAAAGGTTTTAGTCGTCCATAACCAAAACTTTAAAGGTTAGTTAGTTAGTGAGTTATAGTGAGTTAGTTACTCACTATAGGGCAGTTTGATAAACTAATAGCTATGCTTTGATTCTTAGTTCCAGTTCACCTTTATGACAAAGCAGCCACAATCCTAGAACATTTTTCTGTATATCCATCCTTGCCCAGAGAAACGAATGGGAGAAGCACAACAATTTTCCTTCCCCCCTGCCCTCACTTTACAAGCTCATCTTTGCTTTAGCCCGGAATGGGGATTTTTTTTTTTTGGTACACATATGCATATATGCATATATATGTGTGTGTATGTGTTCTAAATTACACCATCTTTACTTCCTATAAACCAGGCTTCAAAGTCCCAGCTCTCCTTTCATGTTCTGTGTTCAGAAACCTCCCATTTCTGCCAGTAAGCCTGCAAACCTTAGTTGGTGCAGCAACCCACATCACTTTGATTTTACCCATTTTGAAAGATCTGATATGGCACCCTCCTTGTCTTCTTCACTTCGTATCCTCTACCTGCATCACTTGCTCCTCTTTGCTTCAGGTCCTTTTCCAGTGCAGTCAGCAAAACCTGCACCTGACTTCTTGCTTCCAGCTGTGGGGTTTTTTTTTTTTCCCCTTCCCTATCCTATCTGCCAGATTTTTCATTAACTGCTGAATAAGGTTGCAAGTTCTTTAGGGCAAGGCTGTGTCTTTACTTACCGTGGACCTTCAGCATGTTCTGAGAAGGTCAGAGCCTGCTATTCTGATCTCCTCCGGCACACGCAGGGCACAAGCTGAGAGAGAGGAGTTCTTTAGACTCTGGAAATCCTCTTCCCTTTACCAAACCTGGGTGCTTTGGAGAGTGTCAGCAGCATTTGTTTGCTAAGAAACACTCCCAGCTCTTTCAGCCGCTCTCGTGGGGCTGGCCCAGTTCCAGCCAGCCGGATGAAGGCATGAGCTCTGGGGTGGCTGGATTCAGCCTCTTATCTCCATGGAGACAGAAACCCCACAGCAGGAGTGGCAACAAACGGTCAGGGGAAAGAAAACACCCGGTAAGAAAACATTTTTCTCCTGTTAAACCCTGCTCTTCATTGTGTTTCCACTGGATGGCCTAAACCTTTTAGTCCTTCGCCCTCTCCTCCATTATTTCCAAATATTTTGGCAGAATCCAAGGTAGCAACAGCGGTAGGGGAGTGCAGGACAGCGGAGACAGAGGTAGCGGAGCCGCTACCAACGGTCACCGCTATGCAGCTCTGAAACTGTCCGTGCTTCCCAGGCGTTAATTCATTTTTGCTGTACGTTATTTTTGTCCTTCCTTTAAGCTGGCTCCTTCCCATGTCCTACCTTTACCTCCAGTCAAAGCCCAGGAATTCACAAAACCTGATCATCAGCGTGCTGTTTCATGTGCTGTGTAGTTTCAAGTCTGCCTCTGGATGAAAAACTCATAGATCAGTTTTAGGCTGACTCTTCATATGTCTGGTTAGCATGCCATATGATTACGTACCAATAATATAACATTGTATTATGTAATGTAATATAAAGATTTCCCTTGTTTTTACATGAGGAACCAGACTTTTAAAATTACATGCCTAAAATAATCCAGCAAATCAGTGTCAAGACTCAAATGATGAACGATTTCTCCAGGCACCAACTCTTTGTATCACAGGGCATTCAGTAATTATGAGCATTGTATAGATTTTTTTATTTTATTCATAAATCTCTAAGCATGGGATAAGGCTCTTCAGTTATTTTTAATGAGCAATATACTACTAAAACCTTATAAATCAATTAGAACTTTGATGTAACCCTCCATGTTTTACTTGCATTTGTAATACCAGATCTGTAGGGGAAAATAAAGGCAGAGGAAAAGGATTGCTTAAGGAATTATTTACAGCTTTATCACTTACAAGCTTTTTACCTAAATGTAATAGTATTTCTTGTAGCTACAACAACAGCGCTTTGAGAAGGAATAATTAGCAAAGCTAGTAATCAGCAAATGAATAGGCTTGCATAAATACTAAGCCTACATTCTTTGCTTTTGCGTTCTCTGGACTTCCAGAGCAACTCCACCAGCTTATCACAGTGTTGTTGGCCACATAACCATTGGGCACTGTTTAATTATGCTGAATGTCACTAAGAGAAGCCGTCACTATAAAATTTTGTCTCATCTTTGTGTGAGACAGGGGCTCCATGGCTCAGGATGAGAGGCAGGCAGGGATGGCCAGCTCCACAAGTGATCCAGAGACAAGAAAAGACACAGAAGATCTGACAAAAGGCCTGGAGGAACCCTGCGAGAGCCCTGAAGAGAAAAGTGAGAAGTCTCTGCTACGTTCACGCCTAGAACAGCAGCATCACCTTATCTGTATGCTGAAGAAAAAAGCAGACAATGCACGCAAACGCTGCAAAGGCCTGGAGCAGCTCAACGTGGAGCTGGAGAAACTGAGGACAGAGGATGCTGTGAAAATGAAAACCCAGACCCAGCGGATTCAGCATTTGGAGGGGCGCTTCATGGATCTGGCCAACAACCATGAAAAAATGATCCAGTTCAAGGACGAACATAGGAAACGGCATATGCAGCTGTGGGAGGAGAATAAGCGCTTGCGGCAGGAGAACGAGACGCTCTTCAGCCAGACTGTGAGGGAGAAGGAAGCTGAAGTGCTGCAGCTCACTGCCCAGGCCAGAAAGCTCTCGCAGCAGTTAGGCTCCTTACAGGAGAAATGTGCTTATGAGAGTCGCAGAGCCCAGGAGCGAGAAAAGGAGCTGCTGGAAGCTCAGAGCCAGCAAGCAAGTGCCTATGCCTGGGAGATCAATTCTTTAAAACAACAGCTGCAACACCTACAGGAGAAGCACCAACAAATCGTTGCGCAGGTAGAGCACGCAGAAAGTCAGCGGAGGGCTCAGGGCAGTGAGCTGCAGGCCAAGCTGGAAAGGGCAAATGAGGAGAAAGAGCGCCTACTGAACCTGGCCATGGAGAGGGGCAAAGCTCTGCAAGACAAGCAACGGGAAATTCAGCAGCTGGGGAAGAAGCTGGAGAGTGCAGAAAAAGCCAGGCAGAGAGGAGGAACGCGCCTTGTGAAAGAGGCGGCAGCAGCGGACAATGATCTGAAGGTCCAAGAGCTCCAACGACAGCTTGAAAGCAGCAAGCAGGCATACAACGAACTCTTGCTGCAGTTTGATGCTCACAGAAAGCACAGTATGGATTTACTGACCAAAGAAAAAGCACTGAATGTCAAACTCCGTCATTTTACTGCGTAACTGCAGCTTTCTCCTCGGTTCTGATCTCCGCAGGTGCCTCTACTGCACACCGCTACTACACACCGCTGCATTCTGTTCCTTTCCATGAGACTGTCTTCTGACAGACACCATCTTCTGATTTTTCTGTAACGTACTTACCAGCTTAAATCCTCCTACAAGGACTGTTCTGTAGCCTTTTTTTTTCATTACACTTTAACTAAGAGCTCTACGCTGTCAAATCTGAACGGGGATTGTTGAACTAGTCAAACCTGTGAAAGATTAGGGTGGAAAATGTAAAATATTAATTTGATTTATTTGGTCCTAACCTCTGCTGTATCATAGATTTTAATTTTTTACAGTTAAAAGCACACTATCTTCCAAGATGGACCAAAGCTCAAACCTGTAGCCTTTTGCGGTTGATTCTCCCTTGAAGTTCAACAGAGGTTGGGCATGTAAGAGGTAACACTGAGGCTCCAAGAAAGAAATCCCACCTTGCAATGTCTACATCATAAACAGTCATGATTCAGCAACTTAACAGGTGAAAACAGTAATATCATACAATACGTGATGCTCAAGCAACTTATTGTGTATAGTTGTCTAGTAGTCCTACAGGTTTCTGCAGTTGTCTTGGTCTTATTTAATGTCACAGAATTATTTATATCCCTGTTCAGCTCAGAATAAATTGACAGGTCTTTGGGTGATTTCAATAGTCTTTGCAACAGGTTGAGGTTCTAGATGTTCTGCCAGTTTAAGTGTTTTCTGGTTTTTAGGTGTTTTCCATAGAGAAAATAGCAGTGAAGCACAAAATGGAAGGGTGTACATCTGGCAATTTTTGACAAAAAAATCTTTCCCTTTCCTGTCAGCAGTGTGGGATCAGAGGCATCCCCACTCCCTCTTGCCCCTCTCCCAGCCAAGGAGGAAGGTTTTGGCTGCTGAGTTTCCGCTCCTGCTCTTTAACACTCCAACAAAAAAACCATGATGGGCCAAATGGCATCCCCCACTGGGGCTGTAGGCAGCTGCCTCGAGAGCTCCCCAAGTTCTTTCCCATGCATGTGTATCATGGGGTAACTCAACGTTTTAGCTAGTTGTTTGGGTAGCTCTTGGTCCTGAGCATCTACAAAGCAGCTGTACCGTGTCAAACTGGGTATCTGTTGAGCTCAGTGTTCAGAAGTGTGCAGAAGTGGCCAGAAGCAGAAGGCCTGGGGATCTTCCAGCTCGTGACCAGTTCATCTCAAATACTTACTGAACCAGATGTGGTTTCTAAGTAGTAGCAGCTGTCAACAGAGTTGTCTTCTGAACTTCTCTGGACTCTCCTTGAACCCACATAAAGCCAGGTGAGAAGTATTGCTCCACTACCTGCTGCATGATGAACCACAGCCTTTTGTTTCGATCCTGGCTCCTACAAGAGTCATTCCACATCTGTTTTATGGACCACATCCTCCTAGTTTTCAACTGCCTTTTTCCTCCTGATGTGCCCACCCTGCATGCATGTTTAATTAATCTAAATGCAGGCATTTACAGTGTAAATGTGACCCAAGCTACACATTAGGCCTGTGGTCTGAGAGGAAGGAACATCGTAGGGTTTGAGTTGGCTGCTCTGGTTTGATTAGTGGACACGCAGCGAGGAGTGCCCGCTTCCCTCTGGTGACTGCAAGAGAGCCTAAAACCAGGTATCTAAATAGCCTAAATCTGGGCGGGGGACACCCGCTCGCTGTGTGACAGAGCAGCCCCACACATCTCCAGCCCAGCCCGTGCGGCGGCCCGGCGGCAAAGCCCCCAAAACACTGCACCCGCCGGGGGACCTCCCGCGTCCCTCCCCTCCGCGGCGGCCGCGGGTGGGAGACCCCCCTCACACCTCACCCCCCCCCCATGCACGCAGCCCCCCTCACACACAGCCCCTCCCTCACGCCCCCCTCACACACAGGC
>WAAD01039252.1:90327-105402 GCA_013389945.1 Fregata magnificens
GGCGGGGCTGGGAGCCGGCTGAAGGCGGCGGCGGCGGCGCGGCTGAACCGGCTGAAGAAGAAGCAGTACGTGCTGGGGCTGGAGAGCCGCCTCCAGGGCCTGGCTGCCGAGAACCGGCAGCTGCGGGACCGCAACCGCGGCCTCAGCCGCCGCCTGCGAGAGCTGGAGCGAGAGAGCAGCTACCTGCGGGCCGTGCTGGCTAACCAGAGCGCTCTAGGGCAGCTCCTGAGCCGCTTAGCCGGGATCCGCGCCGGCGGGCTGCAGCTCAGCACCAGCCTCTTCAGGGACACGGGCAGCCCCCGCCGCCATCACCACCACCTCCAGCCTGCCGGCGAGAGCAGCGACCACGACTACGCCCTGCCCAGCTCCCGGCCTCCCAGCCTGGAGGAGGCGGCGGTGGTGAGGGAGGAGGAGTGGGCGGCCCCCGGCGGGATCTGCCTCCACGTGGACCGGGATCAGGTGTCGGTGGAGTTCTGCTCCATCTGTGCTCGGCGAGCAGCGGCCGCCTTCAAAATGTAGGGTCAAGTACCTGCTGCAAGTACTCGTGGGGTTCTCGCCCCTAAGGGGCCTCGCGTCGTGGCGGAGGAAGCAGGCGATGGTGCAGAGGAAAAGAATAAATACAGTGGTGATGGGGTGGTATTGGGGGAGATGCAGAGGAGGGGAACCTGGCACTTAAGTGGCCAGGGTAACAAAAAAAAAAAAAAAAAATCTCTTGAACGGCACATTGGGAGCCAGATGGTGGCCTTGGTCAAAGGTCATGTAAATCTGGCGTGCGGACGGTAGTGGTCTGAGCCTGTTTGGCGTAAGAGTCGTGCAAAGCTGTGTACAGCAGTGCGATAATTATCGTGCAAACTGACACGCGCATATACACGCAGAGGTGCCGCCAGAGCCCGTTTGCAGCACTTGGGTGAAAAGATCATGCCGACCTGACGCATGAAGGTGTGCTCGGTTCCACTTCACAGTTGCCAGTAAAGATAACACTGACTACCCGGTCTTGAGTCAGATAATGTCTAGCCTGCTTATCCTGAGGAGCTGAAAATGCTTAGAAAACCAAACCAAAAACTTCATTAAGACATCGTCACTGGACAGACTTAAGAAAATAGTAATGATCGGCAAAAGAAAGCATGCATATAAAATTGTACTGCATCTCAGTTATACATTACTATTAAAACCTCTCTGACAGTTTCTCTTTTAGGTGCTTGCCCTGCCAGGCTCCGTTGTGTAGGGGTTAAAGAACAGTCGTTTTCCACCTCGCAACCTGGTAAGGATCAATATATTCCCATAATGCGGTATCAGACAGCTTGCTTTGCTTATGCCAGTCTCTTGTAATGACTGGTTCAGGAAATGATTTCTCTGGTCCTTGGCCTACTCTGCCAAAATGTTTCTAGCACTGGATGATAACTAATAGTGAAAATTACAATCATGTCATTCTAATTAGCTGTTTTCCTCTTTTCCTTTTTTAAATGAATATGCACATAGTAGCCAATACATGAGCTATGTTTTGAATTAAAAAATAAACACTTGTGCCATTTGAAATGGGAATTTTCTATGAAACTAAGTATCTGATGAGCTGAAAAGGGAAAATATGCTAATAAGGGGATGTGACATTTGCAGCCTTTTATCATAGGGGACTGTCCCAAAAGTGTAAGTAAATTGCTTTTTAAATGAAAAAAAAAAAAAAAAGAGTCTGTGACCTGTTGGTTTAAAATACTGTCTAGTGTTAGGGATGCACGGTACCTTTAAAAAGTCCTTCTCTAGCTTACTCTAATTGATGATGCGGAGTTTTGCCCGATTAAACAGAACCTGATCACTGGTTCTATCTGTACAGCTGAATCCTAATGTAGAGGAGTCACTTTTTTGCATGGACCTCTAACGAGAATTGCGGTTTGAAGAATGCAGTGCATCGAAGTAACTCATTACTTTAGCTTCCCATCTCTGTGCCCATGCACACTGAAATTCCTATGTTACTTCAAAGTCGCTTTAAATTTTAAAGATATTGCATGTATATGCATGTGCTTAATTTTACTGTAGAGTTCTTAATTTAGCCTCTTACAGTATCCAAAAATCTATAACTTTATATAATTAAGCACAGTGTGGAGGTGAGCAAATATGTATCTTGAGGCTAATGATTTGAAAAATGCTCCATAATTAACTGAGATAGGAGGAAAAATAGTTTGACGAACAATAGCTTGTGTTTTCTTGTACTAGTCAGTGTTTCTCCCTATCACAAAAGATGAGTGGGTTGTTTTTTCAGTTGTATTATAACGTTTAGGTTGTTTATATGTATGTCAGTTGGGGGAAGAAGGATTGTGAAAATGATAATATGTAAAGTGAGGTTTCACAAAGAATAGACTTTCCTAAAACAGTTTCATTTATTACCTTCTTTAAAAAAAGATTCTATTTAGTGTTTCTGAAGTCTTGTTTCTTAAAGCCTTAAATTTTGTGTTTAAGGCTAAGTAGAAGGTGAAAGCGTTTTCTCCCAGTGATTTGCTTTATTGGTGCTAGACCCTATCAAGTGTTCATCAATATAAATGGAGTTTGATTTTTCTTTGTGAAACATCACTGTATGATAAAGTATATGTGTATTTAGCATCCTTGTTTTTCTTTATGCTAAAGTGGATTCAGCTGTGTTGGGGCAGAAGAGACGGGACCAGCTGCTGGCCACATTTCCTGCTTTATTTTAAAAGGTAGTATAAGAAATGAGAATAAAGAGGTAACAGGGCTTTTGCTGTCTTTGGTTAAAAAAAAAAAAAAGGTTGAATGCTGGGATCGTTTACTGTCATCCAAGATGTTTTTTTAAAAGACAATATCCTATCGAACAGGTTTTACTCCAGTGGATGCAGAATTCCACCTGTTCAGGGTATATTGCCAGCACAAAAGAGACTTAGTGGGATATGTGTTACCCTACACCTCTGTGGTGGCATCAACAGGCCTGTTCAAAGTTTCAGTCTTACATTGTGTAACCCTGCTGTAATTGATGGGTTATACCAGTGCCACAGGAATCAGAGTTAACCATCAAGACCCGTACTGACTGATACGCAAAATGGAAATAATTGAGTTAGATTCAACCTAGGCTCCATCTGCTGAGCTCAGACTTCATGAACATGCTTTATTTTGAAGTTTAACATGCTTGATGAAAAGAGAAACACTAATGTAGCAAGTATGGGATGAGACAACGGCATTTTTACAGTTACTTCAGTGTAGAAGTGGTTTTTAAGTTAAATATGCATTCTTTCTTTTTGCATCACTGCTAAACGGTAGGGGTCAGGGACTTACTTCTGGTCTCTGTTGTGAACCTGCATATCACCTCTAGTCATGAAACTACCTGTGAGCTGTGTCTGAGAGTAGCTGATTTTCTGACATGCAAAATGATGGTATACCGGTACAAGAACAAGGTCAAGTCCTAAGAAAGTAAGTGGCTGCAGGCATTTTTAGTGCCTACTGAATCATATTTAAACCAAATAGAGGGGAGGAAGCTATTTGAAATTCTAACCGACTGTACTATCTGTATGGTGTATTATTAATGTAGCTTTTTGAAGTGGAAGCCTTGAAATGACATAACTTAATACTTGAAAATATATTGTAAATGTTTCTTTGTAATTATGTGCCATCCAGATAAGAATACAATATGATAATAAAATCAGACTTGTTGATCTTTCAGTTTATGGGCTCAAATGTTTTTTCATCTTCTCATTAATGCCTTGCTTTAATTGAGTGGTTCATGACACAAAATGGGAAAACAGAAAGGGGAAAATGCTGTTGCTGCTATCTGTGTGGGTCATCTGTTGGAAAACAAGATAAAATGGAGCAGGGTATCCAGGAGAAATGTTGCTACTCAGCTGTCTTTCAAGTTAAGTTTGTGGTGAGGACAAAATGAGGGCTTTATTCCTTGAACTGAAGATAGAGTTGTACTTCTGAGAATCACCACTCCTTGTATTTTACAGTTGTTTTTCTTTCTTAATATTTTATTAATGCGGCTGTGTTTGATCAGTAAACCACGGAGGAGCAGAATACTTACATAAACACTTCCGTGGTCTATTGGCATCTTCCTCCTTTCTGTCCCATTTTTAGGTTCTGAAGTTTCATGCCTCGTTAATAATATGCTCCTAAACCATAATCTTTCATCAGATTATTTCCACGCTAAACATTGGAGTGACTATAACAAAAGGTTTGAGGGTGCTGAAAGGACAGAACATTTTTAAAGCTCCAGACTGAGCCATGCATGCTTTATTTGTAGAGAGCAGTTTAAAATAGCGTGCTGGCTTTCCAGCATCCAGGGATTCTAGTGAAAGTAGTCTGCAGCTTAATGAAAAGGAACATTTAAAAAAAAAAATGCTTAAAAATTTAATAGCATACTGGCATGCTCTGCCTTTTTGGCCTCCAGTTGTAGAAAATAATACCCTGTTCAGCGTTGAAATTTGTGTTTGTTAAGCTGTATGCACCACAGAACCAAGTGCCATGAGTGTTTGTTAAACTGCCATGGCTATGCTACCTTCATTTTCCAGTATTCCTCCACCCCACAGCCGCCTGAAGACTGTTTAGCATTTAAGTAAGAAACAACTTCATGCTCAGTTCTCTGTTAGTCCTTTACAGTTTGATTCTGGTGCTGTGACTCTTAGTAGCATTCTAAATTAACTTCTCTCTTTCCTCTGAAGAGCTTAGCAGCATCCAGGAGGAAAAAACAAATCGGTGTTTCTGCAGTCTCTAGCTGCCTGGAGAAATGATATCAAAGTAAATGTAGGGAACTGTATTCCAACACTTGGCATCTCTTGATACTTCCAGATTATCAGATTTCTCATGCCACTTGTCAAAACTGTAATCGGTTTTCCCTGTGAAACAGAGATCTTTTGCAAAGCACAAAGGCCTTTTGTAAATTTACTGATTTTTAAAAACATTCTCTAGAGCTTGTAGTTAAAGAGGTTTTCTGCTAGAATCAACAATACTATCCTTATAGGGTTGTATTTGCTCTTAGACTGTAAATGTCTTGGGGATGTATTAGGTATGGGGGTTGTTCAAATGGGCTCTGTTTAAAGAACACCCTGTGTAAAATTGTACGTTGATAGTAGCTGATGCTACAGTTTTTCACCCAGTTTAAGTGGGATATGCAGATTTGGAGAAATAATTCTGCCTTTGCTCATTAGCAGGAGGATGCCAGGAGCTAGGGTGGGTACAGGGGAGAGGAGGGTATCATTTGCAGGGGGCTGTGGAATAGATTGTAATGTTGAGCTTCAGCATCAAAAATGGTACATACAGAAGACAAAATTAGTGCTTTTTTAGTATTTCTGTTGATTCTTACCTATAGCCAGTCTCTTTGCATTCTTTTGGCAGCAGTTCAGACTTGGAGTAGTCAGGAGTCCATTACTATAGGTTATATATTAGACACATGCATTCTTCTAAGAATGCAATAAAAACTGTGATACGTAGTCTGCGACTGGCTTGTTTCTGCTAAAACAGTAGAAGAAAGGATATAACTAAAACCTGTTCTAACTCAGAGTTTCAAACGGGGAGGCAGCGTTTGCAAGGAGTTTGTTACAGTTGGTAGGAGGCCAAGAACTGGTAAAAGCTCATCCTGTGACTTCTTGAGTTGTACGAGGTATGTCGTACCCTGCCTGTGAAATGGAGAATGGAAGGAGTGCTTCCAGATTTCCGTGAGGGCGCTCCATCACACGTACGTGCTACAACTTAGTGACAGCACCTTGGTGTCCTGCTGAATTTTGAAACAGTTCCAGTCTTTAACTCACTTTTGATAACTTTTTTTTCCCCAGTTGTTTAAGGAGAAGTACACAAGGTACAATTGAAAAGTTTCCTTTTTTATAAACACACCACCTTTCTTGCCTAAGGAGTACATAGATGACCTTTGACCTGACCAATGCCTAACACTTAAAATACATAGTTGCAATTTGTGTATTCATCAGTTATGCTGGAAACAAGTATTGGTCTTTGCAACTTACTAAAAACATTGAGGAATGTTTTTTTCTTGTTACATACAATCTTCACCTTTCACCCTAAGAAATTAATATCTAAAAAACCGTGGTTTGTCTAAGTCAGATCATTAAATATCAGAGCATGCATTTTGAGACCTGAGAATAATTATCACTTGAATTGATACCAAAATGAAAATAGCACGTGGAATGGAAGATGGTTTTGAATCTCACACTTTAAAAAGCACTAGGATCTGTTTACAGCATCTTAACTACATCTTGTTAAACATTCACAATAACAATCACTGAGCCATTCATCTTTGTTCTTAAAGACACTATTGCAAAGTAATAGCTTTATGTTATGTTTTTATTATCACAGGTAAGTGGTTCTGTTCGTTAAAGTCTGATGACTTCTGGAGATACCATAATTCACTGTCTTGTGAAATACTTGCTCTAAAGTGGGGGTGATGAAGGCAAGGCCAAGATGGCTGGTTAGATGCAGGCCAGTATCGGAACACCGCACACTCCAGCGATGCTTTGAATTAAGGAAAACTAAGCTAACTTTACATAACAACCGTTGCGGAGGTTGTCTTTGCTGCTTCCCTGTACAAATCAGGCCACTACTCCTGGTTATAGAGAAATAGAGCGCATGATTTTCCTGCCGTAACAACAAATTTGTTAGGAAAAAGTAGATAAACATGATGAAACTCCTTTAATAATTTTTCAGCAGTGCTAGAGCATAAATTTTAAACCAATTCAATTAAAGGTCTCAACGCTGAATTCTTAATTCTCATTAATAAATATTTCCATGCGCATCTCTGGGGATACTAGGATGTTACTGAAGGGTACGCGATTGCCAACCACTAATCGTATGGGTTTTACAGTTAAGACCATACATCAGATTGAGATATTGCTTCTGTAGAAAAAAAAATCCTGATTTAGATCTCAAACTGCAGAATACACTACAAATATCTCAAGCAGTGGGAAAATTAGCAATTTATATTGCTCTAGAACATACAGTCACCGATGTAAAGACAAGCCTGACACATAAGTGAATTGCTCTGGACCACTAATCTTAAAACTAGAGGTAGCTGAGATATCACAGTAACGGCACCAGCCATTTGAGGTCTCTCAACACAGTTCCTTGCTTCAGGAAAAGACTAATTTCAAGGCAAACCAGTTGCAAGGACAAAGTTTGTTCTGACTAGGCTCTTTTTTGTCACTTGATATATATGCTGGGAAGTCTGACACGAGTATCACTCCTGACTGTTCTGTGATAATAGTGTTCTCTATGGTGTATAGAGTGACCCTTGTAACAGCCTGAACGGGGTAATCTTGTGACAGAAATTCTGTGCTAGCAGAATGGAGGAAAGTTCAGGGAGAAAAATACTCAGGTTTTGAGGAATCTCTAGAAAAACCTGAAAAAAACCCCTTTTTCAGTAATACTCATTTATACAGTTTCTAAAAGATGTAGCATCACCTTAGAGCCAAACACTAAGCAGGCAGTATCAATGCCCTTTTTTCCCCCATTTCGAAAGAAAAAACACCTGTCCTTATAAAGCTGTTACTCAGGTGTATACACTAAGCTGGACATAATGAAGAACTTGCATTTAAGTTCAGAACTGAGAAGAATGCCAGTACAGAGTCTTAACTTTGTTTTTCTATTAAAAAAAGACAGCAAGCAACAACTTCTTTCTTTGTTTATTATGGTTACTTCTCCAAGGCAATTGAAAAGTTGCTTAACTTCATGCTTGTAACTCTTCAGGATCCCTGCTAGTGTTCATCTGCTGCAGTATTTTGACATATATTCCGTGATGTTTAGTGGCAAGATATAATCCAGTTAGAACCTGTATAAGTACACCCAAACTCATCTTTCTAAAGACAGGCTGAGCAGCTGTGAGCCAGAAACGTAATAGATTTTCTTTCCCTGGCAAGGGAGATGAAGAATACCTAAACAACACAAACAGTGGTAGAAACTTACTTTTTTTTTTTCCCCATCCAATTTAAGCATCAATATTTAACATTAAAGAAGTCATTAAAAATATTTAGGTAGATATTAATTCTCTCCTTCCTCTCCTAAGTTAAATTCACCTGGTGGTACTGGGTACTGAGCTCGCTCTCTAGATAAATGCAAGAAACCATCCTGACCACATACCGATGTCTTGCCAAGTCTCACAATCCCCTCACTGTGCTCTGACCCAAGCCACAGAATTACACCTGCCAGGGGGTTTGGCTGCTGGGCACTGCCCAGGATCGGTGAGGTCTCTCAGCCGTCCAGCCGAACAGCACCAAGCAGCAATCTTCACTGCTTGGCAGGACGGCAACCACAATTTCACACACCCAGGCACATAATGGGTAGCTTGTAAGGTTCCAGCTAAAGGCAAGTGCTTTACAGTGTATCAGTTTGCAGATCTTATTTCACTTTGGAGGGTTGATGTAGCTCTTACTAACTTTGCCTTGTAATTAGATGACCTTAAAGTAAATCCCCTTCCAGGTACTAAAAGCCTACAAGATAGGTGTGCGTAGACTAAAAACCCACAGAATTTAAACTGAGAACTGAAGATTTCACCAACAAATACATTTCACTCATTGCAGGTTAATAAGACGTACCTGGCTGCAAGGCTTGCGTTCATGGGGAGAGCCAGGAGAACAGGATAGAGACCACCCACAACAGCCCCTATCAATCCTCCTCTGACCGCAGCGCAGACCTCACAGTTTAGCTCACCTGCATGACAAACAATATTTCACTGTCAATATCCACAAAGCTCCACCACGTCAATTTATAAGCTGCGTGCAACAACATGGAAACAGGCACTTGACAGAAACAGCCAAGCTGTACAGGTATGCAAGAAATTTTGAAAGGACGACTCTTTCTTTTGCAAAAAAATCACTCTCATTCCAACCCATTAAGAATTTATCACTCTAAAGTTGACCTTCAAATGAAATCATACAGATGGGGGAAACGGAACTGCTTTGCTGCAGTCACTTTTACATGACCTTGAGTGAAAAGTGTTAAGAATCAGTGATGCGTAACAGAATTTTTTTAATAAACATATATAAATAAACATATGTATCTCCTTTCCCACTCAACTTCAGGAATTCAGTGCTGCCCGATGCATTAGATAATCTATTTTTCAAACCCTGCTTTACAAACTGCGGTTTTTCAAGACCACAACAGTTCAAGACTACTGTCCTGCAGAGAGGAGAAGCTCCTCTAGTGTTACATTGTGTACAGAAAGCAAAGCCCTTTCGAAAACAAGGAATAATGAAGTTCTACCTGAAAATAAAGGGTCACGTACAAAAGCTTCGTAAACCACTGCTGTTGAAATAAACGGAATAACACCCATCGGCAAAGCAGACACCAAGGCAGCCCTTCTGACATGTAGGATATTCCTGAAGAAGTTGTTTGCCGCTAAGCCACATAAGCTTGCATTTGCTGCAAGGAAGTATGATCCATGATTACAAAGGTTCCTGTGAAAAAAGGAAGGTTGCTTCAGCATCTGAGAACTGTAAAAAAGTTTGGTTTACTTAGTGCTGATATTCACTTCTGAATATCCTACCATAAGAGGTAAGAGATGTAAATCTCTCGCTGGTGCAAAATGGAGAGTAACTACTTTCAAAAGCAACCAGTACAGCATCCTTCTCTATATGCCCGAGTTTATATGCACCTCAAGAATGAAGTGATAGAAAGGCTGAGAAGCCTTTTCTGGAATTTTTTTTTTTTTTTTTTTATTATGGCTAACAGAAACTTTGTGAAATTTGCTCTCCTAATCAGCATGTTTCTAATACATATATGTATATAACCACAGCTAGCTCCTGTAATCAGCCTTGTTTCTAGCCTGCTTACCCAAAAGTATAGATTTAGTTTCAACCTAAGAACTTACAGAACAGATCAGGTGGGACAACTATAGCAACTGAGATCTTGCAATAACAGTCTCAGCAGCTGCTGGCAGATCCATTTGTAGTGATTCGGTAGGCTGCCAGGCTGTAAGCCTTCCTTGTGTGCATGGAACACGTGAATTTAAGGTCCTACCTTGCTAGGAGGTTATGCTAATTAAATGTTACATACTGGTTTACAGAACTGGAACTTCTATTTTTCCTTTGATAACAGAAGGACTAGATTCTGTCATCCGCCATGTTTTTAACATATGGTTTAGAGCAGCTACTCCTGTTGCAATCTGTAACATGGTGAAGGCAGAATAGAACAAAGTCTGGTCAGAGATAGTCAGCATTTGGTATCTTGACAAACAGCTCCCATTTGAGTACATTCCATCACAGCAGGTAATGCAAGAGAAGGAAGGGGAAAGCGTGCCAATTTTACGAGCCTGATGAGCAGTTTGTGATTTATTTCATTTGACTCGCAGAAGGAAGTTGTACATTATCTTTAGCATTATACCTGGCACACTCAGTTGATTGGTGGAAACAATGCTTTCCTTTAGGTTTCCACAAATCTAAAATTCCCAGAATGACAACTATTGCCAGGCAAAGCAACTAACTGGAAGGCACTCTGATTCTGAGGCTGTGCCAATATTATTATGTTAAAAGTGTGTGTTTAAAATGTGTCATAATTGGATTTATTGCTACAGCCCCAAAGAAAATAAAATGCTTTGCTGATCACAAAATTTATGCTAGGTCAAATGTCATATTCATTTGCAAAATTATCAAATGTGACAATCTCTAAACCATTTAGCAATTAAAATACATGATTTTTAAAACTCCACCTACTTAAAATTCTACTACATTTTAATGCTTAAAGTAACATTAAGCACTGACAACTCATACAAAAAAAGACTTCAGAGATGTAGGTACTAATCTTGCAAAACCTAAAACATTAAAAACATCCGACATCAATGACACCAACTATTTCTCATTTTGAATAGGAAACTACTTTCAATTCTTGGTACATAGCAGATTTTCAAACATGAAAATAAGCTACTAACAATTCAATTCTGATGCTACCTAGCAAAAGAACTTTACTGGTCAGATATCTCTCTTGCCCTTATTTGGGAGCTATGTTCCTTTTTTTAAGGTTTTGTTTTAAAAAGAAATTTGCTTTTCAAATCACCATTCTCCCAATACTGGATGTCATTCACAGAATGTCCCCAGAGTAGAGTTTCTGCAAACCAGCCATTTCTTTCTGTTCGTACGCTTACAATCATAGGCAGTGAAATGCATGTGTGCATATACATAAATGTGGAAGACCCAGATTAAAATTTAGCAGTGTATTTAGGAATCCAAAATAGAGCAAATTAACGTACTCAGGACCAGCAGAATCTACTCAGGCTTACTGATGTACAGAATGGCTGCACTGCACAAAAGCAAAGCAAGGGAGGATGGGAGGGTTGGGGTTTAAGTTTTTTGTTGGTTTTTTGGTTTGGGGGGGATTTTTTGTTTGTTTTAAATACTAGTTCCCTAGTGTTAAAAACAAGAGCTTTGGTAAACAGGAATTCTCTCAGCCTGACTGCAGCATGTTTCCTCTTCCCTTCCAGCCATTAGTGACCTCCCCTCTGGATACACAAACTTTAAGTCCTGCCAGGGCAGTTTCGAATAAAGGCGCATGCCCCTGGTAGCTATTATTTCCCAAGGCCCAGTAGTGCCTAGGTACCACAGTTTCTATCAAGATGTTACGACATGACCACCGAGGCATCTGCCTCCCCTAGCTCCCCAGCTCTTCTGGGGAAGGAGAAGTGTTGTAAGTTGAATGTGAGGGCAGCAGATCCTACACAAAGCTGCACCACTGACTGTAATGGGAGGGATAAAGCCTTGGTGTTGTTCTTTCTCACCTGTGTGGGGAGGCCCTGTGTTACTACCGGCAGTTTGTTTAGCCAGCAATTTAGTTCTATTTAAAAAAAAAAAAAAAAAAGCAGCTTCCCATTACTTATTTATACAGAATTTATCCAAGATGATACACACATGTAAACAGCTCCTTACAGAACCAGCTCAGGTTAAGTAAGGTTTTGCAGTGAAATGCAGTATCACAAAACACAAAAAGGTTGTTTGTGAGGCCCAGAAGGCATTTAGCTGGTTTTGTGCTGCACAGAACCCTGCTGGTGAGCCTGCATGACTCTGGCTGACTCGTCCACCACCACCACCTGGATACCTCAGTCTCGCCTTCCCGAAACAGGGAGCAGTGCCGAATGAAATGCAGGAACTAGCAGGTTGATGCTCACTCAGTTCTGGCCCCAAGCCAGTCCTGCGGGACACAAGATGACTCCTGCAGAACCACAAAGGTATCTGCCTTATGCTCTCCAACATTTCAGTTTCCTAGAAAATTTATTAGCTCTAGCACAGGACTGTATGAATGCTCAAAGCCAGCCAGGGCTGATCAGCCACCCCAGAACCTTAAGCATTGGGAAGCACATGCCAGAAACCAGCTGAGCAGGACCAGAGATAGCAGTGAACTAACCATATTTAAAAAAAGCAAGACAAGTTTTCTGCTCTGGACAATAATAAGCATCTTCACAATTAAATATTTTTGTAACTGCAAGGAAGATTTGCAATACTACAGTAAGGGAAAAGAAAAGCCTCCAAAAGACTTGAAATGTTTGATGTACTTATCTTCATTTATTTTATCAGCACTTACTGATCTGCTTTAGGAAGCTCACTGAATATCTTCTCTATGATTTCCATCCGCTTAAATCTTTCCAAATATAGTCTTTGCTGCGGAGAATCTAGTCCAAGAAACTCTCTTCCTGTCATCTTGAAGCCCTGGACCATAAGGAACAAACAAACAAGTGTAATCAAAGTTACACAGTCCCAGTATGTACCAAATAAACTTTCAGACTCTTTTGGCACTATGCAATCACAAATGCATTTGGTAGAGTTTTCAGGTACAAAGGGTACAATCCAGCTACAGAGGTCTATGATACTTATGACTACATGAACCCTAGAAAACTGCTTTCTTTAGTGACACTGCAGCTGTGGTTTGATGGTTGCTTTAAGCCAACTTATGTACTCGCTGTGATGAAAATGGACTCTCTCACTTTCCAGACACTCCTGCCCGAGCAACTCCAACCCTGGGGCCATACAGCAGCTTGGATCAGGAAACACATAGATGAAAACTGCTCAGAGCAGTGGGCAGTGTACTTGTTTTTGCCAGCCAGATCACCTTCTAACACAATGATCCCTAACGCCAGCAGCACAAAGGAGACACTAATGGGACAATGGATTTTGGCAATACGCCAGGTTTAAATCGACTTAACTGTCAAATAGAACTGTAAGGAAAAAACCCAAATAAATCCATTCTTTGAAAAGATTTAAAGAAATCATGAAGATATCTATTCTGCTTTTATATTCCACAACTAAGGACTTTTTTGTAATTGGTACTCTTAGTCAGAGACATATATCAAGTCAGAAAGCGTAAGTTGTGTTGGGTTTACATGGCAAGGTTTTGGTACCAGGGAAGAGGGGCTGCAGGGGTGGCTTCTGTGAGAAGATGCCAGAGGCTTCCCCAACGTCCAACACAGCCAATGCCAGCTGGCTCCAAGACGGACCTGCCACTGGCCAAGGCTGAGCCCATCAGCAAGAGTGGTAGCGCCTCTGAGATAACAGATTTAAGAAGGGGAAAAAAACTGCTGTACAACAGCAGTTGGACAGAAGACTGAGAATATGTGAGAGGAACAACCCTGCAAGCACCAAGGTCAGTGAAGAAGGAGGCGGGGGAGGAGGTGCTCCAGGTGCCGGAGCAGAGATTCCCCTGCAGCCTGTGGCGAAGACCATGGTGAGGCAGGCTGTCCCCCTGCAGCCCATGGTAGAGCAGATATCCACCTGCAGCCCGTGGAGGTCCATGGTGGAGCAGATATCCACCTGCAGCCCGTGGAGGACCCCACGCCGGAGCACGTGGATGCCCAAAAGAGGTTGTGACCCCGTGGGAAGCCTGTGCTGGAGCAGGTTCCTGGCAGGACCTGTGGACCCATGGAGAAAGGAGCCCACGCTGGAGCAGGTTTGCTGACAGGACTTGTGACCCCGTGGGGGACCCGTGCTGGGGCAGCCTGTTCCTGAAGGACTGCACCCTGTGGAAGGGAACCACGCTGGAGCAGTTCATGAAGAACTGTAGCACATGGGAATGACCCACGTTGGAGAAGTTTGTGAAGGCCTGTCTCCTGTGGGAGGGACCCCACGCTGGAGCAGGGGAAGAGTGTGAGGAGTTCTCTCCCTAAGGAGGAAGGAGCAGCAGAGATAATGTGTGATGAACTGACCGCAACCCCCATTCCCCGTCCCCCTGCGCCGCTGCGGGGAGGAGGTAGAGAAAATCAGGAGTGAAGTTAAGCCTGGGAAGAAGGGAGGGGTGGGGGGAAGGTGGTTTTAAATTTGTTCTTATTTCTCATTATCCGATTCTGTTTAATTGGCAATAAATTAAATTAAATTTCCTCAAAGACTAGTCTGTTTTGTCCATAATGGTAATCGGTGAGTGATCTCCCTGTCCTTATCTAGACCCATGAGCTTTTCATCCTGTCTTCTCCCCCTGTCCTGTTGACGGAGGGGGAGTGAGAGAGTGGCTTGATGGGCACCTGGCAGCCAGCTGAGGTCAACCCACCACAACAGCTTTTGATTAAACCTGGTATTTAGTGATTCAAATGCTTTCTTCTAGATGTTTTTCCCCGGACGAAAGTTTCCCAGACTTACTTTGCTAATCATACTTACCTTAAGTTTATCTTACAATCTGAAGCCTGTGTCCTACAGCCTATCGACAGGATTGTGCTTGCTTTGGTTCAGGCTTGGCGGGATGCAGGAGCGGAGGAAGCAGGGGCAAGCAGCAGGACCTCACCCGGGATCAGGCGGGTCGGTGCCAGCCTTGAGGCGTCTCCAAACCTGTTCTTTAGGTAAACCACAGCCACTACGTCATGGAGCTGTAATTACCTACGAGGTACACAGGACCCTCCCTGCCCCCTTGCACGCCGCTGTAAGGCAGGTGGAGGCCCCCAAGGCCCCCCGGGGCCCGGTTGAGGGCACAAGCCCTCACACCGGGAGGCTGCGGCTCGCTCACCACCCCACCTCCCCCGGGTTTTAAACCCCACCGAAAGCCGTTAGCAGCCGTTAGCGACCGTTACCAACCGCCGTTAACCCCCTCGGCGGCGCCCCCGCACCGCATTCACCCTCACGGCCTTCCCACCAGGGCCCGGGCTCCGACCCGCACGACCTTGAGCGGTGCCCG
>WAAD01039252.1:116266-285700 GCA_013389945.1 Fregata magnificens
TGAAAGAGTCACTCCACTGGGCCAAGATTAATCTTCACAGACCATGTGTCAGTCTCCTCGGTATCCTGATCTGGTTCCCAAAAGCTGAAACCCCAGAAATAAGCCTGCCTAGTAATCCCTTAAATGATTAAACCTCCCTTTTTCAGTCCACTTGTTTTCCCTAGCAGGACAGAAGACGGGTTTACATGTCACGCATACTGTCAGGAGCTGTTATTTTTAACCCTTTTGCTTGTTTGTTGTGAGTGCTCATCACGCTGGGTGATAGTATTTGTCACATACGTAATGCCTTATGTTTTCTCAAGGTTGCATAACCCATATGTTGCCTTTTCTTGATAGTTCATTAAAGTCCTAGTGCGGATATGAAGGGCCCGAGATGCTGAGAGATTTCTGGTTTGTACAGGGCCACATATTCCCTGTCTGCTTTCCCTCTGTGCAATCTGCTAGATTAATTTGCGTCTCATATTTATGTTTATATGTATATATTTTATGATTGTCATTTGTCTAACAGTTCTCAAGCCTTTTGAAGTATTGAAGCCTACAGCTTGTGTTTTTCTGAACCATCTTCGTGTACTGTTTGTGGTGTTTCTTTCTAAAATTTAACTGGCTTACACCTCCAGTTTAGAAACTTCAGATTTTAAAATACAATTTCATATAGGAGTTTTAAAGCCCAGGTGTGTGTACAGAGCAATACGTACTAACAGGATTTATTTCTTTGTGTTTGGTGTTGTGTGTGAAGATTAAGAAAGGTAAATGAATTACTGATGGCTTCGGCTTGGATCAGTCCCAGGGCAGGTTGCCTGGAAATTTCTTGTAAAATATTGCATCCGCTTGTGTTGAACTGTAACAACTCATTTTAATTTTTTGAGCTTTCCAGAGTAGAGGATCAAATCAAGACATCTTAAAATAATTGAGGTGGGGAACAGTGTTTGCTCAGACCTCTGGCTCTTTTGTCAGTGGTCGTCTAGATGAAGGTGTGTACTCTCCAAAAGTAAAAGTAGCTTTTGAGATCCTTTTCTTCTAAAGTTATCAAAGTTCACTGAGAAGACTTCTTTGCTCTCTTTTCCGGTGCTCTGATTTAATTTCTCACTTCTATTTTGGCTGCTGCATTTTTCCTCCCCCATTCTTCATGCCTTTTCCAGCTTCAGTGCCCTACATTTTCCCAGTTCTGGTTGTCCAAAAGCTGGAAAGGGACTCCTGAAATGTGTTGGCATGTTTTTCTTTAAAAAGTCACCTATGCCACAGACTTCGCAAGTCAGAAAATAATCAAAATCCCTCTTAGGAAAGGGAGCAGATACAATTAGAAAAAAAAAAGAGAAATTGCAATAAAAACCCCCTTAGTCTTATCAACTCAGGGTTAGAGCTCAACTAATGTTAAACACTTATCACTGATTAAACAATAATATTTTTCATTTATTTTAAGACAACGCTTTTCTGTACTGTTAGCCCCTGGAAGTCTTTTCATTCACAAACTCTGATGCCAATGGGAGGAAAGAAATGCAAATATGATCCCAAACTTATCAACAGACTGTTGTAGGCTTCTGAGCAAATTTGGGGTTCCCTGAGAGGCAGCGGCTGCCTGATACTACCTTGTGCTGGTGCAGGGCACTGTTAACCAGCCGACTGTGATTTCTTGCATGTGCAAAGCAGAAATTTCCAGCTCCTGATGAGTTTGGAATCATATTTGGTTTTTTACTCTCCATCTTCTGAGCTACCTTGCTTCATAGCACGAGTTGGGTGACAGGATCATACCCCTATGGAAGATAGCAGCAGCTCTCAGCAGACTTGCGGGTGTTCAAAGCATTGCAATTTGTCCTCAAGACCTGTCTTTGGTCCTGGCCAGTATTGCATACGGATCCATATAGAGTTCTGCCTATATGGCTTTATTGTGGCCAGAAGGAGCTATAAGGGCTTGAAAATAGGTACGTAACAGCATCTGCCTGAATTATGTGGTGCTTCCATCATCTGTTTCTTTGTTTTGAGTCATCATCATTCAACATAGCCTGGTTTGAGGAGTTTTGAAAATGGAGCTTCTTGGAGACTGGTTTTGAATCAGTTTTATCTTTCTCGTATAGTTTCAATTAATCCTGTCAAATCTTTTCCAATTTAATTATTGACATTCATAGATATTCCTAAATTATCTTGAGATCTAATATATTTAGTTCATCTAAAGGATAAATGGTTTGAATAACATCTGGGAGATATTTAGGAAAACTGTTTCCTGTATTCTCTAGCTGTTCCCATAGACATCATGTGTGAACTGCCATGTGCAGGCATGGCTATGTCATCCTCTGTCCCATATGAAGGCACAGTACGTCTCAAAGACTTTTTAATCGACACAACTGTCTCCATACCAGCAGAGCTGCAGTGCTTCAACTCTACTGGTACTATACTTCAAGTGCCACACCAAGTAGAGTTAGATGAACTCAAATGGTATGTAAGTGAAGTCCAATCCTGCTGCCTTCAAGCAAGCACAACTCCCAGGGGTGTTTATATTTTGCTTAAGTAAATAGTTGAGCATTGGGTGTACACAGTCAAACTAATGTACATTCGGCAGTTGTACGGGTGTCCTCACAAGCACCGTGCACCTGCACCATGTAAGCACGTAACTCAGTTTTTGTGTACACAACTCCCATAAGATTTCCAGTTGCCTAAACACACTCATGTAATCAAAAGCAGAGTGCCCACCTGTTACACTTACTGAAAAAACTGAAGCTCAATTCTCTCTGTGTCTTCTTGCCTATATGGAGTTTCAGTGATTCTAAAATGTGCTTGCAAAAAATGAGAACATGGCAAAGACCCAGAAATAAACCAGAAGAGGAAGGGAATCCTCCTGCTTTAAGGTACTGGTTAGCACTGCAAGTGGCATCCAGATCTCGGATATGGACCCTGAGAAGTAGCTAAGGTAAAATTGATTTTGACATAATTTTATCAAAGTAGGTGGTAAAGCAAATTAACTGCAGAATTTCCTTTCTTGCTTTTAAATACGTGTAATTATGACATTTAGTCTTTCATATGTTTAGCTTACTTTTTAAGGACAATGCTTTAGGAAACAATTGTTTATTGGTGAGAAGTTCATGTCTCCTGAGGTATAAAACACATTACTCTGTACCTGCTTGTATGCATGGCTTCATTTCTTGTTGGCAGTATCGCTGGAAAACTTTTTCTCTGTAAGTTATACTGAGCTACGTTTTGTTAAAATATAACTTGGGTTACATTAACAATGCATTTTCTATATAATTTTATTATTTGTTTCATCAGATGTATGAGCACTGCCCCAACAGATTTTTTGGCTCCATAGTAGAACTGTCTATTTATGGAGCTTTAAAAATCTACATTACATAAAAGTGTGTCTATAAAGTGTGGGGACTATAAAGTGTGGATTATTCTCTAATGATCCCATCTGGAATAATAACTCCAAGGAAAGGATATGCTTTTTTTGATCCTTATATAGATCAATACATTACGTTAAGCAGAGACTCATTGTGTAGAAGAAAAATTAAATAATTTCTTGTGTGGTAAAACTTTAGGTTGTTTGAGGGAAGAAAAAGTTTTCCAAAGAAATTCAATAAGCAAAGTTACTGATCTACAGTTTTCTTTCATCATCACGTATTTCTGATTTGCTGTATTGTAGCAATTGCCCATTCAGTAATGTAAACCACAAACATTTATGAACTGGTTACAAAATTACAACGTGAAAAAGCGATAAAGTCTACAGAATTGTTAGTTAGCTTGGGTTAATTGATAATCTCTTGGACAAGATAGTGTAGGACCATAAACTGTTTTATCCTTAAAGAAATTTTTCTTATTATTGTATTAAGATGTTTTGAATATGATTTATTTAAACAAAACAGTAATGCACATACTGTCTAGAATAGATGTGAGTTTTTGTAGGACTGTATCTTCTGAATGGTTGTTGTCAAAGGCATCTTTCAAAACCCATAGGATCAATTTAAAAATAGTGTCATAATATGCAAAAAAAGGGTAAGAAAAACTAGAACTACGTCCAGTAGACCTCATGGGGCACAGGTGATATTGACTTTTCAGTGGTCTTTTGTTAGCAGATGTTGTGGTTTAACCCGGCAGGCAGCTAAACACCACACAGCCGCTCGCTCACTCCCCCCCAGTGGGATGGGGGAGAGAATCAGAAGAGTAAAAGTGAGAAAACTTGTGGGTTGAGATAAAGACAGTTTAATAGGCCAGAAAAGAAAGGGAAAATAATAATATGATAAAAGAATATATAAAACAAGTGATGCACAATGCAATTGCTCACCCCCTGCTGACCGATGCCCAGCCAGTTCCCAAGCAGCGAACCCCCTTCCTTCTTCTTCCCCCAGTTTCTATGCTGAGCATGACATCATATGGTATGGAATATCCCTCTGGTCAGTTGGGGTCAGCTGTCCCAGCTGTGTTCCCTCCCAACTTCGTGTGCACCCCCAGCCTACTCACTGGTGGGGTGGGGTGAGAAGCAGAGAAGGCCTTGACTCTGTGTAAACACTGCTCAGCAATAATTGAAACACCCCTGTGTTATCAACATTATTCTCATCCTAAATCCAAAACACAGCACTATACCAGCTACTAGAAAGAAAATTAACTGTATCCCAGCCGAAGCCAGGACAGCAGACAAAGGACCTACTCAGGATCAACACGGAGGCCCACAACTTGGAATATTAAATTGTCTGTTCAGTAGATTTGTGGTCTTGCTTGAATTTGGTTTTGGTGTAGGCACTGCAGAATAGTGGTATCATAGAACAAAGTTTTCTTGGTTGCATTTATGATACACTCTGACTGTAAGGTACAGGACTTACTTGGGCTGCTAAAAATGAATTGTGTGCTCCAGTGGATATTGTCATCCCATACGTATGGTGATCCAGTCCTTCATGAAAGCCACCAGTCTGCCATTCGTCTTGATGAGAAGAATGTGTGGGAATTCAGCTTCAGAAACTTTGGTTTTATTTGGGTGGCAGGGAATATGGTTCCTATTTGACTATTGTGCTGCAGTCCGGGCAGTCAGTTCTTGCAGCCGAATATAAACTTTGTAGCTGTCAGACAGCCCCAAATGGCAAAATACTGGATGTCCTCATCTGCTTTGGGTATAACTGGGGGTTGAAGATGGTTATCATCTCAGAGGGAGTACTTATTATACTTCAAACTTGCCATATTGTTGTATTATTTCATATATCTGTTTGATTGTTGTGCAGAGGTATGAATGTTGTGTGGCAGTGCTGAAGAGGATTATACCCCATCATGCTGAATACTGAACAAATCCATATGAAGATCTGGTCCCAAGTAATTTATAATCAGTAACATTCAACAAAAAGGCTGAAAGTTGCTTTTTGAAAGCCTAATCTAGTGCCAAAATGACTGGATATTCAAATAGTCTCCATAAGCCCCTTGGTTTTTCAAGACTGCTCCAGTAGCAGTGGTGACACAGCCCTCTCCCCGACTTGCTAAAATACTCTTGGTCAAGATATGTTTCCGGTTGATACCAGAACATCAATGGTGGCTTTCAGCAAAAGCAGGGCAGCCGGGGGTGACTGGATCTCCGAGCACATGCAACACATCACAGGTTATTTGGAAAACTAGATATACTGCTACCGCGTGCAGGAAAAAGCTACAACTCCATGCAAAAGTTAGGGAGGGAGTAAAAATTAATGTATCCTATTAAAGCTAGAGAGGAAAACTCGGCAGGAAGATAATTACTTGATCTGGGATTTAGTCAGGATTTAGGGTTAACACTAGAACTGTGCTCTGTCGCTCGTTGTTCAGTTTGTAGAGTTTAGGACTTGGTTTTTATGTCAACCAAAAGTAGGCTTTTTTCATCTTGATGAACCAAAAAACAATGATTTAAGTGAAAATAAAAACTCTGCTCATACCCCCAAAGGATGCTACATTTTTGTAGCTGTTTTTTAAAGTAAGAACCATACACTTTAGGGAAGGAATGATTAACGAAGGAGGTGACGTCAGGATGCTTCACCAAGTGACTAAGAAAGAAGGAGTGGTAGGGTTTCTCTTGTGTGGAGCCCAAAGGGAGGCAGGCATTCAAACCCCATTTTCCTGGTTTCTCAGATAGTCCACTTCTGAAAAGTGTCCTTCAGTACTGGATACTTTGCAGTGGTTTTCCACTGCTCTCTGCTGCTTCACTTTAATATAAATAATCATATATTCAATGTGTATGCCTGTCTGTATTGGGGGGAAGGTGAATGCCTGATTCCATCCCATGCTTTAAGCTATTAACTAATTAATTTGTAGAGGGGAGCCAGAACTCTCAGTGTATAGACGAAAGCACAGGCATCACAGGCGGGTCAGACGCAGTCGTGAGGTCAGTGAAAGGTATGATGTGATCGGCATTTTCAGGGCCAAAGAAGCTGAGCTCACATGTAGAATTAGTTCTTTATTCCCAACCATTTGTTGGGAATATCCCAGCCAGATCCCACTTGGACCCAGGACTTTGTTTCGAGGCTGTGCTTTTGGTTTGGGTGTTGGTGGTGGGAGCCCAGTCCAGGTGTTGTGACATGGCCTTGAAAAGAGCTGATCTCTCTGTAGGTTATAAGTGGGTCCTAAGTGCACTACCAGCTTTAGGTGAAACAAGGCAATTGCCTAACCCTTACCTGCCCCAGGGACAGCTCTCATAGAAAGAAGGGGTTCCTCTTGGAGACCCCCTCAAGGTGGGATTGCAGCAGAGAACTGTGAGCTCCTTCATTGTATAAATGTCTACACTGCTATAAATTGCTCCCTAATCTTCATATATATGTGATTTATACATATATTTTTATATGTGTTTGCATATATATATACACATTTAAATATCATTCCTTTCTATTCATTATGTTTTTCATTTCTCTGATAAAATGCTTGTGACCAGCCAGAATTTCTGAGGAGAAAGAAAAGAAATTGCATCTTCTTAAACATTAACCATTGATTAACTATTTCCCCTTTTTAATTTGAGAATGTTATCAATATACAGAATACAAGTCGTGTCTCTGCCCCTACTGTGAACTCATCTAATTGTCACACCACAAGGCCCATGCTACAGCGATCATGTTCAAAATCCTTGGATGAACAAAGACAATCAATTTTTATATAGTGAAAAAGAAGTTTTCTTTCAGTTATTTAGAAAAAAGAATGATAAAAGCAGTCTGTTTTGCCTTTCCAAGCCTTTTTACAGTACTTTACAGAGTGTAATCTAACTAAAGAGTCTGAACCTCTCCTGGTAATGAAGCTTGCATTGACCTCTACTGTAAGATATTTAGATTGAGGCACTTGTTTCACTATAATTATTAATTTGGTTTTTTTTTTTTACTGTTTGGCAATCTTATAATCTTATTGCAGACTTGGTGGCAATACAATTACAAAAGTGTGTGCAGATATCTCAGTGTCATATACATATGTGCGTGGACATTTCTGTGAGCTAGTTAGGATGGGGAGAAGGAAAGGTGCAGTCTGATTCTCCATTTTCCTCTGTTTTCTTATATGTAATATGGTGATGTTTGGATTTCATACAATTTTATATGTCACTCATGCTCTTGGCAAATGACTACATAAAGATAATAGCAGTAGGAGAAACAGAGAGCTCTCTTTCTCTGGCCTCTTACAAAAAGGCTGGATTGCTACATTTGAGCCAACACGAGTGGAAGTCTGCTCTCAAAGTCTCATTTTTACCAAAGAGGTAGATAGCAATTTTATGTAGTGAGGGAACAGAAAAAAACCCAACAACCCTCTTGGACACCTGCCTTTCGGATACACATTTGCTATTCAGAGAACAGAGAATTGAGTGCTGCAGATGCCAAGCACACACTTTCATGTCTTCTCTGAATATGTTTTAAGCCCAGTTTTCCTGCATGGATATCCATAATGGTTATTGTCTATAATTTTGTAGCTTCTGCAAATTGTGATTTGGTCCAAACCCCATAGCTTCCAGCTGGTTTTGGATAAATGAAAGTTGAACACTTGCTGTAGATGCCATTCAAAAGATCATTTTCCCTTTGCAGGGGGATCTCAGACACGCAGTAATCTTCCTGTTTTGGTGTTGGGTTAACCTCTCCGTTTTGTCTATGTTGCTCATGTCATACAGCTAACAATGGAATGCAACAAAATTTGTTGTAAATGTTCCTTACATGTGTGAACAATGCTTTTAGAAATGTGGAGTTAATATTTGAGCATTTAAATACTTTCCAGAGCCAATAAAAGACTTTTTTTTTGTACTTGTTCATTTTTAGATACTGACCGAGCTTTAGTGCTGCTGGAAGAATATTGTGAAAAACTAAGGAAACCAGAAGAGCAACAACTGAAAAAAGCCATCAGAAAGGTGATGGGCATCTTTAAAAGCAGCTTGTTTCAGGCACTTCTAGGTAGGTGCTAATATTTAATGCTAGATGTATGCTCTTGAAGGCCAGAGCTTGGTCAGACCTAGTAACTTTCTTATTGGTCACTATTTAGTTTGTGTTTACAATGGAACAGCGCATTGAGATGATCCTTCCAGGTTCTCTGTGGGGAAACTCATTGTCCTGATATTTCAAAGGTATTTTCTTATTTATAGTGAAAGAAAGAGTATCAACAAACTCATGCAAGATAAGGCATCGAATGGTTGTTCCTAAACCTTGCTGCTTTCTTTTGTTTAATGGAAGTTCCTGAACCAGAGTAGGCTATAACTGTTTATGCAAAGTTGAAAATGAAGCCACCTCCACACAGGTAAATGGCCAAAGTTTCATTGATTTCACTGGCACCAAGTAACATCTAAAATCTTTGTGTCTTTTGCATTATGTTTTTGTGAAAAGTGTCAGCCAAAGAAACTCAGAAATGAGTCAAGAAAAATGCTCAAGGACACAGAAACTTTGGCAGAATGTTCCCATCCATGCGATGTTGCACTGTTCAAATAGACATGCTGGTGGATCGCTCAGTCTTTCTTCCATTTACTTGAAGGTCCCCGTTTCACCTTGTAATGAATGGTATTTGTCAAAACTGAGCACTTGGTGTTTTGGAGCTTTATATAAAATAACCTCCATAAGTTATTATATATAATGTTTTCAAGGTCATGAACATACCCATGTGCTGTAGCATGTCTGTTGTCCCTTGTGCCGTTCCTGTGCTGCCAGTCGTGGGAAGTGGTGACAGTTACTGCGCATCACTCTTGCTCTGCCTCCCTCTGCCCTCTTGCTCACATTGCATTGGCCCCTCGGTGTGTTACTCCTTCACAAACATCTGTAAATTTTGTGCGGAACTAGTCTAAAGGGTGCATTTCTTAACACAAATGATCTTTGTGGAAGCACACATACCTTCAAGTGATGGTTGTTTGAAGCCAGAGTACCAATTGTGCTCACTGCAGAGCTACAATCAGTAGCAGTTAGGGAAAAATTTTGATTATACATCATAAAAGTAGAAGCACATCAATACTGCACTATCACTGTGAAGACGATGGAGGTCTGGGAAGAGTTTCAGTAATTTCTGTAGCATTTATGAAAAATGTATGTTACCAGTCTTTAACATTTCCTGCAAATGGAACTAATTAACGTCAACGCTTTTTTACTTGCAATTTCTCTCAGCTTCTTTAAAGTGATTACCTGATTTTATAAAACCTACATAATTTTTAATTGCTGTGTATTCTTTAAAAAAAGAAATAGATTCATAATTGGATGGTGTTTACCAAATAGTTATAAAGAGATTTGAACTAAAGAATGAAAAAAAAGATGGGATGTTTATATATTATTTTTGTGAAGATAGCTATGGATGTAAAAGCATGTGCTGAAGGAATACACAAGTCACAGAAGCGACATTAGCTGTACATTTACTTCTGGAGTACTTTGAAGTAATCCTTCAGAGTGTTCTAACAACATGTGTGCTTTGTGTGTGGCTACTCTGCAATATTTGCTGATGTATTACATATGCCAGAAATGAAAAAGTGATTATAGCTACATTAAGGTTGAATCCAAAGAATAAGTGAAATCTTTTGATTGCAACAATAACAGATTGAGGAGTGTGGTGTTACGGAAGTTAGATAGCATTTTAATTTGTAGGCCTTTGGATGCCTTTTCCTTGTTCTTAAACGCTTCTTTTTAGAGAATAGATTTGGGAATCACAAGACGTGTTCAAAGTCTCTCATTATTCCATTTGGTTTGCTATTTGGTTGGTCTGGATTGTGGAATAATACAAAAGAGTGACCTCTCATCAGTATTTTAAGTGTGGTAGATGATGCTATTACACAATCAATAATGAGGTTCTTGCGTAATTGGTATTTCAAAAAACCCCACTTCCATGACATCTGTTTTAGCTTCTCATCATAGTTTCTTCCATTCACCTATAAATCAGACCACCGTACAAAGAAATACCTAAGGCAGAGCTTCTGGTCTCTTTTTAAGTTCTGTACTGATAATGTTCCTTTGTCTTTTATATTTACAGAATGTCTAATGGTCTTGAAAGTGTCCATTTTTGAGTGCCAAATCTTAATTAGACTTATTTTTCAGAGTCCGAGTGTTCATCACATTCCAAAACTTGATCTCATTTACAACTGTCAAACATTGTTTTTATCCAGAACCGATCGACCTTTGGAATATTTAGGCTGTAACTACTAATGAAAAATGTGATTTTTGTACAGAATCATTAACCTGAATGCAGAAGTGCACATTCCTACCAGGCGTAACATTAACATAATTTTATGTGCCAAATTCAGGTTTTGTAGGTCCTACAGCTTCAGTGGAATTTGATTCCTTTATGAATAAATTCAGCTGTTGTAACCATCCCTGTCCTTTAAGTGTGTGTTCAATTCTCGTTAACTTCCAAAATGCTTTAAAAATCTGTAGGATTTCTTTAAATTCAGTATAACTTGAACCAGTTAAGAAGAATAAATATAGTTAGAGGGACTTTTCAAATCTGAGCACCTCAGTTTAAGTGTTGGCTAGTTCCTTTTGTTCTCAAATTTATGTTTGTGTGACTGTGGTTCAACCAGCCATGTTTGAACTTGGGCTCTCAATGCACATGATTGTTTTTATCTTCAATAAATATTAGCTGTTGACTACTGGACAAGGGAGTAACATGAGAAAAATGAGGATTCAATAGTTTTCATACGTATATTCTACGCATGCAAGAAGTGACTACAAATATTGAAGTAAAAGATCTGTAAGTGATTTACAGAAGGATTATTGATGGATTGTCCTTTTACATTTTAATTTGGGTTCAAAAACATCTCCTTCTCCCTTCGGGCTGTTCTTGTTGCTGGACTTCACGCTAGAGTCACTGTGTTCAGTTACAGCTGAGTTAGTTGCCAAGAGGCACATTTTCAAAGCAACATGTGGAGCTGCTGTCTCTGGAGTCCCATTTACACTCCAGTGGCCCAAACACAATGCTTTGAAAATCCAGCCCTAAGAGGAGAGAGGAGGAGAAACTCTTCAGAAGGAGCGTGCAAGGGGAAGAACTCATATTTAGATATTGACATTGCTCTTAAGTTAATTCCAAATTATTTTCACCAAAAGGATTGTACCAATCCTTCTATGCATGGTGAGGAGTTATGGTACTGTCGTTATTATGAGCTTGTAAGGATTTTTGCTTTTTGTAGTGTCATCCGTAGCTAGACAATATTAAAATCACAGGGTCCTCTCAAATTGTAGCACATGTTGTTCTGATATGAATGTTTATTTTTTTAAAACCCTGCAAGGAAGAGGAAATGAAATCTGCAGAATCCAAATGCCTCGTCTGTTGGGATTGTCTCATAATGGGGTATCTTGGAGGCATTGTGCAGAGGTAAAGAAGGAAAACCATGAAAGAGAGTAATAATAGTCATCTGGCTATGTCAAAACGACCAAACTTTTTTTTTTCTGGTTCTGTTCTTTACGAAACTTAATCATTTTTTATAATGCAATGCATAGTTTAGTACAATTTATTTCTAAAAACCTCTGCTATATATTTGCCTAGCCTTCATTTCATTAAGAAAAGTGCATGATTTTACAGCTTAGAAGGCCATTCTGCGGAATGAAAGTGGGTGAAAGAGGTTTATGTCAGGGTTGGGGTTTTTTTTTTTGTAGATACATCTCTATAAAACATCGTTTTGTTTCTAGCAGGAATTAAAGTGCCACAAATAGCTGTAATCATCTTATGCAGTATTAGGTAAAAACTAATCTCAATAGGTTTTTTCTAAAATTCAGATAAACCCAGTCTGCAGTGTATGATGTATTTCCTGAGGACTTTGAAAACGAGTCTTATGGTTTTTTCTCTTGCTTGCATAACTTTGCCTGAATTTTAAAATGGCATATTTTCAACTAAAATCTGCATCACCTTCTTTTTTTTTTTGTGGTATTATACCATTTCTGCAAAATAATGTGGATGTTATAAAACCACCTGTCTTAAAAATTGCTGTAGTAAACATTACTGTAAGGATTACAGAATTTACTGGTCATCTGTGCCACAGCCTGTATTTACAGTCTTAGGATATAATTTTGTGTGTTTAGTAAGAGGGATTTTTTAGACTCTTTACCTCATTCAGCTCACTTTTAAATAAGCCCTGTTATAACAATCCATTTTAAAAGAGCGATAATGTCTTTTAAACTAAGTCAAAAAGGAAGTCAGATTATTCTTCTGAAATCACATATTGCTTTTCTATTTAAAGTTTGTGTAAATTTAGTGGCCGTATAACTCAATAGTGTTATATTAGTATCCAGACTTCCAGGAATCTAGTTATATCTTGTGATCTTCTGTGTTACTGAAGAATGCTATAGGACAGATAGGGTATATAAGGAGGACATAAAATACAGCCATTTAAGACAGCCAAAGCAAGTAGTCCTTTTCTTTAATTATTTTAGGATGTACATATCTATTAAAAACCAGAATAGCCATTGACAAATGCAAACATTGAGTATAGTAAGCTTGAAGCCAGTCAAGAGCGTGGTTTCCTATGGATTTGTCTTTGATTGACGTTGGTGTCTACAAAGCTGTGAGCTGTGACTGAAACACCCTTTGCATTTAGGGCAATGGTTAAATTTCAGGATAGTTGAGATATGAAAGAAACTGGAGAGGAACCTGTCATAGGAGTAACGATGGGATGTTGAAACATGCCCCTGTCACAAAAGGAAAAGGCTAAGAATGAAAAATGGGAAAGATTTTGATAGATGTAGCCATGCATGTCAACTAAGAATAATGATAAAAAAATCCCCCCATTTGTAGGCTTTAATGCTGAGAAGAATAATTATGCCATTGGCCATATAGAGAGAAGAAGAATGTAGAGGTACTTAATGGAAAGACAAGGAATTTCTTTAGGCATGTTGTGTTTAAGGAGAAACCCTTCAAATAGTGACAGAAGGAAATTTGAGACTAGAGGGAAGGAGGTGGGTCAGGACTGGGGAATAGATGTGTGAACGGCAGGATAAACGGTGAGAAAAGCAGGAGCCCTGCGACACAGTCCTGGGCTGGAGATGGAGCCTGCACCAAAGTAGGTGCTGAAGAACGATTATAGATGTCAGAGGAAAAGTCAGGATCATGCAACACCTCAAAAATCCAGTGCTAGTCATACATGGTGGTGCTGGCCTTCAGTGTTAAACAGGTTATGAGATTTGCACAAAAGGCATCGAAACAATCTATGAAATACCTCAGGTTGTTATTGTCTGCTTCTGTGATCAGTCTTTAAGAAACACTGCAGTGATATCTTCAGGCTTTTCCCCACAACCGGCAAGACCTCTTTTCTACTTCTTCCTTCGAGCCAACGTGAGATTTGACATTCATGGGACCACAGAAAACAAGACGATGCCAAATTTCACAAGGCTCCTGAGAAAGCTGCTGGAGTTGAGGATATCAAAATGGGGAAGGTGATTGACAATCACCTTTCTAAGGTGATGTTGGCCCTTGCTAGTACCAGTCTTTCCCAATCCACAGGAGGAAGCATGTTGCAGCACTTAGTGCTGTGTCAGCGTTTCAGGGACCAAAAGGATATTAAATGAATTGCTCTACCGGGAAACTTTTCAATAGGAAAGTTATAGATAACTGGGTGTTATCTATTCATACTTGCCAAGCTTGCTCTTGGTAGATGTTTTTAGCCCACTTATGTGTTCGGCACGCTTAGCTACTTACAGTGCTCCTGAACGATCTCGTATGTCATTGTTCTCTAGACTTAATCTCAGTGAGCTGGTTTCTGGTCATGTCAGGCTATTTTACCTCCTGTAATGACACTGAATTCCTCAGGAGTTAATCCCGTGCAGCCAAGCCTGCATCTGGCCCAGAGACGTTAGGCAAACCTCTCACGGAGGGCCTGAGTCCAGCATTCACAAAGTCAGTAGAAAAAACGTCCCATTGACTTCGCTTGCCTTGGATCATGTGTTGGAGTGATTCTTCCAGAGATTTATATTCAGACCTTCCCTGGCTGAGAAATAAAGATTCTTCTATAGCCATATCTAAAAATATTGAAACCCTCCCTGACTGTTACAAATGTCGAGGAGCAAAAGAAACGTGCAAAACCCCTTCAGTGCTCTGTCACATTTGAGAAGTGCTCAAATGACATCTCTGACAATGGGGAAGCCTGTTATTACTCCGCACAGAGTCCTACTTTCCCAAACTGGCATCTTTCTTTGTTGCCGCATAAATTACAGCAGAACTGAAATTTAAATTCAAGGGCAGCTTTTGTTTTGCCTGAAGACAGCTGCAGCTGCTTTTATTCTTGAAGTCTAATTCTCTTAGTAAGCAAATTTGCGCTTTCTCTCAAAAGAGCTAAAGGTAGCAGTGCTAGATCCTCGGGATGGTTTGAAGCCGTGTGATCTTTTTTTTTTCTGAGCTGGGGGCTGAATTGCAGCCAGCTTGAGAAACTAACCCTCGCGGTTCTCCAGTGAAAGTTTGGTCACGCAGAGTGAACCGTTTGTTCCAGAAAAAAATGGCAAATCTAATGTAACTGGTTTCCAGTGGATTTTGGCCCACAGCAGTGCAATTTCCCCTGCTCTTTTCTCTCTGGCTCTTCTAACTCTCCCACCCCATGGTACCTGCAGATCCTTTGGAGGAGGTGAGGCTTCTTCACTTCTATCAAGTTGCATTGACATTGGGCAGAGGGTTCAAAATTAGCCGGTGAGAGCTGGCAGATGGATGCGCGTGCAGGAAAAAGACAGACAGACATCGCATTACTATAGGGAAATCAAGCTGAAGATATCCAGAGAGGGGAGTTTCACCGAGGTCTGAAATGTTACCTAGTCTTTCTTAGTTGTGTCTGTGACAGAGGAGCTGAAATATTTCTGTATCTCCGAAAATCTCAAAATTGCTTTTGCCTTTGGGACTTATTGGGTGTTACAGTGATGCCTTACTGGTTAGAGGTGAGGAACAAATAGAGCCAGGGCATGGTGCTCCCTGTTCTTGCTGGCCAGCCTGGTGGTGTGAGTAGCCCTCCCACAACAACTTCTTAATATTAAATTAATATTGAGAGAAGGTGTGTGTGTGAAGATGTGGGGATCTTGTGTGGATACCCCAAATCATTTTTTTGTTTGAAAGAATTTAAATATTAAAAGCTTGTGAATTATCAGAAAAGACCTCAACCCAAAAGCAAAGCTCTGATACCTCTTCCATTTGTGGGAATTTTGGCTGGGATCTCATCCTTTCTGTTGACCTTTTCCTTAAAGAATTGCACAAAATCTCTGGATATGAATGCTGATGGACTCTGAAAAATTCAGAATCCCAGCCCAGGTCTGTGTTTGGATTCTCATCCTATCTGTGTACAAGAAGAAACCGATTACAGCACTGATACAACTTAGGTAATACATAATCACTTGTAATCCTAATGCAACCCTCTGGTCGTGTTTTGCTGCCTTTTAACCAATGAATGATAGCATTTACATCTCAGACAAGGAATTCAGAAGCTTTGTGGACTTTTCTCATTTGAAATGCAAAAGCTGTGCATTGGAAAAAAAGCATTTTTAAGATGAGTTTTCAACATGAGCAATGTGATAATTGTTGAGCTTGTTAGTTTTTAATATCCAGCAAGGAATAAAAGCTGGTTTTTGTTCCTGTAGTGCTTTTTTTTAAAGCGTGTCTTGGCCATATGGATTCCATGTATAATTAGAATTAATAAAATGCAGTTGCAGCAGCTGTTGCTGTGTGGCTGCTGTCCCAGTGTGAAGCTTTTCCTTCTCTTTGCATTAAATAGGGATAGCCCTTTATTATTGGTTTGTGATGAGAACTAGAGACAAATTATTAAGAGATGCATTTAGATAATCTGGTTTTATTTTGAGAAATGTATTCTCCTTTTTCAAGCTGGGGAAATATAAAAGAACAATGAGATAGATGGGGGTTTTGGTGTTAAATAAAGACAGACTGGATTTATATCTTGCTAATGTAGTTTGTACATCTACTAATAAAATGGAAGAAAATAATCTGGAGCAAGCTGTTCCATCAGTAATCCCAATGTTTATTTTTGTCTCTAAAACAGCAGAGCTGTTCTTCCTCTCTAATGTTTTGCTCTCCGGAGTCATTTTAGGCTTGACTGTGATGTGATTTTTGTTTAGTGAATATAACTTTTTAAGAAACTGCATGGTGATTTTGAAATCACAGAAACATTTTAGCCTTGAAGAGTGTTATACCTTACGGTTTTCAAAGCTGTTATAAATGAGCCAAATCTGTTGCCTGGTACCACCCCTATGGCTCTTCTGGAATCTCAGGACTCTTTTTCTTAACCCTGTGCTTCCAGTGTCGTGGGAGTCAGTGAAAAACTCCAATTTAAGTGATTTAAGTGCAATTGGGACCGAGCACTGAATAGTAAGATGCGTGAAAGTAAACTAGTTAATCCATCATATACATATATATTTCTGTATATATATACACATATACATAATACTTATCTAAATTAATATATGTATATATAGTAATGGGTAACCATGGATATCGTATTTATCTCAAAGGTCTACTATAGTTTGCTCAGGTATGGTTGTGTACTTTGGAGCTCTGTTGGGTATTAAAATATGTCTTGACAAGAAATACTGCAGAGTCTGCTGTTCATTCCCATTGTGTGTTTATTCTGTCGTGTGGTCCGTTTTCTGTGACTGCGTTTGAGCTCTGTCACCCTGATCTGCCACTGAGATAATTATGAGCTCTTTTCCAAGAAGACTGAATTTATGTCTTTCGTTTGTTCTTTCCTGTCTCCATTTTGTCATCATAGTTGTGTGGTTTTGAATTTCTGCTGATGTAGTTGATTAAGGCACTATTGCATAAAATCCCAGGCATTAGAAATAGAAAATAGCTTTTATAATAATTATCATTATGTTATGTTACACAGAAATGATGTTGTATTTCAAAACAATGTGAAAAGAAGAGAATTAGGTCTGTGGTCAGAGGTAGAGCAGAGGTAGAGCAGTGCTATAACTAAGGTAGCTTCTGGGAACCGAGTTCAATTCCTGTACATACATACAGTGCGATACTTCTTATTTATTTGACCTCAAACTGTTTTCCTTCAAAAATCCTGCTTCATTCAGTGTGCAGGCAGGGCAGGACTCACCTCATGATCAAGTATTTAATCCATGGCTTTCCCATCATTATTTACTGTGTGATGAGGTGATTGTAGTTCTGTGCTATGGAGGTGGTACTGAAGCCCTGAGAAATAGAGGTAAAAATATCTACTTATTTTAGAGGCCTGATTGGACACACTTCTGACCTGATACATCACCCATACACCACTTTTAATGTCTGACCACAGCTACAGCTGCAACAGGGAGTATCACTATTCCAGCAAGACTGTCCCAATGTCTCTTTTTGGGCACTTAAAACATGAGGATCATCTGATGGGTGTTCATTTTGGAAAAATACAGCGTACATGACTTCCCAACCATCACTGAGACTCTCTGCAGGAGTCAGAGGTAGGATCTGGTTGGACTTGATGATCTTAGAGGTCTTTTCCAACCTAATGATTCTATGATTCTATGATCTAATTCCCGGGGTGGCATTTAATGCTCTTAAGCTAAAGAACCTCCAACAAATCTTCTTATCGCTCTCAGCCTTTCAGCTCCTGAGATCAATGGTACAAAGTTTGCTCAGACAGGCAGGCCCATTCGGTATACCGAATAAAGTGTCAGAGCAGAGAAAAAAATGGTATGTGACCATATACTTAAATTGTGACACTTTCTAACTTTGGGAGTTACCTTTACAACCTTATCGGTGTTTTGAAGTTAATTTTACATAGTGATTTCCCAGGCTTTAAGGATAGTAAAAAGAGCTGCTTATCGCAAATTCCATTGTGTAATGATATTGATAATACACGTTTTAAAGCAACGTCAAAACTGTTGGACACTTCACACCAGCCTTCGCTGCTTGAGCTAATAGAGATGCTGACACTACCAAAGGTACCATTTCCTTTCTCTTAGATCTGATTTTCGTCCCTATAGTTAGATAATTTAGATGAATTAGAAGGTTTTCTTCTGCAAAATAAGTGTTTTGAAGGCATATTTCTTGGAGGTACTGGGATTGGGATCACCATGATTTTCAATGTGCAACTGGTAATGGAAGTGTCAGAGCAGATGGTGTCAGAGTGGCTTTGCTTGGAGGACTTGTTTCCAGATCCTGGCTCTGCCACTGCCTTGCTGCATGCCCTGGGCCAGTCCTCTGCCTCCACCGCAGATAGGTGGGGATGTGGCTCAAGAGTGCCCTTGTTGCCTTCTCCCACCATTTTATTGTAAATACAAATTACATATATTCACAATATTATGTATATATATACATGCACATATATATACATGCACATATATATACACATACATGATATAATTGCATATTTTTACATATATATATATTCATATATATGAATGCTCATTTTCATCAGGGAATTTGTTAGGAGATTCACTGTCTTCCCAGAATCCAAGTACCTGCAGGTAGTAGGTGGAATTGTTGTGGAAGAGTATCTTTCAAAACAGATACTAGATACTAGATACTAGATACTAGATACTAGATACTAGATAGCAGGGGAAATCCAACCTAATTACAGTGAGACAGAGGGATAGATACAAAGTTGCACTGTGTACTAGATATTTTCTCCCAAGTCTTGCTTTTTCTTGAATTATTTTTAATCTCCAGTGTTGAACTGCAGTATAGAACTGTAACTTCATTCTTTTTCTTCTTTAACCTCTAAAACCAAAAGACCACTCTGTTTTTATTCTCGTCATCATTTCATACCCAGCCTGCCTTCTGAGGATTTACCAGTGGGTTTTGGTGTGGTGGACATGTTTGTTTAGTTGTTTTTTCCTTACAAGCAATTAATTTATGTTTTAAGTTTTGTAAATACAATTTGGGAGAAAATAAATATACTTGGAAAAAAGTAACTTTGATCTCTTTAAAGTTGAAGTAGTCAAGGCCTTTCTCTAAATAAAGTTTAGAGTGACATCTTGTGGTAACATTGATTTCAAATATACATATCTGTTGGTATTATTTTATTTTGTTCACAGTAAGTGTAGTGCTTTCTGTTTCAAAATGTTATGGATTGCTTAGCAGAAGTGTATGATGACTTCTGAGTATCACTAGGGCTTTTGTGAGATCAGAGAAAACACTGCTGTGCAGTGTAAGGGTCCTACGGGTATTCTTTATCTTTTACTGCATGAAGTTTATCCCATGAATACCTGTGAGTTCCCAGTGTTTTGAACTCCAATTCAAGATGTTTTAATGCTTTTCCAGCCATTGGCTATCTTTTGGAATTGCTCAAAAACTTTCAACTAGCCATGATGCCAAAGCAAGCAGGAGCGCAACATCTCTTCGCAACATCTGTTTGTGCTAATTCATTAGCTGTCCAAGGATTTGCCTAGTTTTAGTTAAAAATAAATATGTCCAGGAAGTTAGCGTGGAGGATTTGTCAACGTAGAAATGAGTAAGCCCATTTAAGATCCGTAAATGCACCAACAACAAACCTCATCTAAGTGCCTAGCACATGCTCAGACTACAGTATATCTAAATGAAATACAAATCTTTTCAATGCAAGGTGGGGTGTAGAATGGTTTTGTGCTCAGAAGCTTAAAGGATTTGGGAAAACAGGTAAGATTTGCTTTCTCTTTTGGGAAGCCCTCTGCAGAAGTGTGGGAGCGGTGGCGCTACAGAGAGTTATTGTCAGGACAAGCAAAGTACTGCCTGGTACAGTCTCTCTCAAATCAGCCATACAAAGGTCTGTTCCCATTCCTCAATGCTGAAGAGGAGAAAGATGCTAATATTCTGCTAGGTCAAGTTTTAACTATATAAAATGGTGATTAATATTACCATAGTACCCATCTGGCAGGTTGAATACCTGGCTGCAAAATTAACTGTTCAGTAAAAGACACTTGGCCTTCCTAAGAAATAAATTCTTTTTAGGGGAATGGATTCATTAATGCATGTCAAATGCAAAGTCCCCCTACCACTGCTCCATGGCACATCACTCATAACGTGTGGTCCCAGGTCTGCTGTCATGTGTTGTGAACATGGGAGACCTGATTCAGGAAAGGATTCTGCGTTTGTGTAATTCAGGTTTTTGTTGGATGTATTTTGGTCATGTGAGAGTGCCAGTGCTGGACAAATTGTTTCTGTGATGTGCTGGCAATGTTAAGGATTTTTAGCTTTGTGGTAGAGCACACAAGGAGCATATGAGCCAAGAAGCCCAACTCGATGATCCTAAAAGGGCCATCTGGTGACCTCATTTATTAATTTGATGGAAAAATAAAGACGTGGTGTTTGCAATTAACATGAATATTTGGTTCGCCTGCCAGAATTGTTTCTGGTTAATAACTAAGTACAAGTTAAGCTGTTAATATAATCCTAATAATGAAACTGGAAGCACTGATGTAGATTTGGTGTAAAACTAAGCAAATAATGTAGATAGCCTATCAGAATGAGCTAGCTGGTTAACTCTGGAGATTTCCTTGGCAAAATCCCTCCACCCATTCTAGCAGAGACTATTGAAATAGTAAAGAAATGTGTAGATGCAGTTAGGTACCAAACTAATGCTGATCTGGTTTAAGTGCCCTCTCTGTTTGTCACAGCAAGATACAACTAGTGATGATGTTTCACAGTAAACAAAAGCTGTCTGCTCTTTCTATTTGGTTTCTGCTGCACAGACAGCAATGTCCCTGTTGCAGTTTTTGAATGGCTGCTCGGCGAATTTTGTCCTGTTACGAATCTGAATCTTCTCTAATAGTTTTCATCTGCCTGAGCAAGAACTTAGTCTTCATGCTGAGACAGCTAGATATTGAGTAGATGATGCACTGTGAGCCTGTAAAGAGGTTTCCCCATAATGCAGGACATGAGGCTGAGATGACATTGTGCAACCACAGTTTTCGCCAAAACTGTGACTTCCAGGTGATGAATTCTCTGCACTGGCAGGAGACAGACCCTGCCATGTACAACCCGTTGATGCAACTACCAGGAGAAATGGGGCAGAAACCCTGAGCCAACCGATGACCATTGCTCCTGAGTACAGTACTCTGTACTGGGTGGGATGTGTTGAAAATAAGGTCTCATCAGTTAGACAGTGTTTGGGTGGGAAGAATAGCTGTTTGAGGGCTTAATTATTGAATCCTCTGAACTCCAACCAGCTATTCATATCCTCTTTCAGCAGTGTAAAGCCAAAATCTTACTGTGCTGTGATCACGTATGTCCCCTGGCTCATTTTGTCAGAATAAAAGCAGGATTCTACCAATTCTGGCCCAGATTTTGTGCCAGTGTTCCCCTCTCTGCAGCTCAGAGGTGACAGGCTGCCTGCAAGATCCTCCAATATTATTAATAGCCACAGCAAATTTAAATTTAAAATGGAGGTGGCTGAAGGAGAACAAAGTCACCCACGGAGTTTGGGGGCCGTTGCTTTAAGTAATTGCTTTCTACCCATGTAAATCCCTCTGGGGTTTCTTTTGGATTAAGTATTCCTTACTTCTTCTCTAAAACTCTTGTTTAATATTCATGTGTGTTGTTAAACAGCTGCTGCATCCTGCTCGAGAGCGGAAGGGGGGAATGCATTTCAGTGGCAAACAAAGTGATACTTAAATATATCCCTTGCATACTTCAAAGCAGCAGTATGGGAGTTAATTAATATTTATCAAATGCACTAAAGTCCTTGGATGAGAGGCACTATGGTTGTGCAAAGCAAATTGCTTGTTTATTTAGAGCCCTTTTACCTAGCCATTTTGACCATTTGCTAAATGCACTTGAGAGCCATCACACAAAACTTGCTATAAAGCTGACTTGATTTCTCTTCCCATCTTTGAATGGGAACAGAATCAGGACAAACTTTCCAAAGGTATAATAATTGCAGAAATGTAGGTGCTCTACTTACCCTGAGAAAAACACTCTTCACTTAATTAGTTGCATGCATGGCATTTTGCAATAGATGGTAATATAAAAGGGTTGTATTAACACAATGCAATATAGAGAGACCTTGTTAGATTTTATTACATTTTCTGCTTGGTAATTTATTATGATTAGAAAGCCTAATTCTTTGCTTATCTTGTAATTATAGCAAGGTGTTTATGAGCACAGCTCCAGCTGCTTTTCCGTATAGAGTCTCATTAGATGAGGAATTAGAAAGCCCTTTTAGCCTTAATTTTTGCTCATAACACAGGGTGTATAAAGCATTCTAAAATGGATGTGTTATGTGAGGTCAACATTATATTTCGTGAGTTTATTATTATTATATTACCTGAGTTTGCAACAAGGACAACCAATCTGAGAGATTTAGATGGTCTTCAGAGGAGTGCCTCTTTATTTTGCAGACCACACCTTCACAGCCCTCATTTGGAATAGAGAGATAACTAATATTCCCCATTTCATCAAAAAGAACTTTTAGGTGTCTGTGTGTACAGTGCTCCCTGACCCTGCATCTGGCTACAGTTCAGTGTCTCCATTTGACACCTAAGCAGCATCCCAGTATGTGTGTCTGGTGAGAATGAGACATCTAATGTCCATGTCTAAATAACACCGAAGCCCCCCAAGGAGTCCCATCCTTGTAGCGTGGTGCCCAGCTGACCATGGCTCTGCTGGGACTTTGTTTACAGGTCGTAAAACCCAGCCGATCTGAACAAAGGCTTTAGTGACTGACCCAAGACCTCATAGGACACTTGTGACTGAACACAGAGCTTAACTCAGGAATCCAAAGCTTACACCATACCATGAGATCATCCGGATTTATGCTGTCAGGCTCAAGATATAACGGAAAGCATTGTCTGACTTCATTCTCTTGGAGAGGATTTAGACCCAGTCAAGGCCCCGTTCTTGTTCAGTTTTGTTATCTTTGCTGTGGAAGGTGGGATAGGATATCCCCCTAGAGCAAGAGTGGGTCAGAAAATGGCAAGCAGCAATTACAAATTGGAACATATGAAACTAGGAGGGGACAACAAGCTTTTATTGGTGTACAAATTATTAATAAATATGTGGCTCTGTATTTTTGCCATTGTTCATGATACATTGTTATTTTTACAAATCTGTTAATTACTGGAAATTATTTGTCTTACAGTTTGGACAAATGTATATCTATCTGTGGATGGAGCTGCCATCTGTGAGACTTTTTACTGCTGGTCTTGCTTTGGGTCGTACTTGCTCATAACATGAAATCTGAGTGATTATGAATAAACCAGCTTCATGGACTCTAATGCAATAAGAATCAATATTTTAATGGGAATACAAAATTAAAACCAGATATTTTATTAATATTCTACTAAACTTGCTATTATCCCAACCACCTGCGAGTGAGGGTCCACTGATTTTGTTTAGTTCCCAGTCTTCTGTGAGCTGAGCTAGGAGCAGAGGTCAGCATAGATGACTGTAACCTGCAGTTGTGCATTATCCACAGGCCAAAAGAAACTGCAGGGTGAGATTCAGTCCACATAATTTGCACCTTAGTTGGGTTGGCCTTTGGAATGAGGGTTATACCCTGAAATATAAGGGTATAACTCCTTGTAGGCAATGGAAAGAGGTGGTGCCTTTGAAAGGAGGAGATCCTATTTGCCTGAGCTGAGATGACCTGGTTCGATTGGCTGAATTGTGCACTAAGGATTCAGGCAAAGCAGAATAACAACAACAAACATACAAGAACAGTGAAAACAACTACTGCTTTAAAACACGCTTTAAAAATCTGTTTCTGGGTGGAGCTGGCATTGTTTCTGAAATATCCTTATTTTTCTGAACAGGTACTCCTGAAGGAGAGGGAACCATCTTTAGTTGGGAGGTTATATCTAGTTATGCAATGGATTTTTTGCACCAATTTCAATATTCTTTACTTAAAGAGTCTGAGCTGGAGACGTACGAAGCACCAAGCCAAGAAAATCTGTCCTGTGCGTGGTGCAAAGGTTGCATGCCAGAGAGAAGGACAAGATCTCTCAAAAGCTTTGTTGGTGATTCCTGGGGATTAAGTGAGGTGTCTTGGTGACAACATAAGAATCCCAGTTGATACTCCACACAAATTAAAATATATGCATCTTTCATTGACTACTCATCTGGGACTATAACAATTGTTAGAGTAACCTAAAAACAGGACTGTAAATATTGGATAAGAACATGCAGTACTTTAATGAGATAAAGTCACTGCCAGGGCTCTGGGGAAGGTAAGGGACAAGCGCTATTTGTTTAGCTTTGCTAAGTGTTTTGTTTATCGTGTAAGACTTTTTGGCTTGGGACTTACTGCCAAGCACTGGTTTCCCGTTGGAGTGCCTTTCTGTTATCTCTTATGTCACTCATGACCTTTTCTTTCAAGACCATTTCTTCCTTTTAAATTTTCAGTTGAAGGAGAAAATCAATAGAACCAGTTAGTAAATTTAAAAAAGACATTGTGAATTCAGTATCTTCTTCGCTTCACTTCACTATATTTTCACCTTTGGCCTCTGCAGTTGAAATGGAAGGGTGGGATTTGTGCCTTTTTGAGGGAAGCGCCTCTTCTTTGACATATTGCTCCTCAGCCCCAGGATGTCAACTGTCTCCTGAAGTACCAGAGCGCCGTGGGGTTTCCTTCAGCATTTGCCTACAGAATTTGGGCTTTCCTGGTGTAGCATTAGGATATATTGTCCCTGTAATAAGGCCATGCAGCTGGAGAACTGCTGAGTTTCTCTGTTTGTACGCTGTTTTCTTGCAGGTTGGCTTTACTTTCACTGAAGAGAGGTCTAAGAAATGAACTCCAATGGCCTTTTGTCAAACACCAGATTCGTATTTGTTCTTGTAGCTTTGTGTATTGATTTTCAGGTGGTGAGGAGATGGATCTCTGGAGAAATAGGGATGGGGTTGTGAGGCACGATACAGTAATGGTGCTGTAATGATGTTATGCCAGGTATATTTTACATTTAAATGGGGAGTTGGCGTTAAATCAAGACAACCCGAAGGTAGCGGAGGACATCTGGGTAAACAAAAGGGCCACTCCTGAACTTTTGCTCAGCAGTGTGGGTGGTAAGCAAAGGATTAGAGATGAAGACAGAGGAATGCTAGGACATGTATACACAATTCTCAATGGGATAAACACATTTTCAAAGTGGATTACAAATTTGAATAGACTTATAAATAACTTGTAATAAGAATTGTGTCATATGCTTACACCAGGTTTGTGAGATAACCTGTGCTGGCAAAGTGCTCTCGCCCAGCATCACTTTTAAGGATAAATACAAGAACTGCAAGATTTTTCAGTCAGAATTCATATTCTGCAAGCTTTGCACTCAAATAAATTTGATATGAAAGTTTCTGGAAGAACCTTCCTTTGAAACAGGACTTGTATCATCGTGGAAGGCAAACACATGCTGAGCCCTGCCAAAGGATAGGAGATATCGATGTTCCTGCATAAAAATCTTCTCTTCACAATTCTCAAACACATTTTTTAGGATTGTCATTCATTCAAATTGTCAACTTCCTCCAGCTTCTTCAGTGCCAGTCATCATCATCTGTTTGAAAAACAGTAGTACAAAAATAATCATGATGAGAAGGAAAATAATATAGCTTGAGGTAGTTGCTCTGCCAGACCACTTCTTTTTGCTGCAAAAGAGCCTCAGAGAATATTACAGTTCCTCTTCATTGCCTTCCCTGAAAATCACTGGACATGAGAGACATGGTAGTCATGTATCTCAGGCCCATCGCTTATTGCGTATTGCTATATGCTAGAACTGTGTCACAAAATGCAATGCTTTTTCCCAAACCAGAAGGTACTTGACAAGTGTTAGGCAAAGAACAAGGTTTTGGGGAGGCCTTCACTAAACAATAGATTTACAATTCTTGGCTAAAACACAGTATTTTCCTTTGAAGTACAATTTCCATCATCCAATGAAAAGACTTCAGGAATTTACTGTATATAGGTTATATCCTTAAAGGCTCTCAATGGCACCGTGAGTGAATTCAAAATCTTTGGTGGGTGACTGCACAGCTGAGGGTGAAGGGGAATCTCTGCTCCTTCTGAACCGGATAATGTTCTCATAAACCAGCATCCAGTAAAGTGGTGCAGATCTCATGTGCAAGCAATATACACAAGTGCTAGGACTGAACAGATGGCTCATGAATGCAGAAGAAGCTGCAGTCAGCAAATTCTCAGTAGTTCGCTTCAAGTATGGTTACATGACAAGATCACTGCCAGGCAAGCAGGAGTATGGATTTCCAGCAAGTTAACTAACTGCCCACGTGCACACTTTCACCGTCCAATAAACCACTCTCTGAGAACATACTGACAGCTGAAAGATATTTGGAAATGTCTTTATTAGTGACTTAACCTGGGAACAGACATGTTTCCACACAGGGGGGCTCAATCATCTATACTGTAGAATTGCTTGAATGGTTTCATACAAGGTTTTGGCCCATCCGACCAGCATTCTCCCAAAAAATTCACAGGGACCATCCCTGTAAATCGGTGCATGTAGCTGCTTAGTTCTGGAGATTAAGAGAGTTTTAAAGTATGAATCCAGGCTTAGTGCTAGAAGATGGTCCCAAGCATGTGTCATTTACATGGCACAGCATGTGTATTGAGGATATTGCGAGAGATCTCACAAGCATTGTCAGAATATACCTTCAGACACGTCTTCAGACGTTGCAGATTGTCCCCACTGATTTAATTCAAGTGTATCATCTTTCATCTACCCTAAATAATGCCTGATAGCAGTCACCCAAAACCTTGTTCTTGTGGCTAAATTTGATTTTAGTGGATCCAAGTAGATCCACTGGCCTGTTAGCCTCAATGGACAAATATCATGTTGTCTGTGAAGGACCCTGGTTAACTGCCAGTCAATGCATACAAAATAAGGCTCATATATTCTCAACAACTACATGAAAACCAAAATCTTTGGAAAGATGTTATTCATCCTTGAAAAGAAATGATGGCTCGTAGTCTAAGTAGAGTGAAGCCTTGATGCAGCCCAGAAGGCCAACCGTACCCTGGGCTGCATCAAAAGCGGCATGGCCAGCAGGTCGAGGGAGGTGATTCTGCCTCTCTGCTCTGCTCTGGTGAGACCCCACCTGCAGTACTGTGTCTGGCTCTGGAGCCCTCAGCACAGGGAAGACACGGACCTGTTGGAGCAGGTCTGGAGGAAGCCCACAAAAATGGTCAGAGGGATGGAACACCTCTCCCTTGAAGAAAGGCTGAGAGAGTTGGGGTAGTTCAGCCTGGAGAAGCCTCTGGGGACACCTTACCACGGCCTTTCAGTACTTAAAGGGGGCTTATAAGAAAGACGGGGACAGACTTTTTAGTAGGGCCTGTAGCGATAGGGCAAGGGGTAATGGTTTTAAACTAAAAGAGGGCAGATTCAGACTAGATATAAGGAAGGAATTTTTTATGATGAGGGTGGTGAGACACTGGCACAGGTTGCCCAGAGAAGTTGTGGATGCCCTATGCCTGGAACCATTCAAGGTCAGGTTGGACAGGGCTCTGAGCAACCTGATCTAGTTGAAGATGTCCCTGCTCACTGCAGGGGGGTTGGACTAGGTGACCCTTAAAGGTCCCTTCCAACCCAAACCATTCTATGATTTTATGATGTGAATATTGGCTATATTCACCACGAGAAAGCTCTCTGGATTGCTCTGGTTTCATTCCCTGAGCTTGTGCAAACCTCTCCTTCACTGACAATCCAGTGGGTGAATAATTTTGACAGCCATTGATCTTTTGTGATCAAAGGATATAGTGAATGGCATGTCTTTAGAAATGGAGCCTCATCTTGACTAAAGCACCTTCTACACCACCTTTTCAATATTGTAAAAATCTTCATTTGACCTGACAATCAAATCTTTCCTGACTGCATTATCTCCAGCTCATTGATCCAAGAAACATCAATTATTTCTATTAAACACAAATACTTTCAATAGGGATTTTCGATATACCATGCAAAAATCTGGCATTTAAATATGCAGCATTTTACAGATAATTTTAGTGTTCTATAACATTTTGATGATTTGCTTATTTGCTGTGTTGAGAACAAACATGAAAACTGTTTTTTTCACAGCATCTGCACCACTAGAGAACTTGATTTATTTTAAGGATGTAAAATCTTCCTGTCCCAAATGGCAGTAAAAGTCCACTTTGCCACAGCAGTATCACAATGATGAATGTTCAAGGGCAAAGCTTTGATTAATGACAGCTGCAGTTTGGATTTCACTGATGGTGATTTTGTACCTCCTTCCAGACAGCTGCACACTTACTGCAAGTATCTAACTAGACATATTTATTGTGCCAGTTAGGTTAAATAGTTGTATAAATTAAGCGTATGGATACTTGTATAATTTGCATATGCAGCATGTGATTGTATTATCTGAAGCAGGCTTCTAAGAGAAGAATGTCCATAATTCAGCTGAGATACTCCTATTTTGTTAAGAAGGTGCCTGATTAGGTTCCATAGAAAGGAAATCCCAGTCTGTAAAGGGTCCTGGGGGTGAAGGGATGAAGTTTTCCTCTATTCAAGAGCACAGAATATCATTAATACACTTAAAGTCGTCCAGTATTTTCATGTGCCCTTCCAAAATGCTTACTATAGCAAAAAATTAGCAAATTTTGCGTAAGCATGGTGAACCATAAAGCAAGCATACTGCCTTTAAATAAGCTCTTTCCTATTAAATGTCCTCTTTTTTATAAACGTGAAGGACTAGTCAGCACTTGTGCTACTGAAGTTGTTGTGCAGGTTTGGCAACTGTAAGTGTTAAATAGGATACTGTGGCAACTGGGTAGGAGTAAAGCTGCCATGAGACTCCTGAAGGACTGGTTTCACCTGTAACCGTTACTGTAATGTAATTAAGCTGGTGGTTGTGCAGTGATTGTTGGGAACTTGTATTTTGCGTATGAGCAAAGCTGTAGAGAAATCGTCAATATGATCCATAACCGAAATCCTGACTATTTTATTGTACAACTATTATAACAACTGTAAGTTGGATGTCATGATGTTAAGTTTGTCTTTCTCCACTTCATGCCCAAGCATCTTCTGCAAAATACGAGCTCCCATCTCCGTTTCTATTACTCTCCTCTACCCATCTCTTTAAATATTAGCATTTTAAAGCTACCCATATTTAAATTCTTTGCTATTTTATACATATGACAGAAACTAATATAAGGTTGGTTATAGACTTCGGCAGATACCAAACAGGCTTCAGGTCTTTGCTGTGCTCCATGCCCTGACCTTGCCCCTGTGTGAGCAAGGTTTCCAGCCCTCCTTGGCATGACCGTGCTTGCCCCCTCCTTGCCCCAGGTGCTTCCCCCACCATGTACATGCAGTGTAAATCCCAATTTACCTTGAGGAAACAGGGCAGGAGTCTGACCCCACAGAAGGAACCTCCCCTTAAATTTTTTGTGATCATATTCAGCAGTGTTGCAACACAGAGAGAGATGCACAGAACAATTTATGGCTTCAGAATTAATTTCTCATGTGTGTTATTACTGACAGGTAAGGTGCAAAGAGCATATGGCTCAAACACTCATTTTTTGTTTAGGGACTGCAGCCATGGGGGTAGTAAAATCCTACTAGGCAGTTGTAGAGTCTCACACACTGCCGCAGTGAACAAGAAGTTTTTGAGCTAGACAAAATGCCTGGCTCCCCCATCATCAGCAGATTCAGATAAATCAGTGTCATTTCTCCCTTTTTTTTCATGCACTATTAAGTGCATTCTCTTCACAAGCTAATAACTCCAAGTGTGTGGCAGTGTCTAAAATGAAAGTCTGTCAAGAAATATTTTCTTTCCTATTGTTTATTGTTCTTTCTATGTGTACAATACACTACGCTCCTTAGGACAAGTAATCATTGCAGCTGATGCAGTTTTTGGGGGGGTTACTCTCCAGGGGAACATTTATAGCATATGAATTTCTTTTTTCTTGCTTGACAAGGTATGGGAACAGGGAGTAAGACTTGTCACCAGGTGGCACCATTAACCTAAGTTATGTTTCAGCTAGGTGAATGCAATGAAGTTTATGTTCAAAATGAATTTAATAGAAAGATTGCTCTTTTCACCTTTCTTCAGAGTCTAAGTAAATACACAGCACAGAGAATAGGCCAAATTCTTCTGTTCACTGGCACATTTGAAATTGTTGCATGCATTTGCAGTGTTATAATCTGGTGAAGAATTTTTCCACACTTTGTGTATAGTAAGTAAAATGCATGCCTATATTTCTCCGTAAAACACGTTCCTGCTTATGTATTTTGCAGTATATTGCACATCTGGTGCATCAAAAAGCTACATTTTCCCTAGTGAAATCCCAGAACAGGACCAGGGAGTTCTCATATGGAAATGGTTGTGTCTAAATACGGTTTTAACATTTTTAGACTATATTCTATGAACCCAAACAATAAGAAATTGATTTTCCTTTGCTTACTAGTGAATAGCACCATACACATTACACATACAGAGCAGATGATGAGTCCCATCGCTGCTTGCTATTCAGAAGCAGTGGTGGTGGCCCCCGTCCGTGTCAGAACTGCTGCAGCCTGTATCTGCTTGTGTTGCTTCTCAGCACTTGCAGGATGCTGTAGCTGTCCTCTAAAGCAAACAACAAAACTTTTCCCGTCGCAGACATTTAAGTAGCTTGAGTCAAAAAGTTAGAGTTTCTTGTGATAGGGTTGGATTCCTTTCTGAATGGCTTTTGGTGAATTTTTATCAGCTCGATCCTAAGATGATAAACATTATTGTGATTTTTTTTTTCTAAACAATGATGTTAACCTAATTAATGATAGGATACTAGGGTGACTCTTGGGAAACAGCAAATTCTTGTTCTTCTTTTGATCAGGAATTAGAGAAACACAAACCATCAGCTAGTTCTTTCTCAGTATGCTGGAATATTTAAAGTGAACAGTGTTTTAGCTAGCAAACTTTGGGATTCTTTAAAGTATGGTTGTAGGATGCAGCTTGTAGTTCCTACTTAGCTCATAAAAGTAAGCAGGGAAACAGAGATTTATACTTAAAAAGATTATTTCATTAAATTTTTATTAGAGTGAAACCATGAAATGGATATTGTTCATGTGAACTGTGAATCGTAAGGTCACATTAAAACAATGGGTTGATTATATTAGAACATATGCTCTGGTTTCAGTGATTTCTGGGGCATTACTAGGTAGGATTGTGTTGCACTAAATTGCAAGTCATGCTGTAATTTAAGTCATACATATTTTATGTGTTTTCTTGCCTTTGCTTGCTTCTCTGGTCAGCTGTGAAAGTCAATGATTATGCAGTCTTTGTGTCAGTGTCCAGTCCTTGTGTGCGTGGTTGAACAGAGGCAGTGGAGTCTCCGTCCTTGGAGATATTAAAAACCTGACTGGCCATGGCTCTGAGGAACTTGCTGTAGTTAACCCTGCTTGAGCAGGGAGGTTGGAGTAGGTGGTCTCCAGAGGTGCCTCCCAACCTCAACCACTCCCTGATTCTGTGTCTATCAGAAGAAAGGTCTTGACAAACAGAACTTCTGAATTTCTCTAATTAAGCCTGCAAAATGGCTGTGTAGAAACCGCAGAACTGTTCTCAGGTAGGGTCCTTCCTCGTAAAGATAACAGCAATATTCAGAGCATTTGGAAAGAACAATTCTCTCGAGATTTGCATTACCATGCAGTTTTTTACTGATGTTTGCCCATTACAACATAATAGATGATAGATAATATAAATGCCTATTTATCTTCATCCCCTAACAAAGCAGAAAATGTGCATGGTTACATAGTGAACAGAAAGCAGAAAGCTTCAGCAATACAATATCTTAAAGAAAGAAGTGCCATTAGGCATCTTGCAAAAATATTGTCAGTTATAAAGAATCCTGTGTGTACGTACATACCTTTCCAGGTTTCAGTGTGCTGACTCAGTGGACATTTTAAATAGCAGCAATAACAGTGTTATTACAATGATGGTCTAAGGAAGAAAGTGAGTCAGGGTTTGTAGAGAGAACAAGATCAGGCAAGTAGGTTTTTTTGACTAAAGAGGGGATTGCCTGGAAAAGTGCCTCTTTAATTCTGATTGTATTGGTTTATATAATAAAGGCAATCTGAAACAGTGACATTATCAAATGCATCTGTGGTCCAAAAAGTGTTATGTTTTTTCACCTTTTGAAGGATCCAAATGGTTTATCAGGTAACAGGAATATCACTGCTGAGTCATGATATTGCACTTGTCTATGTTTTTCCAGTTTCTCTCACTTATAAATGGAGACATGGACATGGTAGCGAAAAGAAAATGAATCTGATGTGTAGATAAGACTCTTTATCTAGGATGCTGCCTTCAGTAGAATCCTCAGCACCATAAAACCTATATTCCATGATAACATAGATCCTAAACATAAATCCTAAATTCCGTGGCATCATAAACCACTCATAATACTTTAACCCAATTTTTTTCACTATTTTCCTGGGTTTTTTTTATTTCTAGATTTCCTCTGTATTTATTTCTCTGTATTTTTTCACATCTCTCTGTGTGGCTTTTTGGTTTAATTTGGTTTGCCTTTTTTTTTAAATTTCCTATGGTCAGTAACAGGTCATTGTCTGGGGCATTGTCTGGATTTCCAGCAAGTACCGCAAGGACTCAAATGTTTTCTTGAGCGTAATACTGCAGGCAGCTGCCTGTACTTATAACTGATTCTGATCCTGACGCCTTAAATTATTGCTGTTTGCTTGCCTGCAAGCCTTCACTGAAACTGAAATTCTTGCACAAGCCCTGATATGTCAGGAAAACGGTGGGCAAAGCATATGAAGAAAGCAATTTATCCATCATTGACAGTCTCGCAGTGCATGACAATCTTTCAATGGCTGGTCAGTGGTGAACTGTGGCAGTGGCAGTTTCATTAGGCATGATTTCAGGTCAAAGTGTCTATATGACCTGTAGACCTCCTATATGCTTTCCACAAGTACACCTGCACATGTATAGACAATCCATGAATGGTTTATATCTCTTCTTCTGTTAGGAGTCTGCATATAGCTTATTATTCATATGTTACACATCTAAAATGTAGCAGAACTGACAGGTGATTGCTTTAACTGAAATGGAGTAGATCTGATTTAAACTAACCATAATCTTAAATAGGGAGTTTTCAGGAATCCTGATCTGGATGAAATTTTTCATGAGTGATTTTTTTTCTTGTTTTTTTGAAAATAAATCTGAAATAACCAAAATTATTTCTAAATGCCATTCATATTTGGCAAAGACTGCTGGCTGAAAAAGAATTGTACAGTCATAGAATATCTCAAGTTGGAAGGAACCCATAAGGATCATCAAGTCCAACTCCCTGCTCCTCACAGGACTACCTAAAACTAAATCATATGACTGAGAGCATCATCCAGATGTTCCTTGAACTCTGACAGGCTTGGTGCCATGACCACTAGAAGGAAACATTGCAAAGATTTTTAAAGTCAATGTTTTCTAAATCTGGCATTTTGGTTCCCGATAAAATGTAGCTAAATATGTTTTAAAAAATTTGCACCCCACCAGCCCTGATATAATAGAAACATCAATTCCGAAAGCAGAAGTGTTTTTCCATTTTAAGGTCAGCTGAAGCACTGAATTAAGCACAAAATAAATTTTAGCCTACTTTCCTAAGAAACCAGAGCTTATGAATCTATATGGGTAGGGTATGTGCTGATGTATTTCCCCTCCTCTCCTTCCCATGCCATTCTTAACATTTGAACAATTTTAGACAATTTAGACTAAAAAATAGCACCCTGAGAGGTCTCCTGAAAGGGTGCCACCATTGGCCAGATTTTATAGATGAAGAACTGAAGGTCAGGAGAAGAAGATGCCAAATTTGTTCAGGCATTCAGACATCTGCACACACACCTAGGTCATCGATACTTAAAGACTCCTACCACTTCTACGTATATTTTGAAGTCTGGCCTGAGAGGACAAGACCAAATATTATTAATGGAGTCTAAAGACATTGGATTATCCTTCCTTTTAAATTTTCTAACCAGCTCTTCTTTGGTCATACCTCCCTGCTGGACCTGCTCCCTGCCATGCTGGTGGGAAATGGGAGAACCACTGGGCCATTCTGGTTCATGTCAGGTTTTTCCCCTCTCCCTAATGTGTCTTCTCAGAGTCGTTCCCACGCCAGATATCAACGCCAGTGTGTCCATCCAACTTTGGACATTAACTCCCCCAGCAGTACTGCTTGGTGGGTATTTCAGTCCTGCTTCTGGTAGATCCCTTGGGAATTTATGTCTTCTCCTTCCCAAGAAGTGTCCCTGTGCTAGCCAGGGGAACTTTTTATGTGCACTTTTATTTTGTATTGTACACTAGAGAGCAGCATGTTAGAGAGTTGTTTTAATGCTGGAGGAAAGCAGGCCCTGAAAAGATTTTGGTTTCTTTTCCAAATTCCTGTGGGAGAATATAAAGGCATTTTATATATCACTGAACTAGGCAGTAGCTGACAAATAGTTTCCTGTTTGGGGGAATGGAGATATATGTACCCACTTGCTTTCAATACGTGTTACTGACTGAGCTACCAAGTGAATAGCAGAGGGTTTCCATTCTGCCTATGTTCTGAAATTTGAATTTTCAATCATGTCCTTCACTTTAGGTTAATTAATCCAACTTAACTGAATTCAATCAACTGCTCTACTCTTTCTCCCAGCAAGATAAAATGCAACAACGTCTGACTTATGCTTGTTTAGAAAATTTTTGATATAGGTGTGAATTATAAATGTGCATGTTTCTCTGCTTTGTTTTACCAGCTACATATCAGAGATATCCAAGAACTTTCTGGAAGAGCAAACTGCTTAAATTTTCACAGGCTCTGTGACTCTAGAGCCCTTGTATCATTGGCTTGCTCTGATTTTTAATCTATTAAGAGCCTAAATCAAATTTGAAAAGGATACTGATCACCCAAATGACTCTGAAAGCGTTTTTCCATAGCTATAGCTAAAGGAGGTTACAGTATAATGTAAGGAAAGACAGTCCAGCAGAGGCAGGGTCTAAAGAAGATGCACAGAAAGACGGACAGAGTGGTGTTTGGCCACATTTTCACAAAATCCAAATAAATCTCGGCTTATAAATATGCCAAAGAGCTATGTCTTCCTCATGGAAGTCAATCATTGTTTTTGAGTGTTGAGAAATGAACTTCCAACTCAGATACAATTGAATGCAACTATTTTCAGTGTGGTTACGGAGCACTGACTGTGCATTGAGATAAAAGGGACAATGCTAGGTCAGTCTCTGTTCTGCTGGTGGTGTTCCTTGTACCCCTGAAAACTGTGTCCTAGCCTCCTGCCTATATTGGGCAACCGCTAGAGCCTGTTCTTCAGAAAGCTTCCCTGATTTTGATTCCTTCCTGTGCCAGCAGATATCCTTTTGACCAAGAAAAATGTTCTGCTGTCCTTAAACTATTAACTTGTGAGATGGAATAACCAAATCGGTGTGTTTGCATAAGTCCGCTTTACAGCCAGAGACTGTTTGCTTACCTCCCAGTCAGGATGACTGCTTCTCATCTGGTCTCTGCCCTATTTGTTTTGTTTTACTTGTAGCTCTGCTACAAATTAAAATTTCCGTGAGTTTAGCTCTGACTCGCTTGAATACACAAACCTTTCCACGTGTAATTCACAAGGAAGGTCATAGAATCATAGAATGATAGAATCATAGAATCATAAAGGTTGGAAAAGACCTCTAAGATCATCAAGTCCAACCATCAACTAACACCACCATGACTCCTAAACTAGGCCCTGGAGTGCCATGTCTACACCTTTTTTGAACGCCTCCAGGGTTGACGACTCCACCACCTCTCTGGGCAGCCTGTTCCAATGCCTGACCACTCTTTCAGTAAAGAAATTCTTCCTGATGTCCAGGTCAACACTATAAATGAAAATAAATTAGTTGGGCAGAAGTGCCTGTGTCTCTGTCTCTGCATGGGTGCAGGTATCGTGCTGGTGAGGGTGGCTGATGTGCTGCCTGGGTAGGAGGGTAAGCACGTTCAATGGAACAAGTTCTTCTCCATACTGGATTTGCTAGTGTAACCCTAACTGTGATGGTGTGCTTGCCATATAGGTAGCAAGTGGGTAATTGTACAGAAACTTGGTAACAACGATCAGGTCTGTAAAGCTATGGATGCTTTCCATGCATAGTGTTTATTTGATTGCTTTTTGTTTTCTCAGACTTCTCTTCCTCCAGTACATCTGTACTCAAGATATTTTATTTGGTCAACACAGACCTATGAAATGAGAGGGAAACAAATTATTCTGTATGTGGTTCATTGGTTCTAACATTCAAACATGTCATATTCAAAGGAAATATGTCACTTAAGCATCTCCGTTTTTAAACAACCTGTCTTTAGCTGAAACACTGGTGATTCTTCATGAAGAAACCTAGAGGACGAACACAGATAAGCAGAATAGAAAAATCCTGGGAAATAAGAGGCAGTATTGCTCTTCTTTTCATTCCTGTTGTTGACTTCTGGAAGTTGGTTAGATTAGGATTTAAGTAAGCCTAAAAGACAGGAGATCAGAAAGAAAATAAAATACATCCAAAGTTCACTCTTACATTAAAGGAACAGTACCCTGAAAGGGAAATCCTGCCAAGAGTTGCATCCGTGCTTTTTGCAAGATGGTGATAAAAAAGCAAAAGAAATCTCTTAATTTTCAAGATAGCTTCGCAAAGAAAGCAACCAGACATGGAACCATCTCCCACCCTTCACTGCCAGCGGCTGTTGTGTGTGATGTCCTTGGATGTCCAAAAGATTAGGCAGTCTGATCCGTCTGGCCCATGTAACAGGGATCAAAGACATTTCTCCATCTACAAAGTTAAGCTCACGGTAAGTGCATCCTTTTACTAAGTTGCACAATATTTTCCTAGTAAACAGTGTTAGAGTGGTTGGGGTTTTTTTTTGTAATTACGCTAAAGCACAAAGTTGTTTGTGTCTGCCAGTTGTTATGAATTTGGTAAATGAAGGAAAGGCTGTAGCACAGCATTAAGAAAGATATATTCGTGAAGACTGTGTATCGTGAAGTGCAAGAGTTGATATTCCTTTCTTTTCTTTTTCAGCTCTCTGCAAATGAAGAGGACAAATTGAAAGTTATAGTCTGAGAAAATTAATAAGGACATCTGGCTCTTGAGGGGGCAAAATTGTGGACCAGTCCTCTCATGTGGCAATGCATTATGAGCAACAAAAAAGGTATCATTTAAAATTACTTCATGTTCTCAGTATGAACAGACAGAACACGTGCCAGTTGGAACTTTACATCCAGTTTTTATTTTCATAAATTAGAACTCAGTTTAAAAAAAACACCAAAAGCAAAAAATCAGATTTAATTTATGTCTTGATGGTCTCAATATATTCACCAATCTGGAAGTTTCTTCTGCAGTATTTTTGTTCATTTAATCAGATGATAGCCTTTGTATGGCAAGCACATTTTCCTTCTCTCTTGAGGTAAAAACACCTCTATTTCCAATTACTAAATCTCAGTTACAATTCATTTACAGCAGAAAGTCAGAAATTAGATGAAGTTTCAGCATCTCAGTGGTCATTCGGTCAGGACCAGATTGGGCAGAGAATAAGGTCACACTTTGACAGCTGGAAAGGCATCAGATTGTCAGCTGCAACATGTGAAAGATCACCTCCAAGACCTGAAACCAAACAAGTATTTTACACTTGATTGGTGTGAAATTTGTGTTCATGTTTTGGTCTGGTTCCACAGACATTAAATGAGAGTCTGCATTTGTGGTGGCACATAGTCAAAATCGCTCTTGGCCAGCTGGGTACCACATGCCTTTCTTGAATTCAGAGGATTATTACACTGGATCATTAAACTTCTAATTTAACACTCATTATACCTGAAGAAAGTATTTTCCTCTCTTGGTGCTATGTCTTTTTTGTATTTTTCTTAACGCAAGCTTAGTAACTACCAAGCCTTATCTTCCCCTTAAGAAGAAATAACTGCTTTTAATCTAATGGAAAACATGTCTCCTTGAGAAATCAGTAATTCTGTCATCCTAAACACATTGTCATCAACACTGAAGGTTAAGTTTGATCACATTTCGATTCGGAATTACTGAAGGTATTCGACACCAAAATGTTTTCTCTAGAGACCTAAGAAGGTGGAACAGTCTTCACTGGGCTTTCTTGCTGACCTCTCACAAGATATCTAGTCTTTATGGCCAGGAAACAGCGGTCCATGAGATGTCTGTGCCGGCACTTATCCACATGCTGATAGCAGGCTGACAGCAGCTGTTTCTTAAGGTCTTCTATATCCTTTCTGAAGTGTAAGGCTGGCATTTTCTGGATGTATCTCCGTGTAGGCACATTTATATCTTTGCTAGTTTTCCAGCTGAATTTCTGCTCAAACTGGGTTGATATAGGAGGGCATGAAACATGCACACTGTAGAGCACTCCTCATACTCTTCCTTACCTCTAGATGTAGTAGTCTGTCATTGTGCAGGGACTTCATTACTCTTGGCAGAGGAATTAGCCTGTGCAAGAAAAGAGTCAAATTCTCAGTAATAAAAAAGATGCATGTGTGTGCAGTGGGAAGAGTGACATGAAGATTTCAGGGGCTCATGCAGGCATTGCTAGAAAGTCACAGGAGCTTGGGAAGAGTCTGAAAATAGGATTTGGATGCATGGAGATGGAGAAGGTTTGCGGTGCAAACAGGCTATAGGGACCCTCTCACAAAACTCATATAAGGCTCTCCTGGTTTAGCTGTGCTCTGTATTGTCTTTTTACATGTCAAAGAGCCTTCCTACTTACCACGCCATTTTAAGATCCTTGTTTCTTTCCTACAGCACTTAAGATGTCCCAGTGCCTCAGGTTACATCCCTGGAAGAAGAATGCCCTCGGATAAAGTGAAAATAAAACTGGTTACTTAAGACCAAATGGACTATATAGAAGTGAATATTTCTACAAACATAAGTGAAGAAATAAAAACCAGATTTACTCTTCTTACACCCAGATTAAATCAGAAAGGTCTCTGTCTTCCTTTATCTTGCAGACTTGCTCTAAATGATTTCCTGATGCATACCTTCTAAGGAATTCTTTTATCTGTGCATGTCCTACATTTCAGGTTTACATGCATCAAAGGGATCCTATTCCTAGCAGAAAGCATTAACTTATCAGAGCTGATCTTCAGCAAGTCCCTCAACGGATCTGAATGGATTTAATCTTTACCCTCAACATATGTACTTCTTTTCCCCTCAGTCTTATTCAATATATTTTCAGTCATTTAGCTAAAGTGAGCTGTCTTAATATCTTAGACCAGGTATCATCTCCTGCAGTATACTGGCTATTCAGTAGCTCTTTCACTTAATGAAGATCACTTTCTCTCTGATTCTTTGTCTTCATCCATGGAGGTTTATATTTTATATTTGATTATGTTGTATTTTATATCTGTGCATCATGATATCAAATATGCTTAGTATAAACATCTAAATGGTGCAGCGGTATGCAGGCCACTGAGGCCAGTTAGGATAGTAATTAAATAGTTCAGATAGATAGAATCATAGATTTGGGATAACTAAGCCTTACTATCTTTCTTCTTCTATGTAACAGCAACAGACAAGAATAAGATTGGGAGAGATTCCTGGGGAAATACTGTCAGAGTCTTGATGAAGGGTACTGGGAAATCAGAGAAAAAAGGGCAGAGGAGGAACTCAAAGAAGAAGGCAGGGCAAAAATGGTAAAGGAGATGGCCTGAGGAAACTGAATTCAAAACCAGCCCACTGAGGAGGAGAAGAAAACATGGCCAAAAAAAAAAAAAAAAGGTGAAAAGGAGAAAAGCATAGAAAGGGAAGGAGAAATGTCATAAGATTAAAACTTTGAAGAGGAATGTCCAAGAGAAGAAAAGGAAATGCATAAGTGAAAGGAGGGCATGAGAATGATTGTACATAGCATCTCAATTTAGATGATTTATCTTTTTCAGATTTTTCTGATTTTTATCTGAAAAGAAGTACAACTTTGCAAAGTAAAGATTGAGAGTGAAGAGAGACTCTGTATACATATGTGGATATGTATGTGTAAATGGTCTAACTGCCTTTGGATGGAGTGGAATAATGGTGGGTAGTGAAGGAGAAGAGTATCGTCCTGCCACAATATGAGTTTTACTGGCGACTGATGGATTTTGAAGTCCTGACGGCAGGGTGAGCTTCATTGCTCCAGATTTTGGACGTGTGCAGCGGCCTCCTCTGAGATGGTTGTCTAAGGGTCCTTTTATTATCGGTGGAAAGAAATAACCTCTTTTAAGGTGTGAATCATCCAATCTCCTGCATCCTCTCAGGATGAGATGAATCCTGTCACAGAAGAGTCTGTTTCTCTCCATTGTGTAAAAATTTTATCTAGACCACTAACTCAAATGTAGACCACTACACTACAAAAATCTTTCCTTGCAGTGAGATGAGTCCCGTTTGAAAAGTGTACCATTAATGCATACTCTGTTTTACCATGTATACAATAATATTAACATTTTTCATTATAATCATAGAATCATAGAATCATAGAATCATTAAGGTTGGAAAAGACCTCTAAGATCATCAAGTCCAACCATCAACTAACACCACCATGACTCCTAAACTAGGCCCTGGAGTGCCACGTCTACACCTTTTTTGAACGCCTCCAGGGTAGATGACTCCACCACCTCTCTGGGCAGCCTGTTCCAATGCCTAACCACTCTTTCAGTAAAGAAATTCTTCCTAATGTCCAATCTAAACCTCCCCTGACGCAACTTGAAGCCATTTCCTCTCGTCCTATCGCTAGTTTCTTGGGAGAAGAGTCCAACACCCGCTTCCCTACAACCTCCCTTCAGGTAGTTGTAGAGAGCGATAAGGTCTCCCCTCAGCCTCCTCTTCTCCAGACTAAACAACCCCAGTTCTCTCAGCCGCTCCTCATAAGACTTGTTTTCTAGACCCTTCACCAGCTTCGTTGCCCTTCTCTGGACACGCTCCAGCACCTCAGTGTCCTTCTTGTAGTGAGCAGCCCAAAACTGAACACAGTATTCGAGGTGCGGCCTCACCAGTGCCGAGTACAGGGGCACGATCACTTCCTTACTCCTGCTGGTCACACTATTCCTGATACAACCCAGGATGCTGTTGGCCTTCTTGGCCACCTGGGCACACTGCCGGTTCATGTTCAGCCGGCTGTCGACCAGCACCCCCAGGTCCTTTTCTGCCGGGCAGCTCTCCAGCCACTCTTCCCCAAGCCTGTAGCGTTGCATGGGGTTGTTGTGACCCAAGTGCAGGACCTGGCACTTGGCCTTGTTGAACCTCATACAGTTGGCCTCAGCCCATCGATCCAGCCTATCCATTGTTCTGCCTTGACCGTATAAAAAGGAAATACTGTATTCTTCTCCCCTGAGACACTCTTCTTGGCTTCCCTGCTGCCTTTCTTTTAGCACGGGAGACACACGAGGGATTCCATTCTTGCAGCTCAGCTCAATGTAAAGGAGAACTAGTACAGCAAAACTACTGAAGACACCTAGGATAGTACTATATGATTCCCTTGGCACTTAATAGCATTCCAGGAGATTTTAGATATGCCCATTTGTCTGACTGCAGCTGCTGCCAAAATCAGTGACGCAAGACCCACAAGCTCCTGGGTTCAGGAGGACTGCTTCTTTCTCAGTGAAAACATTTATTAAAAAATACACAAATACTGTGACGGTTAAAGTTGTCTTGGGGTTCTCTATAGCTTGGTATGTTTGACTGATAACCTGCTTTGGATGTTGCCAGAAACTGGCTGAGCTTCAGAAATGCCAGTTTCCTCCCCCAAAGAGTCTGAATGGGAACTGTCTCCTGGGATCACCACCTGACCTCCTCAGAAGGTCTTGCAGCTCCTACTTGACTGGGCTGCTGGATGTCTAGGAGCTTTGAACAAATAATGAAGGTCAATGATGCAATAAAAAAGGAGTAGGGGTATAGGTTGTCCCCCCCAAACAGTAGGATAGACAAGGATGTGAACCAGTCTATATTTTATACCCTATTATTTCTGCTACACATCCTTACATCCAGCCCTTCAGAGAAAAATGCATCTTAGGCACAAGATAAGTGAAAGCCAAAGCTCTGCATTTGCTCATGACAGAGTTCTGTGTGTTCTGGCTTACACTTCTGCTTGCTTTTAATGCATCGCTTCAGAGTTGTTACTTTTTGTGGTAGGTAAAATGGACTTGGAAGATACACTGGAATTTCCCCAGCGTAACACAGGTTATTTTCAACTGCAGAAAGAAATTGAACGTTGCTTCCTCACAAGAGTCCTTGAAGTCAGTGTTATCATTTGTCATAATCCATATTGAGTAGCTGGAACATTCACAGTTGTGATAATGAGCCAAGCTGTCCCCCTCTCCTACATTAATATTAGTTCATATCATACAGAATTGGATGACCACAGTAAGTTTGCAGATTCTTGCTTGTACCTGTCCTTTTGGACTCTGCCACAAACCTTCAGACTGGCAAATCATTGAAATGCATGCCTCAGTTTCCCTAATTGCAAAATAGAGACCACTACCACAGGCAGTGTTGTGGCAGTTGACTGTAAGTGAGGAACTCTTTATCCCTAGAGACATTTTTGGAGATATATTTGCAGCTGCAAGGAGGTTACTTTTTGGAGAAACCCCTGTCTGAGGAGAGTCAGTGATAGCCTATGCTGCAGAAACTGGGAGGAGAGGGTATGGGGAAAGATATTAATAATAAGTGGAGCTCTGAACTAGGAATTCAGAATTGTATCTCAGCCTGAGGTGATATAAAAAAACATGAACAGTCAAAACCATCTAATTTCAGAAGTGCTAACATGAATTTTTTCCATCTTCATAAGATCAAAATAAAATGCTTTGTGTAAAAATTGTGAAAACATTCTATTTTATTTGAGATGTTTTGTGTAAAAGCATGGAAAGGATCAAACTTTCATTTGTAGCATTCAGTACTTCACTCGGGGCAGGTAAGGGAAGAGAAAGCAGTCAGGAGTCTTGACAAGTTTGTGTGGTGTAATATAACTGGAAATGAAACAGAAAGCTAAACAATTTGAAAAATCAGAGAAAAAAATCTGAAAGATATCTAATTGAATCATATGGCAAAAATTCCATGACTTTTTCAGTAAAGTAGGCACATTTTCACAATTGTTTTCCTTTTTTGTTTGAATGTTGCCATTTTGATCGATCCCAGTAAAAACTGTACTTCCTCACAGTTTTCAAACGAGGTGTTAGCATTGATAGCCAGGTTTTGGGGGCTTTGGTCTGATTGTGGGTTTTTCTCTGAGGTAGGTCGCAGTTAAACGCGATGTTTGGGTGTACGGAGAGGGTGTCATGTGTGGAAGAATTGCAGAGGAATTCCTCAGTATTTCCAGTGAACCAAGCAGTACTTCTTGGGCTGACTGCCCCCATGCCAGATCCTTCCCTTACTCCCATGTTTTTGTGACTACTCTGATAAACTGATAACTCGGTTTGACCATGAGCTCCCACTAAACTTACACCTTGGATGTCTGCTGACTTCTCATGGGCAAGACCATGTTCAACCCTATTCATCTCTTTGCCCTTAAGTTCTTGAGATATGTGATGTACTTACAATTGGGAAAAAGCAGCCAGTCCCCCAGCTGACTGTCCCTGCTTTCTGTAAGGGACCACCCTGAACTTTGGTTAAGTGTAACCTTGATGGTTTTGGAGTCATCACTTGATATGGGTGGGATGGCTCATCTGTCCTGGGATTGGTGAAAGTAATCTCAAAGTCAATCCTACATGTCGATGTAAGTATAGCTGTCAGTTTTTGCCTCTGGGCATATGCTTTTCTGTGCATATGTAGGCTATGGAATTTTTTTTTTCAGTGCGAGTGTCTTTGAGCTGATATTTTCACTATCTGGTTGTAGCTGGAAATAGTGGAACAAATTCTTTTCTCCTCTTATGGCGATATAAATGTGGAGCAACTTCCCTGACTACAGATTTACTCGTCATAGATAACACTGCAGCCTCCACTTGTACCAGTTCATACCGATGTGGCTCGCTCCTGTGGTATGCACCGCGCTCTTCTCACCAAATATTCACCATCTCACAGCATCAGGACTTTCCTAACTCCTTTTTCTTTTGTGCACGCCTGTGTGTGTGTGTTGCTGAATGCTCCAAATGGGTGTGACCTTGACATTTTTGGTCATTTAGCGGACATTGAAAATCTGAAAATGGTTTAATTAGCTTAAAGCACTTTCTGATTCAAGATATTCCACTCGCATATGCATGCCCCACAGAGACGCAAAGCTCTTTTCAAACCAGTTACTATACTTTCACTTTGCTATTGAATTTTGCTTTCTGTGATCGCTTTTTCTTCCCTTCAGCTGTCCCCTATCTTCAGTGACCTTATTAGTCTTATACTTACAATTCTGAATGTATCCCTCTGTACATTGTAAGTCAAAGCTGTACGAGTCGTAAAGTGGCTACACTCTCACTCTTCAAATGTCCTTCAGTAGTATATTGTGCTTGTGTTCTCCCTGTGCCGCTCAGCGCATTCACAACAGACTGAAACAAAATACAATGAAGCCTGTGCCAGCATCTTCCTCGAGAGATCTTGAAACTCAGTGATAAAATTTGTATGTGGGAAGATTTAATTTATCTGTTTAGTTTCTCCTAAAAGCAATTAAGAACACTATTAGCCACTATTTAAGATGTCAGCATTTCCCGTAACTGCCACGCAATAGTGCCTTGCATTGCCACCGTTTTCCTTTGTATTCAATAATCAAAGCATGTTAGTTGAAGAAAGATGGTACTACTTGGCATATGTTGACTTTTGAACACTTCCTACCTTATCTGTCCTGAGACATAGCTGTTTGCCAGCTGATCATCACTGCCTACCAGCGACTGTCTTCAGATTGCATTAGACAGATTTGTGCTTCTGTACCACGTCACGGGGAGTGTTTTTCATATCACACCCTTGTCAGAGCATATGGCTTTGACCCTGAACCTGTTAAACTGGAGATGCTATGTTGAGTCAACAGTTTTCAAAGTTGTAATCAGGTTAACCAAACACAAGTTCAGTGACAAAGATTTCTAACAGTGTCATTTACATCTGGGATGATGCTTTATTCTTTCTGATTCCATCTTTCATGACTGCTAACGATTCTCTAGCTAGTAGTAGACACATTGCTAGTAGTGGGCACATCCCATTGCTTCTTGAAGCTTTCTGTAATCGTACATTATTTTTATGTCTACTGAAAGGCCCTGTTTTACATCGGCTTTATAGTAGAAGTAATCTGTCCCTTTATACCCCCAGCATGGTGAATGCCTCTAGAAAGGGTCAGCAAAGATGGTTGCACTCCAGGGAAGACTGTCTGCTTATGAAACTCCACTTTGGAACGAGCTAACAGCAACAATGAAGCTTAATCAAGTTCAGAAATTGGCATAAGACTACTAGTTTGCCCTTCTGGAAGACCTTAGCAGGGGATAAAAATCTCAGATTCAATATTCTGGAAGAGCTTCAGTTACTTGGGTGAGGCACAGAGCTGAATCCTTTATGAAGTTCACTCTGGGCCAAACAAATGGATCAGCTTTTCCGTTCTACATCTCATCTGAAAAGTGTCATCTCTGATTGCAATGTGCTCCCTCAAGCAGCTGTTCGCTACTTAATCTTAGAGAAATCATCTCACCACTCTGAGAGCATCTGGAAACAATGATGGTGTGACTTTGCTCAGCCTAGTTCAGACTGGGTTCCAGAAAGGATCCCTAAACAAGACAGAACATCTACAAACTTGGTCAGTTATTAACTAACCTACCTGATACTTCACACACATCTGAGAAACAAACTAGGGACAGTTCTGTGTATTTGCTGTTACTTTGTTCTTCCATTTTTTGTTGTGATGTAGAACTTTGGCATGAAATAGGAGTTTTAGGCCAGATGCACAAAAATACATAGATCCCTAGGTGCTGCTAATTTCAACTTAACTCAAGTGGATTTGTGGACCGAAGACTTGACATCTTACATATTTACAGCTTCCAGATGTTTTTGCCTTATAAAAAATCATGGTGTCGTATATGTTCTCTCATAGCATGGGGCTATGGGGCCTCAGTGCAGAATGGCAAAGGTGTTTAGGCACTTGTATCTGCAGGAGAGCACCCACTAGGATCTATAAAATATCTTTACACACGCTGACTTTTGGTAGAATTTGAATTCTTAAGGTTTACATATGCTTTGGTAAATCCCACTAGCCATATCACTTGCTTATTTATGTGCCTTCAAAAATCTGGCCCAAGAATTGCTGGTGTAACAAGGGTCATAAATCTCTACATACAGATATTTCCACACATGTATATAAAACAGTAAATACCACTGAGTCCTCCACTTTGTTCCAAGCAGATATCAGACCCCATTCAGCCTCGTGCCTTGGGTCATCATTTACTTCAATACAAAGCAGGCCGGCTTTTATTCATTCATAGCTATGATTTGGCTACTTAAAGACACTAACAAAGAAAATCATCTCTAAATTCAATTTAATCAGCCAGTCAAGATACCTTTATGGCTGCTTTAAGTTTTTGGAAGTGTAAAAGAGCTGGAGCATTATCTGCTCTAATCATGTGAGTACAAAGTAGGTGAAAAATGCTACCTCTGTGACAAGTAGTTGAGAATTTTGATATAATAGTGTCTGTCACTCACTGCACAAGTACTGTAGCACTGGACAACCAGACAGCGGTCCAGGTGGGGAGCAGATAGTGAGAGCATAATAATTCTCTTTGACTAGAGGTGATGCCACTGGTCAAAAGAGTTTCCTAAGCAAAGTAAGCACTCCTTTAAAGCCTTCTAGTGAAGCTGTTGGAACAATGGTCCTGGGCAAACTTATCCCGTGGTTTCACCCAGTGTACCCTTTTTCTAAATTTCCTGTCTGTGGAGGATCACTTTTGTGAAAGAAACATTCAGCCAGGTTCTGTTTAAACTTGTCCTCTGTAACTGCAATGCTGTTAGCAACTATGGCAAACATTTCCTCTCCTGGATTTTCATTGTTGTCAAATACTTGCAGAATTACAATTTTGTATGTATTAAATTACTTTCACTGGTGTTTATGCAGCATTACATATCATTATGTAAAGACTCATTCCCATGTTCTTAATCACTGTGCTGTACTTTATTCTGTGAGTGTTATTATTACATGAGTATTGCTGCCTGTTTTTTGCTTTTTTCCAGTCGACTAAGTTTTATCCTAAGTTTCAAAGTCATGTTGAGCCTGTCCTGTCCACAACTCAGTAAACCACTATAACTGTTCCCATTGCTATGAGACCTGCACCACGCTGCACTTTTAGAGTTACTGTTTCAGCAGTACAGAGGACTCTTGTGCATGCATGCATGCATGTGTGTGTGTTCTCTGTGTTTCTGTGTCACCCAATAGTCCTGTCCTATTGCTAGGTAGTGTCGGGCTTAAAATGAAATGAATAATGTTAAGCTTTATTTTTTTCTGGATGGGTTTTATTTTTTTTAATGAAAATAAACGTGATTAAATGTTATCTCATTTAAGATTCAGCTTCTGCCATCAGATGCTCAAGCATCACCCAATAAGACTAAGCAGAGCTGTGTGCATGTACTTCAGGAGCAGAAGCCCCATTTTCTCCTTTTGTTCTCTCTCGCTGTCTGGCAGCCACTCTTCATTTGGTAGCTTCTAAATATTTAATTAAGGTACAGGTGACTTATCTTTCAGATCATCCATGAAAAAACAGTATGCCCTAGGAACATCCAGGTTCAGTCATCTAGCTATACTACTTTTATATAGTTTTGTATAGCGCTTCTGAATCCAGGGTTAGATCAACCAGTAATTCTTTGGTCAAAATCTATGGGTAAATTTTATATGCTTGTTGCAAGTCTTTCCAATTATTCTATACATTTTCTCTGCTGAAATGCCAAGTTTAAAATAAGCCCGCTGCCTTCCTTTCCTTCCCTCTGCTTGGAAATTTGGCTCAGAAAAGCAGCATCCGTCAATGGATTGAGCTGGAGGTGAAGTGCCAAGAACTTGCAAAGTCTGCTCTTGGCACAGCCAAGCGCTCGTGGTGTGCAGTCATGAGCAGGGCCCTGCTTCTCCATGCTGAACTTTAAAGGAGCCTGAGGCTGGACTGGAAATTTGCAGATAAGGTTTTGTCCTTATACTTAATTGCATCCACATTTTGAAGCCTGTAGTGAATATTGGCTTGACTGGCAGCAATAATCAAAGAGCTGAAAACCTCTCATTTGTGTCTGCATCTACAAAGCTGCACCTGCAAAGGCATCTATATAGTATATTTTGCAGTTTCCAGCACCACATGAAAGAAACAAACCCACTTTTAAAAATAAGCTTTAAAAGATGTTTCTCGTATGTAAATTGGGGGTACAAAGAAACATCTATTTAATAGAGATATTGTGAAGATTAAGTAGTTAAATATTTAAAGATCTTCGAAGCATCTGTAATTATGTTCCGTGAGTGCAGCTTAAATATTTTTCTTAATACAAACAGGAAGCAGAAACTCAAAGTAGTTGTGTGTTACCTTCTTACAAAGCCACCTTCATTGCTCCCACTGTATTTTAGAGATCGCATATTACTAGTTTTTCTCAGGAAGCATCCCTGTTTTCCTTCTATTATTTACGACCTATGAAGAATAACTGATGTTAAATATCTCTGTTAGCTACTGTTTATTACAGTTACCAATTTGGCAGTGATTAATAAAAGATATTTTACTTTAGTGAATAATATATTGCTGTATATTCATTTTTTTACTCCCTTCAGCTCTGCATTATTCTTTGCTGTTGCTCCTTGGTTAAGATAAATTGTTTACCTGGACTGTCTAGAGCAATGATTGTCAGTACACGCATGGGTCAGATGGTGTTGGCGTGCTATCCAGAGGTATATTTGCAATTGCAGTCTCTTCACAACCAGAAATCTCAAGCCTCACATTTTTTACTTTTCTGTCTCACTCTTGCAACTTTTAATCTTTTCTTTCTTCCTGTCTCAAAGCAGACTGGAAACATGCATTTTTTTGCCTTGGTCTCTCAGACCAACTTAGTAATGTGTACCCTGCAGTGTCCCTTTTTCTTGTCCCTTCTAAACAAGCCGCATTAACAGTTCAGTATGAACGGTTCAGCTATGAGATTATCTTGTGATTGTTTGTACCGTGTATCCAAGCATAACTCTTTCAATGTTTCTCATCATCCAGGCAATGCACACATAAAGCCTTGTGGTTATTTCCTTCCTATGGTGTCATTTGCTTTTTCTTTCTTTTTATGTTTTCTGATAGAAATTACACACTATACTCTTCCCTTAGGTCTTTGTTTTAAAATCCACCTTCTAGGTGTTTGTCTTCTACATTCGTTCAATAAAAGCTGTTAACTCTGCGTCTTCTTTCCCCCTTCCTCCATACAAAGTCAGAAAACTAATCTTTTCAGGAATTCAAATGCAAGTCCATAAAAGGCAGTGGTACATCCCACTTAGATGACATCCTATTCACTTCTTAGAAAAGACTACACATGAAATTTTATTCTTCATAGAATTAGAAGAACCTGCTCCAGGAAACATTGTTCTTTCATTTTGCCACTTATTATTTGCTTACTGGTCTGACATCTTGCTACAGTTCTTGAAGACTTCCCAGAACTGTAATAAGGTTTACAAGTCTGCCAAATTTAAGTCTTCCTATCACACTGAAGAGAAAAGAAAAAGATACGATCCTTCAGGGATGTTCGGCAAAACTTTCATAGGCACCTTTCAAAAAATCATGGTCTCATGACCACTAATCAAAGACACTGCCATATGGTGGCTTTCCAGTGACTGATTTGTAATTTTTAATGGTTTGATGTCCACACCGCTGAATCAAAACTGGCAAAAACGGCAATAATACAGGCAGAGAAACCAAAGATGAAAATGTCTTGTAAAGTGAGCTACTGTTCCAAATCTTTTTCTCTTAATCAATGCTAACAGACATCAGTAAGGCGGGATATGGAAACTTAATCCACTTACTGTCTGATATATTCTGTGGCAAAACAAGATTAATAGTATAATTTGTCCTGGATTCTTAAAGTACTGAGAAAGTACATTTGTATCAGGGGATGAGAATAGCGGGGTAATGAGAAACACAGAGATGGGAGCAAATGCGGTGGAGTGTTTTAGGCACCCTACTACCATGAGAAAGAGCAGCAGAAAAGGATTCTTGAAAAAAACGCCACCCTTCTATTACTTGCCAGTGCTGGATTTTAGATGGAGCTGTTGCTCAGGGAAGACTTGTTATTCAGTATAATGTGGAGAGAAAAACATCTTGCTTTGTCTCACTGGTTTGATTAGTTTTTAAACCTTGAATTCAATTCTTAGCATTCTTAGTAATAGGGGGGAAAAGCTTCCTTTTAACACACAGCCTTCTAGTTGTTAAACTTTCCTCTGTAATATACTGCAGCGTAAATTTGGGACTTCAGACATTTTACTTCTGGTGCTATCTTAGGCTATTTGACTGGAGTATGTATAGTCAATATAGTATCTGAGCATGCTCAATGCTAAATAATTTGTCAGTAACAGACTGTTAATGATGTTATTGTAAAACTCCTTTTGATGTTAATTTGGCCAAGGTTTATTCACAAATCCCACAGGAACAGCAGAGGTCTCTGGCTGTTCTTATAGTATTGTGGGAATCTCTGTTCAGAAGACTTGTTCTGGAGGAAGCCAGTTGTGTTTGTCGTGTGTGTGACTGTAGTCCTAGAAGGAAAGTGTTATCAGACAGGTTGGTTCGACGGTTTTTCCAAAAGGCAGCCATGCTGGTGTCACCCAATTTTCTCCTCCTTTCTAAGATTTGTCAGGTTCTCACAGCGGGTGTTGAGTTTGCAAGATGGGATGGCTACAGGCATGTGAAACAACATTGCACAGGAGCTTTCATTCGTGTTGGGTCAAATACACTTACTCTCAGAGCAGGCTGCTTAAACTCTTACAAGCTCAGAGAGACAAGCTCAGAGAGACAGAACATGTTCCCTCCTCCATCAATGGACTTGCCTTCCTTAGAGCAGAAGCAGCCCTTTTCCATGGCACGCATGCGTGCCATGCAGATACCTCTATCCCATGACTTGTAAAACCAAACTCCACTTCAGGAGGCAGAGAAAAGATGAGGTTGTAATCCCTCTCCACCATTAAAGGGGATGCAGGTAGAATGGGAAAAAGCAATGGCTGCAGTCCTTTTCTCTCACAGCCTTGCAGGAGCTTCCCAGCACTCAGCCCCATTCCTGAGGTTGCATGCTTGCCAAATGATCTGGTGCTTTAGCATGGCAACGGACTTAGCAGTTACTGTCTGAACTTTGCTCTTTATTTGAGGATGAGAAATGAATAATCTAAATGGGAAGAACTTTCACTAGCAACAACAAAAAATAAGGGTATTGTCTCTGTTCTGCTGGTGCCATCGATTTTGAGGCCCACTGGTTAGAGGAGAATATGCAGAAAAATATATATTGCTTTCCAAATGATTGCTGGGGGTCTAAGAAGGAGAGAGAAGGATCTGCTTCTCATTAGAGCTGTTTTAAAATGGCAAAAGTCTTCCTTTACTAACTTATGAGCATTGGTAATCCATTTAAATACAGAAGTGTTTCCCTCAGTCTATTTTAATTGAGTAGTTTTGGAAGTGGCCAGTATGGAGGGATGAACAGCTGGTTCAATAGTCTCTGAAGTCATCTTTGAAGCAAACTTAGACAGTTATCCACTCAGTTTTCAGAAAGAACTATTATGTTACCATTTCTCTTTCTCGTTCTCATGTGCTGCACTGCCATAGTTTTGTTGAGAATAGGGAGGTGTCGCAGTATCACATGAATTTTTTTTAATTTTTTTTTTTTCAGGTACTGTCTTCCCAAGTTCATGTAGAGGAAAACTTTTCCTAGTGTGACTTCTTGGGAGGGTGGGATGATTGAATCTAGCTGTGGTGTTTCCAACCCAGCTCAAAGAAAGTAGCAGAGGTACTTTAATTAGGAAGCAAACATTCTTTGGCTACATAACTCAAGGCAACTGTTTAAAAAGGGAGTGATTGCTCTTGGGACTCTTAAGCACTCTTAAATTCTGTTGGAGCTAGTAGGATATAGAGGGCCACAATAGCACTGGCAAGATCATCTCAGTACCTTGTGAGGTTTAGTTGCCACTAGGAAGTACAGAGGGTGCATGGGTTTGACAAGGTTTCTGATTTAGCATGTTGAATTCCTAACGAATGCTTTTTATTTACATAAGAGAATGAAATATTATGCTTAATTTTGAATGTACTTATCATATTCATTCTTTGACAGGTTCTTCTACTCTGGTGTTTTTCACAGTTCAGCGTCAGTCATCAGCCTGCACCATAGGACTGCTATTGACCACTCCAGTTTGCTGCATCACTTGCACCATGACACTTTTCAACATCCAGGACAACTCAATACTTCTGCTCTAAAGAATGTGGACATAAAGACCAGCCTGCATATTTGTGTCCCTGAACTACTTCCACTTAAAGAAAAAGCTGTGTGCTATTGGATAGGGTCCTGAAACATAATTTAAAAGCATCAGCAGCAGAAAAAAAAAACCATCCTGAAGTGGGGGAAAGACACGCTTCTTGAGCATAATTCATTTGAATCATGGAGCTATACAGACGCAGATATTGATATGATGCAGTTGACGTGTGACAGAGTAGCAAATGGACATTCTTCAAGTCAGCTCCATCTTCCCAGAGTCATCACTATTCTCATAGTAGGCCATATTTTTTAGGGAATTGCTCAGCATGTGTATGAGCTTCCCCAGTCCTAAATTCTTTTAAGCTGCATATTTCTTCTGGAGTGAAAATTGGAGACAGTGTAGCCCATGGGTTGCTGTGAAGGCATTGAAGTAACATTCCTCACTTTTAGGGGACTGGTGTGGTGGCATGCAGGAATCTAACGTTCCATGCAATTTATGATCTTTCACTTTATTGAAGAAATAATTCTGTTTGTAGGTTTATGAATTTGCAGTCTTGAATGCACAGTACTGCAAATCACAAATCATTTTATCTATTGGCTGCTCTCTCTTAAATGAATAAATATTATATATTGTTAATACTCTGATCTCCAAGAGTTTGTGAAAAAATTAATGATTTTTGAGTTAAAATGTAATTTTAAAATGTTGAACATTTATTATTAAAATTTATTTGTTTAGAAAAGAAGAGTGTCAGTTTCTGTGAATTAATTATTTTCTGACAGATGCCAGAGAAGGAACTGCTGCGGTGTTTCTTTTGAAAGAGGAATACCTTTAATCACAAGCCTGAGGAAGTGACTTGCACTGTAGATGGATGGATGCTTTGAGCTTGTTTGCGCAAATCTAACTTCTTCCAAGTGAAAAGTCCTGTCTGTAATGTAGGGCATTCTGTATATGACTGTTACACGTGTCTACGTGCTCACACTAGCAGGAAAACTGGCCTGCTGTTATCTTTAAATGTCCACAGGATAACTCTGAAACTTTCATCCTTCGTTGTTCCCGCCGTTGTGGTGGCTGGAGCAGGAGCCTGTAAGCCCTAGGTTCAGTTCTCAGAGCTCCTGCTGACTTATTTTGAGACCTCAGCAGGGCATGTAACTGCTGTGCGCTATTTTCCAGTCTGCCATAAGAGGTGGATAGCATCTATCTTATTAGCACACTGTGGGATTTCATCCAGTCATGTTTGTGCCCTGCTTTGAGATTTTTCTGCTGAAGGTGGTGGTACTATTTCTTCCAATTCCCAATTCACCTGTGCTGCAAAGTAAGTAGGAGCTTCTTGAGATCACAATTACTTCCCTAAAATGGCTATTTATCTCCTGATTGAGATTTAGTCATTCATTTACTAATAGCCAGAGGTTTTTGCGAGGAGGTTGTCTTAATAACCTACAGGCCTAGAAGAATCATTTTTGCATCTTTGCCAGCCAGCGGTACAGTATATGTATTCCGTGTATTTTTATTCAGGTTTTCATAGGGAAATTAAAAGCTTAGAAATGAAACTTGCTTTATTTTCGCTCAGATCTGAGAGAAAGACCTGTCACAAGCTGCTACACTTGGTGAGGTAGGCTGTTCTCCTTTCCCTAGAGAAAGGGGGCAGTTTCGTTTCACCTTGTGCCGTAGCAACTGTTTTCTTTATCGCAATGACAGTACTTAGAAACCACCCAATGTAAAAAGCATTGGGAAAATAGGAGTGCCATTATTTCTGCCCGTTTTAGCAACAGGGTGGTCAGTGCTGTAACGTATGTATAAGAACTAGGCTTTGGGGCTGGTTCATTAGAGGAAGAAGAGACTATTTTTTAAAAATGTATATTTTTAACCTTCCTCTCTGCCCCCCAAAATGAAGGTATACATAATGACAATGTACAGAAGTTAATTACCTATATTTTAACTTATGTAATAACTTTCATATAGACCCTAAAATGGACTATTTTGAATTTGTAGCAAGTCAATTAGTCAAAGACGGTCAGTACCCCTAATCATAAAGATGGTTTGTGTCTTTATTAGTTTCTAGCCCCATGCTGAATGTATGGAAATCCTGATAGCTTTAAGGTAGAAGCAATCAAGTGAGACCTCTCTCCCTGTAGCTGTGGTACCTGGGGCTCGTGAACAGGTTTGAATCCTTGTGGACTCTTGGCAAAACAGCAAGTATCAGAGATGGGAACATGAGATGATAAATTGCTTTGTTTCTTACAGGGATGTTCCATTAGTCCTTCCCGGTCAAGAGCCTATGTGTGGAGGGACCTTGCCTTTAGGTACAAAATCCCTAAGATGATAAATCATAATCTGTAGGCAAAAGCCATTTGTTACTGAGTATTAATGTTGAAATAATTAATGTGACTAATCTAGCCAGTCTTAAATCTACTCCTTAGAACAGTAGGATACCTCAGACAACCCTGTCCACCTATTAGGTAGGCTCAATCCTTTAGCCTCAACGGGCCTGTGCAATAGAGGATGCAGTTTCCTATTATCTGTTTTCTCCCAAAGGAGGGGCTGGAGGGCAGCAATCATTGTTGTTTGGGTTATTACACTCAGAATCTTGTTTATGGACAAGGAGAAAGCACACGTTACATGTTAGTAAAGCCAAGAATTTATTGTTAGTATAACTGAAATCTTAAGAGTCTAATCATTATTAGGCTAGATTTAACTGTTTCAGAAAAAGAAAATCAGTTACAATAGTTATTCTCACTTTTTTGAGTTTCTACCCTCTTCCTGGTGTTATGCTCACTTTTCCACTGCTTCTCTGGGTCCTAGGGTTGGTGGTTTCAGTCTGGTAGTGGTGCTGAGGGCTGTGGGATCTTATGACAAATCGTCAGCATCTGGAATTGTTTGTTGGGAGGAATATGATGTTTGAGTTGATAGTTTCTTCTTCCTCCCTCTAGGATCCACTTGGGGCTGTTCTTATGTTTGCGAACAATTTTACGCCTTTGCTCTATCTTCGTTGGTCTGCAGCTCCAGATTACATGCACATATTCTATATTTGGTGCCATTTTTGTATATTAGATATTATTTCTTTGTTCTCTTTGTTACCTCTAAAACCAGGTTTGTTCAGCTTCAGGTCTGCATTTCCTTTAATTGACCATGGGTGAGTTATTTATAGTGATGAGGTCTCCAGTGCCAGCCATTGTGCCATTGTGTTAGAGTCATAAATATCTCATGCTACATGGACTATATGCTTGTTATTTCTGTCTATATAAAACTATAGTTGTACTGTATGAAGATAAACACAAGTAAAACAAATTAGCCACAGACACCTGGCCAATTAAAGAAATTGCTGTGTCAGCTAAACCAAATTAAAATAAAACCGCAGGCAAGTCAAGAAAAGTTCGGTGAGAGCAAGCGACAAAGCTCAGTCCTGAGGCCTTGAAAACTCAATACAAAGCTAAATGCCTGTTGCTAACAATAGTAATACCATATTATTACAGGGCTAGATAGTTATGGGTGAATTAAAACTCTGAGAGCTTGGGATAAATCTGTCCTATTCTTTCTTTAGAGAACAGGAGCCAGGAGTTTTGTAGCAAAGGCCATGCCACACAGAGGTATTTTCAGGAAGAATGGGTTGTCTTGTTGGGCTGAAGGACACTTATCTGTCATCTGCCTGCATTTGCCAGTCACTCCCTCCCCTCTATCCCCCACCCACATTTACCTCCCATTGACCAATTTTTTCCAGATCTGCCATAAGTGTTGACCTGTCAAAGATGCCTACAAACTCTGAAATTTGGTGGCTTGGTAGAGGTGAGAGACTGAGATTAATTCTCGTCCACCCCACCACCTCCCCTTCCCAGAAAAGTGGGAGCTCTACACTTCTCCATACTGTTCATCCTACTGCTATTCAGTTAGCACGGCCAGCCAGCACATAGCTACAGCTTCGTTCCCTGCCAGCGGTTCGGGATATGGCAGAAAGCAAACATTGCCAGAGAAGAAAAAGTGGTAAAAATATGGGATGGCAGCTGGACCTGTTGATTGCTGGGCATCTCTGCAGGAAACCTGGTCTTAATAGCTCTGTGCCCACCGCACTGGGAGCTCATGGGTGGTAAGACTGGGAACCCCTGAGGGAGCAGCTCTGTTCAACTGTTGCAATAAGTATCCCTCAGTATTATCACTCATCTTTGAACCAAGCTGAGGATGCTTTTCATTCATCCCTATATGCTCTCCCATCTCTGCATGCTGGTTTTCTTGCCCATGTTCCCCATCTGTCTTTACTCCTTTTATTTCCAGGCTGGACCTATTGTCCACCCTGCTGAAACCTGTCATCTACTTTTCTTGGGCCTCTAGAAGAGGGATATACGCCTATTTTCAAAGTGTCCAGGGCACAACGCAGACTTTGGAAACATAACAGGAGATAAGTGGTAGTGCTGCCATTATTCTTGGCACTGTTAGAGGTGGGTGAGCATGGAGAAGACACAGTCAGCATTTTGAAGCCTGTTAAACAGTAATATTACATGACACACATATGATGATATTCATATGAAAGCTCTAAACATCTAGGACCTGGAGTTTGCTTTCAGTTTACTAATGTCTCTGTCTAGAAAAGCCCATTTTTGGTCAGGGTTTTTCACAGGTGCCCAGACCTGTGGGCTATGTGTTTATGTCTGCTGCATTTTAAGCACTACAGGAAAATTGAAGTTTATAGGTAAATTCATTCTGAGAGTTGGCATTAAAGGAGATGTTAGGATATTTTAAAAATATATATTTTACAGTGACAGTAATTGATGGGTCAGCAATGCAGTTCCTTAACCTGAGAGTGATTTCCCCTTGATTAGGTTAAGCTTTCCAAATAAAATGTTCTGTAAGATAACATGAGACATGTCAAATTTCATGTTGTTTGGTTTTGGTAGAAATGGAACAGAAAATGGAAAGTGGGTTTAAATTTGTCAAAGTTCAAGCTTATGCAGTGATTATCATATTTATTGTTATTTCTCAGCAGGTTGTTGCAAAAATCTCTGTTTCTATCAAGGCAACTGCCATTGAGTCTAAATTCTGTAAATGCTAACAAAGAAGCAAGTTCTTAAATATTTATGGATTTAACAACTAACAAATGCTGTTTCTCCCCTCTCAAGCCTCCTCATCCTCATTTATAAAAGCCTTTTCCTTTTGTAATTTGTGGCAAGTACTGCTCGTACAATGGGATTTTTGCCAACAGTTCCAAAAGGAACATGCTAGGGTCCATGGGAACTGATTGTACAACCTTAATCACAGTTGCTCCTTCTGGCCCACTACTCTATAAATCCCAAATTCTGGTTAATAGATTTATAAAGCAGAGGGCCACAAGGGACCGTTAGCTCATCTGGCCTGATGGCCCATATATCACAAGCAATTGCACTTTATGCAGTACCCTTTAACCAAGCCCAGCAGTGTTTATGTTTGGATAAAGCATGTTTGCCAAAAAGGCATTCAGTCTTGGCTTCAATACATGAAGGTAGGAGGAATCAGTAACTTCCACAGTAGTCTGTATCATTAATTTATAGGTTAATTACTTTCCTGGTTCAAAGGTATGGCTTATTTCTGCTTTGAAGTTGCCCAGTTACACCTTCCAGACACTGCTTCTTGTTATGCCTTTGGTAAATTAGAATGTTAATACCTAGCTTATCGTCACCATATACCTTGCCAAAGAAAAGGCAGGGGTCAGAGGAATGACTATTTAAATAGAAAAAACTCTTCAAGTGCCTCTCAGTGAGGCATTTCTTTGACTCAAGTTTTTCTGCAGTCAGTGGTTGCTCTAGCAAACCTGGGTACTCTATCCTACCTGTGAGAGTTAGATTAATCCATCCATGGTTGCTCTTTTGCCAGTGGAATACCCAACATGATGTAAGACTTTCAGGTACTTTCAGTTGCACAGCTAGAAGTTCACTTGCAGGAGACAAAGTCCAAATCTTCTATCTGTCTTACTCATGGGACTGGAATTATCTCAGAGATCATCTCCGTTTTCCTCTTCTGAGACCCCTGAACTCTGCACGGTTTAGTTTTAGACAGGTTCCTGTTTTACTCCTCCGAAGACAAGGCAATGGACTTGCTGGGAATTGGATAATGATTTAGCATGTCCATGCAGACTGAGTTGCCTTCTGCTTCTTTTTGCCATCCTGCTTAAACGTCACCATTCCGGTTCTTCAGTTTCTGCTCTCTTCAGTTCTCTTGAGTCTATGACACTGGCCTCTGGGTATGCTTGTTCAGGAATTCTTTGTTAACACATATGGGATTTAACACGAAATTATCACATCGTTTTCTTCCCAGGTGGAGATACATTAAAATCAGTGGAACTCAATGTGGGATTGGGCAATTCAGGTATTTTGAGCAGGATCATTTTAGCCTTTTTAGTCCTTGGTCCTGCTGCTCATGAAATGAATGGCTTTCACATATAAAGTAACTTAGACTTTCCTCAGAAGAACTGAATTACTAATCATAAGCTATTACAAATAAAGAAAAATGATTTATCTCCTGAAAAAGAGAAATCACAGATGGGAGGAAACGTAATGGTTAACATAGCAACAATTCTTGAAATAAGTGAAGTGAGCAAAAATAAATGTGGAAAATAAAACCATTTGTACAGATTTAAAAGAGTAATAAGACAAAATTGCAGAGAAAAGCAAAGCAAATAGGAAATCGGGAATGATGGGAAGCATTACTTACTGTCTATGAGGGATGAAATGAACTATTTAGGCATATTTCTTTCAGCATCAAATGAATGAATACGAACTTTTAAAAAATGTTGCCTAATTTGTAATTTCCTATTTAATTTAAAATAAAATGTCTATTATTTTGCTTTATTCTATATTAATAACTTGGATGTAAGAGTAATGTCATTTACGAGATACCAGGATGATTATGTATTCTTCAATAGACAAACAACAACAGATTGCTGAGTAAACTTGTTCTTGGAAATGAAAATTTATCCTACTGATCTAATGATGATGTACTTCTGCCCAAGATTGTATTTATCTTATTGGCAGTGTTATCTCATAGATGCATACAGGAGCTGCCATGCTGAATCACTGCAATGTCCTATGCAGTTCAGTCCTGTACGTAAGAATCAAACAAATAACTTTCCATAAGGATTTGTTTTTGTGGTGGGTTGACCCTGGCTGGACGCCAGGTGCCCACTAAAGCCGCTCTATCACTCCCCTCCTCAGCTGGACAGGGGAGAGAAAATATAACAAGTCTCATGGGTCAAGATAAGGTCAAGGAGAGATCACTCAGCCGTTACTGTCACAGGCAAAACAGATTTGACTTGGGGAAATTACAGCAATTTATTGCCAATCAAATCAGAGTAGGATAATGAGAAATAAACCCAAAGCTTAAAACACCTTCCCCCCACCTTCTTCCCTGGCCCAACTTCACTCGCAATTTCTCTACCTCCTCCCCCTGAGCAGCACAGGGGGACGGGGAATGGGGGTTGCGGTCAGTTCATCACATGTTATCTCTGCCGCTCCTTCCTCCTCAGCTCCAGCGTGGCATCCCTCCCACGGGAGACAGTCCTTCACAAACTTCTCCAGCGTGGGTCCCTCCCATGTGCTACAGTTCTTCATGAACTGCTGCAGCGTGATTCCCTTCCCCAGGGTGCAGTCCTTCAGGAACAGACTGCTCCAGCGTGGGTCCCCCACGGGGTCACGAGTCCTGCCAGCAAACCTGCCCCAGCGTGGGCTTCCCACAGGGTCACAGCCTCCTTTGGGCATCCACCTGCTCCGGTGTGGGGTCCTCCACAGGCTGCAGGTGGATATCTGCTCCACCATGGACCTCCATGGGCTGCAGGGGGACAGCCTGCCTCACCATGGTCTTCACCACAGGCTGCAGGGGAATCTTGGCTCCAGCGCCTGGAGCACCTCCTCCTCCTCCTTCTTCACTGACCTTGGTGTCTGCAGGGTTGTTCCTCTCACATATTCTCACTCCTCTCTCTGGCTGCAATTGCGCAGTTTTTTGTTCCCCCTTCTTAAATGTGTTATCCCAGAGGTGCTACCACCGTCGCTGATGGGCTCGGCCCTGGCCAGCGGTGGGTCCATCTTGGAGCCGGCTGGCATTGGCTCTATCAGACACAGGGGAAGCTTCCGGCATCTTCTCACAGAAGCCACCCCTGTAGCCCCCCCTGCTACCAAAACCTTGCCACGCAAACCCGGTATAGTTTTAAACAAAAATCTGCTGGTGTTTTTACTGAGCCAAGATGTAGATCTCAGCAGTGTCTTGTAGCAATGAGTTTCCCAGTCCAATTCTGCTCTATTTAGAATTTTTCCTCTCCATCATGGAAGTACCCACTTCTAGTTGCATTGACTGCACCTCTGATAGGTTCATGTGAGTCACGAGTATCTGCCAATGGCTTTGTCCACAGCCAAGAGATTATAGTTTTAATTTCTGTTAAGTTTCCAGAGGAACTTGGGGACTTGCAAAGACATAAGCCAACAACACTGGTATGACTACTGGAGTTTTCTGCCCTCAGTGCTTACAGCTTTGCCTTGCGGAACTGCATTAGTGGTAGAATGTTCTTAAACTGTGGAGTATTGGCTCCTGTCTGGGATATTCCCTTTTTGGAGTCAAACAGAGGGTTCTGGCTCTTCACAGTCTGCTAGCAGAAAGACATAGATGCTCTCAAATCTGATTCTTTTTTTGAGAACCAACCAGTTTAGGGATTTTATATTGGCTAAAAATATTGGCTCTGTTCTGGAAAAGCTGAGGTGGGATGTCATGACTGACGCAGCCAACCTTAATGTATGCTGTTGCTGGGCTTGGGGGCTGCACAAATCCAACCCACATTCCTGTCCCCTCTCTTCTGTTGGCAGTTGAGCCTGGGTAGCTGTGCAGGGAGGTTGTCTTGTCCCCAATCCAGCAGAAAGCTAATCAAGGAAAGGAGGAAGGAAGGGGCAGGGAAAGGGGAAGGGGAAGAGGGAAGGGATATCCATGAGATCCACTTCTGTAGCGCTCACTTCCACATTCTGGCTTACCAACAATCATCTCAAACTTATTGTATGAACTAAAGTGGATAGAGTGACCCAAACCCTCTTCTCCATCTCAGTTATTATCTAATGTATTTTTTCACGTCTCCTCTTGTTTCTTTCCCCCCAGGGATGCACAATCCAAATATTTTCATCCTCACCAGCCTTGCTGCCCTTCTCTGAATCTTCCCTTCTCTAGTTCTGTGATCTTGGTCTTGACACCAAGCGATCAGAGTTGCACACAGCGTTCGGGAGGAGAGGGTAACAGTGATTTATATAAGGGCACTGTAATACCTTTGGTAGTACTCAGGGTGTGTGTCATTTGCATCTAAAGGACTGTCCCTTCTATCTTAGAGTCCCTGAGAAGTTCTCAGGATTTAATTGTGAGGTTGATACATTGCCTGCTTAAATGTGCTGTAGCCCACAGCTGAAAGACAGCATTTGTGTAAGTGTTCTCTCTTCCCTTCCTTCTCCTTTCCTGTGGCTATCATAGATATGGGGTTGGAAAAAGTCTTCTGCTTGATTCTCAATTCCCACCACTGCCAGCTGCCAGCCTCATGCCTGTGCTCCCTTAGCCCTGCCCCATAACTGGCTGCTAATCACAAGGTGGTACAACTCTGAGCAGCCCTGAATGGTCCAGGGGCAAATTCCCTGCTCTGCTGATGGCTCCATGTGCCATCATTGAATTATATGGGGTCTATATTAATTCTGAGTAACTTTAGACATCTGCAGTATAGATAAACGTATTCAATGGGAACCCTTTTCATTTTCAGTATGGAGAAAGAGGCTTTTTCAAGGTAAGAGCTACTCACTGTTTCAGGTGCAGACTTCAGAACGAGAGGAGTTGTGCCTTTGAAGTGCCTCTCTTGGACACAACCACACTTTAGCTGTCTACATCTGGTAAGATGAATCCTGCCCTGACTCACAATCTTGGTCTGCATTACTACCATTCTCTGTCTCCTTTTAGAGCGCAAATCTTTTATTTCTGCCCAGCGCCAGTGTTAAGGTGCATTGATTTTCATTGGGCATATCAGACATAACACAGCAAGAAATAAGCAATCAAGGCTGACCTCATAGATTTCACTTCTACCTTCTGTTAATCTTTTTCTTCATGACATCAGGAAAAAGAGATAAATGGCCACTGCTCCTTCTCTCTTTGCTTCCACTTTCCAAGTGGTGCTTGCAGATTTCATTAACCTTCCCTTTTTGAATATTACATCTCACTTTTTGTTATTATAAAAGCAAACGATTAAAATAGTGTTTGATATTTTGTATAGATAAATATGTATACACAACATATAAATGTATATTTTGCTTCACATTACTGTCATAGAAGAGGGGATATTTTATGTTATGTTGCTTTCTTAGGGCATTAATAGCATGCTTATTATCCTCATATGCCTGACACTTGAGGGCTTCACTGGCAATTTACATTCTCTTTTTCCCCAGGGGTAGGAAAGGCAGTTCCAAAGACCTGATGCTAGATGCATTCATCCATCACGTTTGGCTGCAGAAGTAGCTGGCTATTTCTCTTCAGAGCTGTAGCCCTTTGCTGTTAACAGCCCTTATGCTGTTAGCTCTCATTTCAGAGCAGCATTTTGCCTGGGAAAAGGAGCCAGGAACACCTGAAATTCAGAGGAAGAAACACGTGGAGGTACACGATCTGAGCCTGCAGTGCCATAGTGAGGTATTTCGCTGCCCAAACACATTTCTTGATTTCAGCCTTTTCCCTTCCTTCCCCCAAATTCTCCGAGCTTTGCCCTGACTCCTCCTCACCCCTTCACTTACAAGGGTTGTTCCCAGTATTGCAGTGGACCTGCACTCTCTTCTTGCTCTTCAAGAATAATGGTGGCAGCACCCACAAAGACACGTTTGCCTCCAGTGGCATCCCCACTCATACGACCTGATTAAATGCCTTGGGGCTAAGTTTGGAAGCTGAGATGTGCCACTGCTCCTACAGGAACCGTAGGTTAGAAGACCCCTGTAGCCTTTCACATCAGGTTTTAAGAACTCTCATGTTTGGTGCCAACAATATATAACAGTCTCTAGAAAATTTTGTTGTTAATCTTTCTGGGCAGAATTCAGAAATACCTGACAGCTTCGGGGGGCAGCAGAACTCAAAGGGGAGCTTTGACATGCCTTGTGCTTCTGTGCGTTGCTCTCAGCTGCAGCATAGGAATAGTTGTCTGCTTCCACCCTAGGATGATGTGAGATTTCAGAAAAATAGATAAAAGTTTAGTACCTGTTGCTTGAAATCAATGTTGTACTTCGAGGATTTAAACTTTATAACTTTTCTTGTCTGCATCTTTATTTATATTGTTCTGAATGCAATGCTGTCTGATCCACCCTGAGAGCATGTGCTGGTTTTGGCTGGGATACTGTCAATTTTCTTCACAGTAGCTAGTATGGGGCTATGTTTTAGATTTGTGCTGGAAACAAGGTTGATGATAACATAGGGATGTTTTCCCTACTGCTGAGCAGTGCTTACACGGAGTCAAGGCCTTTTCTGCTTCTCAGCGAGTAGGCTGGGGGTGCACAAGAAGCTGGGAGGGAACACAGCTGGGACAGCTGACCCCAACTGACCAAAGGGATATTCCATACCAGATGACATCATGCTCAGCATAGAAACTGGGGGAAGAAGGGGGAAGGGGGAGGATGTTTGGAGTGATGGTGTTTGTCTTCCCAAGTAACTGTTATGCGTGATGGAGCCCTGCTGTCCTGGAGATGGCTGAACACCTGCCTGCCGATGGGAAGGAGTGAATGAATTCCTTGTTTTGCTTTGCTTGTGTGCGTGGTTTTTGCTTCCCCTATTAAACTGTCTTTATCTCAACCCACGAGTTTTCTCACTTCTACCATTCTGATTCTTTCCCCCATCCCACTGTGGGGGGAGTGAGCAAACAGCTGTGTAGTACTTGGTTGGGGTTAAACCACGACAGGGCAGCTGTTAAGAAAAATCTCTGTTCCTGGGCTAGGGAACATACAGAGCAAGAGAATGAAAACATACGAATAGGACTTGAAATCAGTACATCCTGTCTACCTAAGCACTGACCATCAGCGCTGATGGGAGTTAGATGGCAAGAGGAAGATTAGAAAACACCTGCCCCCTCATTGTCTCCGGTGGGAAGATGCACAGAAATAGTGAGTATGTCTAGAAAAAACTGTCTCACAAAGGAGAGCTTTTGATTCATTGAATCACAAAAACGAGTTTAGGAGTTCTTCTTGTCTGTGAGTACTTTTACACTGCCTGAGGCTGGCAAGGAAGGTGATAAACAGAGAGAGAAATGATAAACGGGAAGAAGTTCTGGAGAGAGGCTGCTGGGATTAGTGTTTTATTTTTGTGGAGTTGCTTCCCTGGTGAGCTGTAAGGAGCCATAAGCAGCACAAGGGGGACAAGATTATCTCTTCCCCCATGCAGATGACATGAGTGAGCATCTGTAGTTGGGAGGAGGAGGATTAGCTTCCATGAGGCAGCTCTGTTCCCTTCACACAGATGGGTTAGCAGCCATGGGGAGTAAGGGGTGGGAGAGGGACCCTCGGCTTTAGCCCTGTTTCTCTCCAGCATGCCAAGCAGAAGCAAGTAGCAAGCATGGAGGGAAAATAATTTGCCATTTATCTATAGATGTGAACAGATGCCTCTCATGAGGGAACAAACTGTCAAATTCAAGGCACAATGTGTTCCTAGGATTGCTTCCTGCTCAGGATATGCTGTATCCCTAAATGAGCAGAGGATGCTGCCTTGCAAGGAGCTGGGAATATTAACAAGAGTGGAATTGGTGGAAGGGAAGGTAAAGGTTAGAAATAGGGAATAATAGTAACAGAAAAGATCCAGCTTGGAAAACGCAGTCTCATACATCTGGGGAAAAATAATCGGAGACTCAGCTGTTCTGCAGGAGAGGGATACTTAGAGAGCACTAGAAATGAAAAAAAACCCTAGAGATAGCAGTGGGAAACCAATTAGATGTGGGCTTGTAGTGGCACTAAAGAGAATGATTTTGGGGCTACACACAGAGGCAAAAACATTATCTTCCAGGGCGGTGATGATCCAGCTGCATATGGCACAGGTGGAACAATATGTCTGGCTCTGGCATATCAATGCCAGACTGACATGGATGAATTGGAGGGAATTCAGAGAAAAGTGTCATTAGAAAGGAAAGGGTTGGAGAGAATTTTTTTATACAAGAAAGATTAAAAATGTATTTTATATAGCTTGGCAGTGATTCAAGTTGGAAAGAATAACATTCTACAAAACCTGAAGGCAGTAAATAGCAAGGAGGAGAAAATACATTTAAGGTAGCAGATGAGCGTAGGTGTACGGTATAAAGGGTAAAAAAAGGATCAAGGAGAACATAGGCAAGAAACAATCCTTTGAGGACAAGACCGATATATATGATTGTGCAATGGCCCTAAGAGGGAAGTGGTAGATGCCTGTGATGGGCACATTTCAGTATCATCAGGAGCATGCAGAGATGCCCAGGGTAACTCGGGTGTCAGAGCAAGGCTGGTCCAGTGGCACAGAGCTCCAAGCAGATATCTCCAAGCAAGATATCTCTCTTGGTGGGCAACAGACGTATTCTTTGGCCCTTAATGGGGCTCTGCCCTTAAACATCTTCCAGGTCTGACTTGCTTACCCATTCATGCTTCCTTACACAAATACAGCTCTACCTCTCTTCTTCAGTGTCTTCCAGAGGAAGCCTGGTTAGTGAGAGGACATAGAGGACAAGGGTGTCCTCCTGACAAAGCTACTCCTCAGTTCTCTTCTCCTTGCTCCTGGTCCAGGCTCAGATCCCTTTCTGAGTTGTGCCTGACATGACCCCTCTTCTGCTGCTACAGAGAGCGATCCTTGCCCTCTTTCCCTTGGGCTCTCTCTCCTGGTGATACCAAAGCCCACAGAGGTCCCCTGGTTTTCCTACTGCGTGGCTGGTTTTCTCTTCCCAGAAGAAGCAAGCAGAAAAGCAGACCTGGTCGCTGCTGCAGTCTTCGCCCTGACGAGAGCTGTGCCTCTTCCCCTCCCGCCTCCTCAAAAACAAGTGTGAGCGTGAGGACCTGATTACGCCATTCAGGGCTCGGTTTTCCCTGCACTGATGCTCTTCATCTGTGATATTTCTGTTTTCCTCAGCAGCGCTGCAGGGCTTGGTGTATGTTTAGCACCACTGCACAAATTCGCATCTCCTTGGCACCAGCTTTACCGCCGGGGTGGAACTGGATACTGGCATCCTACGGCATCGCTGGGACAGGGACTGGTGGACCCAGGCTGGGCTGAAAGGGGGTCCTGGGCCATGGGGAGGGTGGGGGGAGGCCCTGGGTTGCACCTGCAGTTCAAGATTTCCAAGCAGAGCCCTTTCAGTTATTTGTGATATCTATGGGGATTTTTTCAGTTGTTTCTATGGAGACTATGATGCCTTCCTTGATTGCAACATTTATAGGGGGATTAATAAGAGTGTGTGGCCTTTCACTGCAGCTCAGTGGTTCAGCTCCAGCGCAGCGTAGTAAGTGGAGGTCATTAACATCTGATAGCTGTGTAGGGACCTTTGTATTATTCAGCAATTAGTATTCTTCACTGATACCAAAAACACAAAGAACAGTAGAGTATCACTAGGGGATGAGCAAATTAACATCACACATACTTTATTGTACTGTTTGTCAATGAATAGTGTTGTGGTTTAACCCCAGCCGGCAACCAAGCACCACACAGCCGCTCGCTCACTGCTCTCCCGGTGGGATGGGGGAGAGAATCGGAAAAGTGAGAAAGCTCCTGGGTTGAGATAAAGACAGCTTAATAGGTAAAGCAAAAGCCGCGCGCACAAGCAAAGCAAAACAAGGAATTCATTCACTCCTTCCCATGGGCAGGCAGGTGTTCAGCCATCTCCAGGACAGCAGGGCTCCATCACACGTAACGGTTACTTGGGAAGACAAACACCATCACTCTGAATGTCCCCCCCTTCCCCCTTCTTCCCCCAGTTTCTATGCTGAGCATGATGTCATATGGTATGGAATATCCCTCTGGTCAGTTGGGGTCAGCTGTCCCGGCTGTGTCCCCTCCCAGCTTCTTGTGCACCCTCAGCCTACTCGCTGGTGGGGTGGGGTGAGAAGCAGGAAAGGCCTTGACTTCTTGTAAGCACTGCTCAGCAGTAAGGAAAACATCCCTTTGTTATCACCAACCTTGTTTCCAGCACAAATCTAAAACATAGCCCCATACTAGCTACTGTGAAGAAAATTAACAGCATCCCAGCCGAAACCAGCATAAAAGGCAACCCATCCATGTTTACGAGGACACACTTATTTGGCTCTCTTCATCTCCCGCTCCTTTCAGTTTTATCTTATAAACAAAAAAAACCCCAATGCCCCCCCCAAACAAGGATTTGACTTTGCCTATGAACTTGTGGGGGCTCTGAGCTGAAGCTGTTTGTGGTGATATGTCTGATTTCTCCAAAGCACGGGCTGGGGTGGGGGACTCAGTGCCAGCAAACAGATCTAGCCCCATTTTGAAAGAAACTGCGCCCCAAACCTGAATGCAGCACTGCAAAGCCCCATGTGTTCACTAACAGCAGTGATGAAGCTGATCTTGACTACAGGAAAGTATGAAATGATCAGAAGATACTTCTCAACAGAAAAAAAAAACCTCTGGGGTGCATGTAATGTTTGTTTCAAAAAGCGTTGCCTAGCCGCTACCAAACAGACCATTTCACTCACAAAATCCGCAGGGTGGAATTAGTCTGTTAAATTTTAGCCATGTGACACATCCTGTAAGGCACAAATGAGCAACAGAATTATTTTGAAGCATTAAATGCTGAAGACGAGAGAGTCAAAAAAATCAGACCTATCTTCCCCTTCTTCTACTCTTGTACATTTAAACTCCAGTTCTTCCTGCTTTCTCAGCAATGCAGGGGCCTGTAGCGCTGCAGCACACTGTGGATGTGCTGTGCAGAGAGGACAAGATGAGACAGGAGGGTGACACGTCACCAGGATGTCCCCCTGAGCCAGCCCCACAGGAGCCTCTGGCGTAGCTTGAGGAGGCACAGGGGAAAATGTGAGAGTTCTATCCACCTTATCCTATCACAGAAACAGCACCTGCTGCCGGTGGGCTACAGCATCCGTCCCACAAGGCCTGGGTGAGAGCATTGCTACTGTCAGCGGTCTCCACCAGCCCCCTGGGGCAGTGCATGGCTTTGCTCCGCGTGGCACGAGCAATGCATGCAGGAGACCCCGGTCTGTGCTGCAGCATCTTCAGCAGCCCCTCAGCTGCCAGAAGCGGTGTATACCACTGGCTTCATGAAACCTCGAGTAGGTCACACCTTGTTGTTGCTGCTGTCTTTAATTTGCAGTTCAGGCCTTGACAAGAAATGCACCTTTTTTCTGCTGCATATGGGGAACAGGCTGTGAAGACCAGATGTGTTTTGGGAGGTATAATCTTAAGTGTTCTTGGCAAGCCAGCAACAGGGCAGGTCCTACATCATGTGATGAGATGGTACGCCTTCTTTGGTCAACCTTGTGGGATTCATTGCACATTGTTTTGGCTTTGGTTATGTTTTGGTTGGTTTGGTTTTGGTTTTTTGTTTAAATATTAGTGCATATCACATTTGCTGAAATGTGAGGTGTGTGTTGCAAAGGCTGGAAATCACAAAACTAGAGATAAGTAAATCTTTAAGACAAGTAAAATCGTGTACTTGCAATTGTAGCCATTACTTTGCAAAAAAACAGCCAGTGGCCATTAAATAGCAGCTTGTATAACATTTCAGGAAGATGGGAAAACCTCTTTCATCTAAATAGTTGAAGTAGGTGTTGCTTAGGTCTGTGGTATCAGAATATGCATCGCCACAGTATCACTAGCGATACTGCAACGGGAGAGCAGTGGGGTTTGGGAAGTAGTGGAAGAGGAGGACCTGCTGCAGACCAAATGCTGCCCTGAGTATAAGCAGAGACCCTCAACAGCAGACTGTAGGCCAAGGAGATGCTGATACCGGTTCCCTGTGTACAGGCTGCCGATTGCAGCTGTCTCCTCCAGGGAAAATTCATGCAGCCTACTTTGTGCTTGTAACATTTAACATATGCTTGTAGCACATAACATTTGATTAATGAAGAGGAGGGTAAGAAGGAGTGGTTGGAGTTGGATATGCTCTGGAAAACACTAGCCAGACTTCTTGATCTTAAAAAGCATGATGTTGTCCAGTATTTTAAAGAAAAAAAGGTTTAAAAGCTTGGATCTGTAATGACGGGAGATAAAATTTGGTTATGTCAATAGTGGCCTTTGCATTGGAATAGCAAATATTTTCTTAGTAACATGAATTCTTGTAACGTGAAGTGTACTTGAGGTACTCCTAGATTAGGATGATTTTCGTGACAGGCAGTTTAGCAGTCTTTTTGTTTGGTTTGCAATTTAGCCTGGGGCAGCTGAACCATGACCTATTTTTTGCTTTGATAATTCCTATCCCTGTGTTCCTCTGTTTTGAAAACAGATATAAAAAAGGATAGGCAGTAATTTAATAAATAGGAACTGTAAAACAGAGCTAACAGAAGGAATTACTTAAAAGGTAGCATTGGTGGCATCCCTGTGTCCAAAGTGGCAAAAGGCTTCAGTAAGGATTACAGCTGTCGAAGCAAAGGGCAGGATGGTCTTGACTTCCTACAGGCTTTATGTTCAGGGGCTGTTAGTTCTCAGCTGTTTCTTACCTTTTCTTTACCATCTTTTGGGCTCCATGAGAGCTGCATATTATTTTAGAGATGTTTTGTTGTGTCTATTGCTGGTAGAGAAGTTCTGGGTACAAACAGCATATTATGTTGGGTCCAAGGTACACAGATCAGCATGAGCAGAGTGACATTGGTAGGGGTCCTTCAGCAACTGCATCTGTGTAAGGACAAATGCATTGACACTGCTTGTGCAACACTGACACATTTACATTTATGTTAGGATTGGCTTTTGGAGTAACACTAAAGGTTGGCATAAAATAAAACAGGGTATAAATCGTTTCAATTTAAATTCCATCCACAGCTTCATGCCATAAGGTCTTTCCCCTGAACCTCCAAATGACCCTAAATTCTGTAGCTTTTGGGGAAGCTGGGAACTGTATTGGAACCAAACTTTGCAGCTGAAGATTGTCCTGCTTAATTTCCAATATCTGATTCACAAATAGTTCTACATCCAGCACTGGATCTCTTCTGCGGTTTGGGTCAAATTTGGAGAAGCCATTTAAATGTTTAATGGCTCCTTATACAAAAATCAATGGCAACTGTATCGAATTGGGCCAAATGTTCTTAAAAACCCTGCAGATGTATTTGGATCTTACTCCAGGCTCTGGTTTGAAAATGTTGATCAGTAATAAAAGTGACTAATAATACCTTTTATTGTGGATTCCAATAATGCCTGGGTACACAATCATCAAGTAAATGGAATTTTTCTTCCCATTATCTTAATCTGAAAGAGGACTGAGCCATTAACCCAACCTAAATAATAAAGAAACAGGTAACACTCCCTGTGAAAGTGTTTGCAGCTGTGTTCTTCCACCACACATACCGGGAGGATTCCATTATAGTAAATTGGAGCTGTTAGTGTCACAATATTGCCATCATTATGTGTTCAAAATATGAGTCAGGTCCCCAGCACTCCTTGATGTTCTAATATCGTAAATGTGTGTAGTGTTTTACTTTCAGTCTGGTTTCTAAGCCTTTAGAGGGGAAACTGCCTGTCCCAATCGAGTGTGAAATTTTAAGGGTCGCATCCAGCCTGGAGCAGTGGTACAGCCACATTCCTCCTTCCTCTTGGCCACTCGTGGGCACTCCATTTACCTCCTCCTTCCAGGGTTGAGGGTTTTTTTTCTGAGCTCTTCTATCTCCCAGACTCATCACCACTGCCTGCTGCCTTTCACCATGGTCTCATCTTTCTTAGTCTTTTCTCCCCATCTCCTAACCGTGGCTTGCTTAATTTCCTGTGTGCATCTCTTCTGCCTGTGGCCTTGATTTGATGTGAGAGGCAATGGTTACCCCCTGCACACCCTCCTGGTGGACTGTGGAGAATGGCAGCTCCCTTTCTGACTTTAGCGGTTTTAACGATAAAAAGAAATGGTGGTCTTTTTGAGTGAGGAGCAACTAGTGTCTGTGGTGAGACATGTGAGAAAATCACAGAAATATGCAACATCTGGGGCAATGAACAAACTTAGTGCTTCCTTTTGTATTAAGAGACTTGACAAATGGGATTTTGAGAACAAACATATTACGTTTTAGCAGATGCTTTTAGGTGTCCTCCTGCCTCTCTCTAACTTCCCATTGCAACTGTTCTTTGTTGCTGGTTCCCCCTGGTTGATAAGTAAATTAGTTCTTTTTATCTCTCTAAAGAAAGGGTGGGTCTTTTTGTTTTCCTGTTGAAGGAATTTCTGTGCCATTCCCTGATCTGTATAAATTAGATATATTGCACCTATATACGGATACTAGATATATATTAGATTAGATAGATAAGCTAGATATTAAAGTCTACTTCTTCTAAATGTTTCCTGCAATAATATACCAGTGCATATAGATCTTATATAAATCAATCAATCAATGAATCAATCAATTAGTATCAGCTCTGGAACCATAAGTCGTAACCATATCTGTATCCCAAATTTGCTCTGAACAAAGTGGGGAGATTTTCACCAATAGGACTGCAATGTGGAAGTGATTTCATGTCAAATCTGCTATGCAGGGAAAATCTGAGGGTGACATGGCAATCACAGATAGCTCTATGCAGAGGGCTAGAGAAGAAGGAATTGGAGCAAGGAGCTCGTGTTAGTGCTTCCAGGAAGCCTGCGCTGATGGTTTCATGCATATATCCCTCCAAGCCATTGAACTTCCAGGCCTGTCATCCTACTTGGGAAAGGAAAGGACAGAAGGCAATGGAAGGGGATGCAGGAGATATTGGGATGGCTACTGAGGTTAAATCAGAACATTTGCAAACATTATTTTATTTGTCATGAGAATTTTCCATTTCCCCATTACTAGCATCTGAGAAATTAATTTCCTGGTTACCCCTCTGACTACTCCCATAAACGGGGATACACATGGGATTTGTCTCCCTTGACTTTGGTGATAATATTTTGCTTTTTGTAAAGTGCATTAAACTTCCAGATACTTTACAAATGTTATGGAACTAAGCTTCATTCATCTGTTGGCTCTTGTTCTCTTGTCAATGAAATCTCATCTCTATCTGATAGAAGTTCCCATAGCCACTTTATGAGTCTTTCATGGTTTTATTATGGCAGGGCTGTCTAAGTTAAAGGCTTGTCAGATTTAAGAAATAACTTTTAATTGCCTATTTTTTCTTGCAATATTTTTTCCTTTAATATTTCTTTTTTTCTATCTCAGAAATAGATTTGTTTCTGTCTGCTGTGAGCACCCACGCTGCTTTAAGAGTGTAGTGAAGCGAACACTTATTTCTATGAACCATTAAACTGTCATGATGAGAATGTGATTGTAGGATTGCATTGCATTCGCTGCTGGATCAAAGCAGTCCCAGAGGCTCTGATTCATGAACCCCTCAGGTGCAGGTAGGATGCTGACATGATTCCTACCTCTAGGTTGCAGCTGCTGGAGGAATGGCGGAATGGGACACACATATGAAAGGAGTATATAAACTGCAGACTCTAGCCCCGCACAGAGTTTGCATTAATGCCCAACTGTAAAGTGAGGGACCTGAGCAGAAGATATTCATACTGTTTCTGGCCATCTCTGCTAAAGGGACTTTAACTGTCTACAACTACCTGAAAGGAGGTTGTAGCGAGGTGGGGGTCAGTCTCTTCTGCCCAGTAACAAGCGATAGGACGAGAGGAAATGGCCTCAAGTTGCGCCAGGGGAGGCTTTTATTGGATATTATGAAAATTTCTTCACCACAAGGGTTGTCAAGCATTGGAACAGGCTGCCCAGGGAAGTGGTTGAGTCACTTTCCTTGGAGGTATTTCAAAGACGTGTTGATCTGGTGCTTAGGGACGTGATTTAGTGGTGGACTTGGCAGTGCTAGGTTTATGGTTGGATTCGATGATCTTAAAGGTCTTTTCCAACCTAAATGATTCTATGATTCTGACCTATGGGAGAAGGATGGGAACTGTTGTGCCTTTCGCTACCCAATATCTGTCTACCTGTGATCATGAGCAAGAGCCCTTACGGTTTTCATCTTGAGCTTTTTTTAAATCATCACAGTGCTCTCTATTCAGTGTGTCTGCATACCAAACACTTGCTACCTTTGCATCTCCTTAGGATCTAAGGCTCCTGATTCGTTATCCCTAATAATGTCTTGTAAAGTAAGCAGCTGATTCTTGCATTAAATATGCATAAATGACAGTAATAGGTGGCCCTGTGTATGTATGAGCATGGTAGATGTGTCACCTTGGGACTCCTTCTGCTCTCTCCATTCCTCCAGTGACTTCACTGGATATTCTCTAGGTTTACAGCATTGCCAACAGCATGTGTACCATTGCAAACTGTATGGATTACTAATGGAAAACCAGCTAAGAACTAAAATAAAGCTCTATTTATGTTGGACTGGGAGATAATTCTCAGCATTTCAGTAAAGTGTAACAGACAATTAAATCTCCAAGTTGTCAAGACCTTAAAGGAGTGGTGTTTAAAAGGGGTACTGAATATAGCAAGAGATCCAAGCTCGGTGTTAAATTACACCCATGCAAGTCTGCAGTAACTTTAAATGAGGTCACCTGTACCAAATTTACACTGCCAGAGCTAGAGCAGGATCTGACCTAATCTGAGTAAGGGGTGATGCACATCAAAGGTGTTGGCATAAAGGCAATTTGAAAAGTGATTGGAAAATAGCATGCAGTATTTTAAAAAGAAGTTTCTGAGCTGCAAAGGTCAAAGGAAAACTCAAATGTCAGAAATATTATGTCTACAGTCCTGGACTGTTTCATATGATAATCTGAAGCTACAAATACTTTCCTCCTAATATTTACGAAAGTTGTGTAACTTTCTATTACTTTTTTCTCCCTTAACTTACAAATGTATTAGTTGTGGGAAATATTGGACACCACACTAATATATGAAAAATGAGGTGTAAATTAAAGCTGTTTGGAGAACTTTGGCAAAACTTTGGCTCATATTTTGTCCTTTTTTTTTAACAACTACAGCTTCAATTTTCAACATTGACTTAAATACAAACATACTCTAAATAGATATCAGTACTTTAGATAACTGTAGCTGCTGTTGAAGTAAATTTTCTCATTACTTTTTTGATGTGAGTTTTACATAAGAAAGGATGCAAATTCAGACTCAGCACACGTTCATAATGACAGCTCAGGACAGGGTTTGGATCAGGATTTAATTGTCATCATCCTTGCTTTTACTTTTTGGAATCCAGTGTAAGAGAATGTGTTAATCCAAAGGAACTACAAGGATAGCAAGACTACAGAGCCAGTTTCAGCAGGTGTTTTTTTTTCTGTAGACTAACTGACATAGTTACATTAAGGAATTTGCTTTTTTAACATAGTTACTGAACATCCTGTTGTGTCTTAATCTACTTCTGAAGCATATAAAGCAGCTGTGCTTCATTAGCTTCAAGTTAGTATGAACATAGAATATAGTCTTGTTTTGTGAGTGGGAATACTGAATGTTCAGCAAAATGTGATGCCTGTAATTTGGTTTTCATTTTTTTTTCTTTCCATGTAAAATGATATTCCCATTCTCATTCTGCCTCTAGACCTTGCTGCAAAAAATTAATACACAAGACCTATAAAGGTCACTGTGCTCTCAAATGGATGTCTTCTAAGATCTCCTAACTGACTGCACTTCCTTTGCACCTCCACATTGTAAGTGTTGAGCTTCTCTATTAATAGAGCCTCCATGTCCTAAAAAAGGGGGTTATATTTTAAATAAACTCAAGTTTTTAGGCACAATTCCAATGCACCATACGCCAGCTGTCAAACAACTGGCAGTGAGAGAAGACAGTTCTGTTCAGAGTGGGAGTCAGTTACTGGAAGTCACTGGGCAGAGCCCGTGAAGTTAGTGCACTTTATATCTTATCCACAGAAAAAAACCACGCGGTGGGTATATCTATGTGGTGGCTTGCAAAATAGTATGGAAATACATTGCTTAGGTGTGGTAGTACAGAGTTTGTCATGTACTAATTCACTCTGTCAAAAAGAGCTAAAATACAGCCAGGACCAGAGGGACCTCGCTCTAAGGTCACTCAGCACTGTTACTACTGCACGGCATGATCTACAATACCAAGTGTTAACTGCAGTCCTCAGTGTTGCCAACTCTTGTAACCATATTTGTGGAGTACGCTTTGGATTCTTAAGGACCATATCATGGAGCTGTGGGATTCCATGGGTGTTTTAGTTTTCAGTTTAAAAATTCTCATGAATGGAGAAAAGATTGAAACTGTGAGTTGTAGTAATCACCACAAGCAGGTGAATAAACAGGGTCTATTTATTCGTTTTAAAATATCATGCCTTTAAGACTAATGCTTTGAGACCTGATGTAAAATCAGGTTGGAAAATCCCTAGTTGTCTTCACAAATCACAGAAGAATTTTGGTTGGAGGAGACATCTGAAGGTCATCTAGTCCAACCTCCTGCTCAAAGCAGGATCAGCTAGATCAGGTTGCCCAGGGACTTGTCCAGTCGAGTTTTGAATATCTCTAAGACAGGATTTTTCGCAACCACTCTGATCCTTTGTCGCAGTATTTTGACCACCCTCATGGTGGGGCACTTTCTTTATACCCAGCTGAAATTTCCCTTGCTGCAGCTGGTACCTGTTGCCTCTCACCCTATCCTTTTACACCTCTGAGAAGAGCCTGGCTCCATCTTTTTTACACCCTCAACTACATTAAGTAGGTGTAGATAACAGTGAGATTTCCTCTTTACCTTTTCTCCTTAAGACCAAACGAAGCCACTTCCCTTAGCCTCTTCTCATATCCCATGTCCTTCAGGCCCCTGACTATCTTGATGGCCTTCCCTGGATTCCTTCCAGTATATCAATGTCTTCTATGCTGGGGAGCCTGAACTGGGCGCAGGAATCCAAGTGAAAGTCTAGACCTAAGCAAGACCCAATTTCCAATCACAATGGCTGGAATTCTTCTCTTTGAACTTCAGGACTCTCATCTACATCTAAATGGGTCACTCTGTTCTCTTTACAGCCAGTGGGGAGAAATAGGTCCTTCCAGACTGCTATTTGCCTTTCTCTTTCAGCTGTCTACCTTACGATGAGATGCTTTGTGTCCCAGAGGGACCATTTCTCTACACTGATTATGAAAGCAACACATTCAACTGTTTATATCTACACTGTATTTCTCTAAAGTTAGCTGAGAGAATTCCCAGCCCGAGTCTTTGTGGGGAAGAGATGGTAACTGGTCTAAGTTATAATATTACAGCTAATGGTCACAATCTTGCACCTGAGCAAAATGCGTGAACAGTAGGTCATTCCTGACTGCACAAACGTTGTCTTTGGGGTTTACTGATTTCTGTCACTTTGCAGCCACAGTGAGATAAATAATGAAGGATTAAGATGGGCTTTCAGTGAACAGTTGCAAGGTTCATATCCTAAAAAGGCTCATGTCTTTTGTTTAAGTTAAGGCATTCTCGTTTACTCATGAATTCTGCAAATTTTATATTAGCTAGGCTTTGAACACTCAAGCACTGTCCTTCATGTCAGTGTCAGAGAGCTAAGCCATGGGATGTCAGAGGGCAGGTAATCGGATCTTGACTGAAGACGAGACATGTGGGTGAGCTGGGGGGGTGGCTGGAGAAGGAGCGTGGTAATCCTGACATCTCTGCTATAAGGCATCTTGAAGTCCACCATACGTCACCGTACATCACTACTGCTTGCATAAAACTGCCATGCTAATCAAGCATTTGGAATTAAGTTGTAATTAATCTAAGCAGGCACCATGCACTGAATCATGAGCCATACCCTGGATTCCCGAAAATACTTCTCTCAGCATTCCTACTGGCAACTGAATATTTCCTTGCAGTAAGATGCCGATTTAATCAAATGTATTGGTCCTGTAAACAGCAGCTTTTACCAGCCTTCACTGGTCGGGAGATTTCCCCTCCCTTTCACAGGTTATTCAAAGCAGTCTTCCACCGCAGGCTGTAAGATACTGGAAATGACTTGGTACCTTTTCAGAGAAAAATATCTCATTCATCCAGGCTGACAAATATTACAGGGAATAACACTTCATTGTACCTGATACATATTTGTTGGACTGAGTGCAAGGATGAGATGGTGAAATATAATGGCCTGTGGTATACAGCAGGTCAGGCTAAATGATCTAATGGTCTCTTCCGAATACATGAATTGCTGGGCTGTGTGCCAGAAGCCAGACAGGCTCCTGGTGTTGCCACAAGTCACTATATTCATCTATCCCTGCCCTCCTGAACTCTGTGGTGAAACTCCCATTTGCATCATTTAAAGCAGGATATTGATGTGGGTAGTTAATGGTAAGATGAAAAGTACAACGGTTTGTTGGGAACCTCTGAAGTGCTGGATAATGGAGACACAGCTACAGCTAAATAGGTCCCAAATCCTGCTGAACTAGAAAGTTCACTCTAAAGAACTTAAGCTCCATGGGATCAGTGCCCTTGGTTTTTACTTCTCAACTGCCAATTCCTGGCAGCTCTCTGGCATGGGACTGCCAGCTACGTCTTGTACTCTGCAGTGCATCAGGCTCACTGCTGAGCAGGGCCCCTCTGCACTGCTTAGAGGGGCCTCTCTTGAAACTGCTGTTTGGCACTGAGTAGTATTTGCGTCACAAGCTGCAGTTTCAAATTGTAACTCAGCCGATCCCTGCATCCTGGCAGTATGGTTGTCTTCTCCTGCCCCGCTGCTTTTGCACCGGTGCTGCTGCTCATCCGGATCCGCAGTGAGACAAGTTAGTTATAGTCAGAAAAGTATTCACTTCTGCTCCAACAATATAGGTCCTGTGTCAGCTCACCTTAGGATTAGACCCATGCCAAGGCTGGCATGAGAAATATATGACTCTGACTGAGAAAGAGGAACAGGATTGCCCCTTTTGCAAAAGCGCAGTTGATTAGGCTAATTGTGACATGAAACTGCATTTTCAGGGAGGCGAGCTAGCGGTGAAATTCTGTGCACCACGACTCATGGTAAAAGCAGTGCCCCAGGCTGCATTCAACTTACTTGTGTCACCTAGTTTCCTAACTTCTAATGAGCTTTTCAGAGTTGGACTTGACTTTATTCATTAATGTATAGGGAAGGAGGTAGGCTCTTTATTGACTTGAGTATTTTTCTCCACTGGAAGCCCTGGTGCTAATGGTGCCAGTCCAGACATCTCTCAGATGTATTCTGAATACAAAATTTCAGCTTTGTATGATTAGCTTCAGACTACTGTGGTGCAATCTCCCTTCTCTACTGGAGAAGGTGCTGGAACTTTTTAGGAGGCATATCTTCTTAGAAAGCTGTTGTAAAACACAGGTGGTTTCCAAACTTGTGTACTATCCCTGAAACTGGTGGGAAGAAGAGGACACGGTTTTCTCTGCCCACTTTGGTGAGATAGAACCTCACAATAGTTTGGGTTGGAAGAGACCTTTGAAGGGCTCTGGTCCAACCCTTTTCTCAAAGCAGGGCCAACTTAGATCAGGTTGCTCAGGACCTTATTAGCTGGAGATTTTGCAGCCTCTCTGGTCCCCTTTTTGAATGTTTGACCACCATCATGGTGATTTTTCCACCCTTACACTGAGTAGGTATTTCCCACATTGCCTGTAGTGCTTTCACTGTGCACATCTGAGAAGAGTCTTGATCCATCTTCTTTATACCCTCCAATTATCATAGAATCATAGAATCATTAAGGTTGGAAAAGACCTCTAAGATCATCAAGTCCAACCATCAAGAAACACCACTATGCCTCCTAAACCAGGTTCTGAAATGCCACCTCTACATGTTTTTTGAACACCTCCAGGGATGGTGACTTAACCACTTCCCTGGGCAGCCTGTTCCAATGCTTGACCACTCTTTCAGTAAAGAAATTTTTCCTAATATCCAATCTAAACCTCCCCTGATGCAACTTGAGGCCATTTCCTTTTGTCCTATTGCTGGTTACTTGGGAGAAGAGACCAACACCCACCTCAGTACAACCTCCTTTCAGGTAGCCATAGAGAGCGAGAAGGTCTCCCCTCAGCCTCCTCTTCTCCGACTGAACAGCCCCAGTTCCCTCAGCTGCTCCTCATAAGACTTGTTCTCTAGACCCTTCACCAGCTTCGTTGCCCTTCTCTGGACACGAATTAAGACTAAGTAAGTTGCTGAAGGCAACAATGAGAGCCCCATTTAGCCTTTTCTTTTTAAGGCTGAACAAACCTGATTCTTTCAGTCTGTCCTTGTAGGGAAACTTGCTTTAGAGATCATCAGGAAATCGTAAGCCAGACTTCAGACTGTCCAATGTGCTTCAAGGAAAACCTTCAGTTTTATTGAAGGTTTCTGATTCCCTGAGTACCTCTATTTTCCCAGGATTAACATCAGTGACACTGATTTATGATTTTTTTTTAAAATTTATTAAATTTTATAATTTCAATGTATAAATCAAATGCCCCTCCCTATCTTTTAGGTTTGTTTTTTTCTGACAAGTATTTTAAAAGAAACACTATTTTGTTCTGCACAGAGTAGCAGATACAGTACGCTAGGAAGATGGACATTTCTCCTGTTTATGCTGTTGAGAAGACATTGATCGGGAAAGAAATTACTTTTGGTTTCCGTTATTTTTTTATTTCCAACAGCAGACTTGAGACACTGATAATCTGAGGAGATGAGACTGCTAAGGCATGTTAGGTCTTTGCCAGCTGTTTCTTGTGCAGCTGCTGTCAGGGCTGGGCTCTGTTCTGACTCAAGTCACAGTAAAAGATAATTCAAGTTTTGCTGTTGTTTTCTAGCTTGAGGAATGTTAAAAGGCTTGACCTCATGTGACACAGCAGAAACACCTGAATCGCTTCTATGATTCACTTTCAGATATTGCATTTTTTGCCTCCTGAAAACATTTGATAAGCCATTCTCTCCAGAGAGAGGCTTGAATCCTGGGTTTCACACTGGCTTGAATCCCTCGGGCTAAGAGCTTAAGTTTTTTACCTGCTTCCAGGGCTTGTATGCAGAAACATTTATTCTCTTGGTTCTCTGTTTTTTTTCCCCCAGTTGTCTATTGTTTACTGGATCTTATTTTTCTTGGGAGCCATATATACTGCTGCAGCAAGGTGGTGGATCGACACCTCTTCCACAGCTTAACTGAGATTTTTTTGCCACTACTTTTCCCTATTGTTTGGTGAAAGAAATATTGTGGATGCTAGTTCGGTTTGAGCTGGGCACAAGGTAACTGCAAAAACAGTCACTGTCCATGATGCTTTGGGTTTTTCAGCCTTTTATATAGAAGGATATATTTATCTGTATGTACAGAAAGGTAGCATTTTCCTTAAATAAATGAATAATCGTATATTCTATACTACTCATGACGGTCTTCTAAGACAGAGAAAAAGATCTGCTATACTGAGTAAAAAACGGTAGTGCCGAGCAATGCTTTGGTAGAAATAATACATATCAATCTCGTGTTTTCCCAAACTGAAACGTATTTCCCACAGCACCTAGAGGACTTAGGAGCACAAGACACATTGAACGTCTCACACAGTCCATTTAATCAAGTTAATTCCAGACCTAACTCAATGACTAAAGGCAGTTGCAACAGAGAGGTTTCCACATGTTAAAAGCACTTGAAAAAATTGGAGTGGCTCCAGTGCTGGGTAGAGCTGTGACTTTTGTTTTTCAATCTCTCTGCTTGCTGCAGAAGTTAGCGTTGCAGGTATTTTTAGGTGCAAACTGAGGCTAAATGTGGACTTGTGTGATAGAGTGCTTTAATGAGTTAAGGTACATTTCAGATATACAGCTGAGGCTCTCCGCTGTTGAGGCGGTCACTCATTTCTGGCCGTGCATGTTGGCCTTAGCATTTGTTGGTCCCTCGCTGGGGTAATTTGACTTGCTGAGCTGCAAGAAAAGTAACTCCCCCCACCAAAGTGTATAATTTTCTGCCAAGTTAATGAGTTGAATTACCTCAGCAAAATGCCTGACAAGCATGAAAGCTGGTGCAAGGAATGAAGCTGGAAGAGGTGTCTGGTGTGGGGGCAAGGAAGCGTAAGGAAAGGTGGGGTGGAAAAGCGGGTCTGCTCCTTTGGGTAGCAGCAAGCTGTTAGGTCGGCTTGCATTCAGACTTTGGCCAAGCAGGACTTGCCTCTCATTCCCTGTTTTGTCAGGTTTCTGCCTTGAATGGGCCGAAAAATTGATACGTGCATGAAGTTTGCAGTTTCATACAGGCACAAATGACTGAGTTTTATTAGTTTTTTTGTAGCAATATTCATATGACTTTTTTTCCTTACAAAATCTCAGAAGACCCCTTCACCCTTCCCCTGCAACCAGACTTAGAGGTCTACAGGCAAGACTTTTGCTGTGCATTACTGATTTATTACATACAGTCTTTCTGTAGCAGACATCAGTATTAATATTTGAATAGCGATCCATCATGTGTCTCCAACAAATAAAGCACAAATGATCTTGTTCTGATCTCTCTTACCCTGGGATAAAGTAGAAGTAATTTCACTGGATGCAAGCATTACACTAGTGCAAAATTGCTGGAGGTAGATGAAAACTGGGAATGGCAGAGAGTAGCTGATAATAAAAAGACACCAGGTCATCCTTTGAACTGCAGAATATTAAGAGTCTATTGTAGACGTGAAATTTTTAGGTAATGAATGTGCAGGCTTAGCGGCTCCCCCTGCCCCTGTCAGTGTGACACATATTTGAGAGGATCTTGCTCAGTCTGTGCACTGGATTAGAAATCAGCTGTCATTAAGGAGCGTTTCGCAGTGTAAAATATTCCTGGGTGTGATGGTGCGCACGAGAGGCAGCCGTGGGGATTAAGCTGGCGGGTAACAAGCATTTGTATTTACCAGTCTGGTTAACTTCAGATCAGCCTTCTAAACATTTCCATGGAAACAAGGGAAGTTTTGGTTCACTGTAAGTGGCTTAATTTACTTTCTAACTGTACTAAAAATAGAATACTAAACAGAGACAAAACTAACTCTGAAACATAATTTTGATAATATGATTCTAATCAGTCGTGGCATTCAGTGATTGCTTTTCCATACCTCCTGCCTGCAGTTACGGGTGAAGCTTTCACTGAGCAGTTGCTCCTTGAATCTGCAACGGCATGAACAAAATAAGACAGGAAAAGAACTGTGGAATAGTTGAGGGTCTTAAATCTTTATTTTTGGTAGAAAACAATTCAATGCCTTTGTTTGTGAGCTTTCCTGGTTTTTTACAAGGCATGAAACTTGAGAGATTGGAACATGCTTACATCCTGGGACTTCTTATATATCAACTATTTTACTGAAATGTCACATGTAAATTTTGATATGATGGAATAGTCACTTGTCCAGTCAAAGAGATAAAAGACTTATTGATGTACTCATAGAGAAACATACTAAGAATGCGTTTTCATTTTGCATCGGCATCTTTCAAGTCACATTAAAGAAAACTAATTGTAAGTAGGTTTTTTCCTGGATTTCTAGGAAGAAGTTCAGATTTCCATACAAATAGGGGTGCTTTGGAAGTCATCTGAGTGGAAACATCCTAAACATGTTGTAAAGCAGCAAAGCGAGGGGGATTGTAAGCAGTCTCACGCGGGTGAGGTTCTTGCTCAAAGTGCCTGTCTGTCTCAGGATGCATGCACCCAAAGGCAAATTGTTCCTATGACTCAGGAGGTGTTTTCCAGTAGAAGTGATTCTTACTCCTGTAATGCTGATAATTGGTAAACTTACGAACTGCTTGAGCAAAACCAGCTTTAATTATGCATGAATACCGATCAGCCTGGAAATCAATTTGGCTGACTCACACTCAAAATTTAGTGTTTTTCTCTGAATTTCAATAACTCTGAGTTTTTATCTTAAGTTATATTCCAAGAGCAATCAGACGCAGCAGGGAAATTGACCTTGATGTTTATCTGAGCATTGGAAATTAGTATAGCCTCGCATCTATAACATCAGGGAGGAGCTTTTCCTTTCCCCTGTGGTATGGAGCTAATAGTGCTGCCCATATTAACACTCAAGTCCGCACAGTGCTCTTGTGCAGCTGCAAAGTGGTAAAGTCACCATTTTACATACGGGAAACTTAGACAACGAAATACTCTGTGGTTTGTCCAATGTCACAGAGGCTTTTTGCGTTGAGGGAATTAAGTTCCTGTTACCTGAAAGCTTGATCTCAAACTTAACTTTCCATCCTTTTTCCGTTGCTCATCACTTTCATCCACGACGGACAAGCACCGTGTATCTGGTCTACCTAGAGAAGCAACAAAATGTCATCTACTAAACTCCGGGGCATTCTGATAATAAACTATAACTAAGAATTTCTGTTTCTAAAGAAAATACAGTCAACCTTAGTTATTAAAACATGTTGTAACAGGTGGCTGGGTGTCCGGCTCCATTTCATACCTCCCTGGACAGGAACGCGTGCAGCTGACTGCAAGCAGCTGTGTGTGCACTTGGAGAACTCTGTCTGACACGCCTGCAGCTCTGCAAGTGGCTTTAATCAACAGCAGAAGCAGGCAGAGAAATGCAGACAATGTGACTGAAATACTCTCCTGGGTAACTCTAGTATTTGGAAGAAAACCGTGCGAAAACATTGGCAGTGCAGTGGTATTATTTCAAGGCAGAAAACCTGAACAAACTGGACTCTGATCCTGCTGATGTGTGCTTAAAAGTGAGTGTGGAGTATAACACTTTAAAAGGTTTTGAGTTTTTGTGTAAACTCTCCTCCAGCTGCTGGAGTCAGACAAAATAGCAAAAGGATGTTAAGTTTCGTATTAAACAAAAGGTAGGATGCTCGTCCTTGTGAATGCAAACAGTGCACTGTAGAAAAAATCTCAGAAACCAGAAATCTGTTGTGTGCCAGGACACCGTGAGTATTCCCAGATGGGAAAATTCGTGTGTTTAAAATACATAAGCTTACAGGCTGAGACCCATATTTTTTGAATAATACCCCCTGCTTCCCTTCTCACCACAAAATATAAATTTTTAACATGACTGCTATAGTGACTTGTTTCTTTGTTAAGACTTCTTTATGTCCTTACAGACTGAGGTCCTGAGCCTCTCCCTGATAAGTGTGTGGGCTTGGGCTGGGGACAGAATGAAAATTATTTTCTGTGTACTGCAGTCATTTGAGTAGTGCTGCGGAGGTAAAGGAGAGACATCGTAAGCTTGCATTATTAAATTGCATCAGGAGCAAAGCAAGCTAAGGAAATACTCTGAGTGGAATAACAGAGCAATGAAAAATTATAACGGTCCTCAAATGGTCTGGAAATAGGGAGAACAACTGGGGAAAGTTTAAAATGTGTGGTTTTTTCTGTCAGTCAGAAGGTAGCTTTGTTCTTGACAATGGATTTTGGAGACTTTTGCAGTTTTAATAATATCCAGATCTCTCAGGCAGAGGCTGGCTGTGAAACTATTATATTGAAATCTGAAGTGTATTAAGCTCCAAGGAAAATGATACTGTCACAGAAGTTGCTGCAAAGAGGGTGTCCTTCCTCTTAGCGCAGGCCATAAGGTGACAACAGCAGCATTAGACCTGAGGGCTTTTCCATATAGGCAACAGGCAAGTTTGCAGTCCATTCAGTGAGGAGATGGAGCTTACGTTAGTTTTAAGTTGAACACAGGTGAATACGCAAACATGGTGGAATGACGAGAAAAGAGTCAAGACTGCAATGGAGGTGCGCGAAGAGCAGTTGGGTACTGGTTTGTGACCTCCTTCCCGCATGACCCTCTAAGCATCTGTAGTCTTCAGAGGGGCTTTGTGGGGTCCAATAAGCTGGATGGAGAGACCTGAGTGACCGTGAGTTCTGCTTCTTCACCTTGTCCTCTCACGGCGCTGGGCAGCACACCATGGCCCACCATCCACGAGCTCCTTGGAGACCTTCGAGGAACAGGAGGTGCTTTATCCAGTGTCCGCACTCTGGTCTTCCACCAGTCCATTTTTGAGCCTGTAATCTGAACTCTTCCTTTTTTTTTCCCCCCAGTTGTTTCCACCAGTATTAATTATTCTTTCTTCTCATGGTTTCTTTTCTATTTAGCCTTCCTAGAAGGGCTTGGAGGTTTTTCTCTGTGAGAAAAATGTCCACCGGATTTGCTAGGCATTTGTAACCAAGCAAACTGCTGGTTAGTCCTCACAGGTGATCAAATCAGTAGATTATCCACAAATATATAGAAGACTGAAACATCTCTCTCTTATAAATTGGTGTCTGGGATTTTGTCTACTACTGGAACTAATTTCTGATGGCAATTATTGTTCCACTTAAAAATAATTAGCTTTATCTTCTACTTAGAAAACATAAATTAGGCAGTTCTCTGACTAGATATTCTCAGGAGCACAGGGAAGCTAAACTCACTGATATTGAGAAGATTTCCTATTTATTAGCTTAAAAACGGCTTCTGTAATCTGTCTAGGAACATCTGGGGAAAAATAACACTTTATGCTTATAGAAAACAATGTATTTCATTTTCTAACAAAATGCATCATTTAATTCTAGCTGATCTTAAACATGAATTTCACAAGCAGGGATTCCAGTGCTTTATTTCCTTTTTTTTTTGCATTTAAAAAGTCTTTTTGTTGTAGGCCCCTATTTGCTGTCATCAAGTGGAAACACAGCTCTTCCAATTCCCTGCTCCCAGTATCAAACATGCTCAATTGTACAGGTCCCTGAATAGGTACAAAGTAAGCTGTCACAAAAGCTGAAAGTCATGTTCAGGTACTTCAAAGATTTATTTCAAATTTGTTTAAATGTTTTGAGAGCTGCTTTAATACAAGAGTAACCTCCAGCAAAATTTATTAACCTTTGATTTACATTCCTCATTTGATTTGCATTCCTCTTCTAAGTTATCAGTTTCTAATTTAGTTTTTCAATTTGGACCTCTGAAATAGAGATAGGGGGCCAGAGTCTCTGCTGATGCAAACTGACGTGTGTTCGTTCCCAACATCTGACAATCTGGCTTCTTACATCTTCTATAGATTTTCACAAATGAGATGTTATTGTTTTCATTCTAGAACTTTATTTTCAGTTGTATTAGTAACATCTGGCATTAACTTCATCTTGCTGTGACAGGCAATTGCTAGTTCTGAATGCAGCTGTGAACAAGCACAATATTGTTCACTTCAGTTGAGCTACGTTTGCTTTTAGCATGGCAAAATGTCAGCGGAGAGCCCAAAAATGGTTTAGATTTAACATTAATGAGGTGATGCTTTGTATTGCTTCACAGCTGTGGCCTTTTCAGACAGTATTAGGCAGCTCCTACCTTCCTCACTTGTGTTTGCAAATCCTGTAAAGCTGTCGTGGTTTAGCCCCAGTTGGCAACCAAGCACCACCCAGCCGCTCGCTCACCCTCCCCCCCGCGATGGGATGGGGGAGAGAATCGGAAGAGCAAAAGTAAGAAAATTCATGGGTTGAGATAAAAACAGTTTAATAATTGAAATAAAATAATAATGATAATAATAATGATAAAAATAATAGTAATGAAAACAACGAGAGAGAGAGAGAGAAACAAAACCCAGGAAAAAACAAGTGATGCAACCGCTCACCACCTGCTGACCGATGCCCAGCCGGTCCCCAAGCAGCGATCGCTGCCCCCCGGCCAACTCCCACAGTTTATATACTGAGCATGACGTCATATGGTATGGAATATCCCTTTGGCCAGTTTGCATCAGCTGTCCTGACTGTGCTCCCTCCCAGCTTCTTGTGCACCTGGCAGAGCATGGGAAGCTGAAAAAGTCCTTGACTAGTGTAAGCACTGCTTAGCGACAACTAAAACATCAGTGTGTTATCAACGCTATTCTCATACTAAATCCAAAACACAGCCCTATACCACCTACCAGGAAGAAAATTAATTCTATCCCAGCCGAAACCAGGACAAAAGCAAAACAGCCCATCCTTCCTTCCTCTGAAAAAATGAACTAATACCAAGAAACAATGAACTAATATGGATCTGACAAATATGGAAAATCTTCTCACTGGAGGTCTGTCTGTATTAACTGTTAATCCTAATGGTCTCTGCTGGCGGGAATGGATCAATGTCCCTTTAAAAGGCATGACTACACTCAGAAAAATTGTCTTGGGGAAAAAGTCAGCCAACAATCCTTCTTCTTCACAGTTCCAATTTCTGTATGTTGAGTCATATCTGCCAGTTGTAACGCCAGTATCTTTTTGCCTTAGTGGTCCTGCTGAGCTGGAAACACTTCGAGAGAGGGAACTGGGTTCTAGGCTTTTCCATGTGCTGTTAGTGGAATATTTTACTAAGTGTCAGGTGCGAGGCCAAGCATCGCACCTGGAAATAGACCTTGATGGCATCACTGACCTTGTTACTCTAAGAGCTTTTACACCTGGTCAGAGAAGTTATTATGGAAGGGATGCAGCCTCATTTGGTCTGTGTACTGAGTTTCAGGGCTGACTTTAAAACCAGTGGTACAGAGTTGTGAAAAGCAAAAAGAAGGAGGACAAAGATGAAGGAGCTGAAGAAACGTGTGAAGTGATCCCGCAAAAGGCCTTGACTGCTATCCATGAAGTTTTGCAGAAGCTTGCTGGGTGAGGCTGAGTTGGAGTGATAAATGGAATAAAATGAACAAGGAGAAAGCCCAAAGGGTTAGAGAAGATGATCATGTTTTAGGAGGCAAACGAAAACTCAGATAGGGAACACGTACCTAATTTTGTAATATTATGTTCAATATAATGCTTGAGGTTTCTTAAACTGAGACTTTGGAGGAAAGTGGGGTTGCAGTGTAGCTGAAAGCTACAGAAAAAGAGCAGATGCTCTGGGTGAAACACCACCACTGGAGCTGGAACGTTTATCAAGGATTCAGGTTTCTGTGACACCGAGTCTGCGTCCACTGGTCTGTGGTGGGCTTATCGTTAGCAGTGGGGCCTAACCCTGGAGCCATCGAGCCAGGGTGACTTTTGCCACTGATAGCTGGGGGTGAAGAATGAGGCCCATATGGCCACTCTACAACAAGTTCAGAACTGGAGGTTTTCAACCTAAAACTTATTTTCTTTTTTGCAGTTAGGAGAAGGAAGATGAGTGTCTCCTTCAAGCTGGTTGCCTGGTTTTGTTCAACAGTGGGTCTAAATTAACCTCATTATAAGTGGGAGCTTGATGGCTTTTTTAGTGCAGAGATTTGTCTGTTTAGTTAAGATGGCTTCTTCTGTTCAACTGCTGCTAATTAGCATCCATCATTAACTGGTCCAGAGCTTGCAGCTCTATTCGTTTAAATAATTGTTAATGGGAACTACACCCATTGAGACATAGGGTTAAATGCCAGTTTAATGAGGGTATGTTGGTTATTTCACTGTAACTGAAGTTCTGTTCATCTGTTGAGAGAGGTAAAGGTTTCTCTCCTTTCTCACTAAATAAGTTGCTGAAACTGTGATCCTGAGTATATCCAATTAAAAGAAAGCCCATCAACACTAGAGGAATCCATTAAGAAAGTGGGAGTGATAGAGAAATAAAAGAATAATCTTACAAATTAAGTTAGGTAAGAGCACAAATATTTAGCTATTAAAGCCAATCTTTGGTTTTATTACAAATTTTCAAAAGCTGGTTTCTTCTAAAAAGTGCCATTTCCACAGCTCTAGAAAATGAAGTCTTTATCCACTGAGGCAATGCAGCACAGAAAAGCAGCACCGCAACTGTGACAGCCTCTGTTTTTGAATGACACCTTGCAGATTGAACCAGGGAGAGCCCTCCAGAATTGAAAGTAAAAGCTGCTATCGCATGAGCAGAAAACATTGCCAGCTTGCTTTGCCTGACTTCGTAGTGCAGAACCAGTGATTTATGCAAGCTCTTAACCCTCCGCTCTATGAAGATAAGCCTTACCCTGATGGTATGCTCCCCTGGGGAGGAAGGGCAGTGCCGCTGGCTGACTGCTTTGACTGCAGTGTTTCTGTAAGGAATCCCAACAAGTGGCAGTGGGTGTGTGGCAACTGTCCAGTAGCATTTATCCAGCCACAATCTCAGTAATTCTTCCCCATCTGTACACTTCCTAGGAGTTATATAAGTAGGAAATTGTAAGTGCATGAAGCCAAAAATATGAAAGAAAGAAGAGATGAAAGTGAGAGATTTTTGTCTTAAAATAAAACTTTCTCTTCTGATTCTGATTTAGACTTTCTTCAGTCCAACTGGCATTCCTTACCTGCCTTCAACAAAGACTGCAGTGGCTCTTACCAAGCCAAGTGTCTGTATCTGCCTCTGCCCTCACTGACCTTCAGCTGCTCTTGGTGCCATTGACCTTACCCTTTTCCCAGGATGATCTTCCCCTTTAGTGGCTCTAATGTCTTTTGAATCACATTTTGTGATCTTCTCACATTTTGTCATATTTTGAATCACATTTGTCACATTTTGTGATTTTTTTGACACATTTTGAATCACATTTTGTCATCTTCTGACCCTCCTCCAGCTTTCTGTGAGGATGCCAGAAAGACCTGCCCTTGATGCCCTTTGACTCCTTTTCTCCTTGTTTCTTGGTATTGTTATCCACAAATACAAATTTATCTTATCATGTGTATGTCGATGGGTCACAGACTTGCCTGCCTACTCCAGGCCATTTTTATTCTGTCCAAACAGTGGTCTGGGGTTGCTTTTTTGACAGGTCTGACTGATATCTAGATGTCATTTTAAGCCACCACCAGCACAAGGCTATTGTTAATATTTTGCATTGCTGTCTCTTTTGGTCTCTTTTTGAGGGCAAAGTCATGTAGGTGAGCTTTCCTGCATCCAGTTTGGTTACATCTTGCAAATCTTCTGCATACCCTCTTTTAAGGATGTAGTCTTTTTATAACCGTAACATAGTGTGCTGGTTTTGGCTGGGATAGAGTTAATTTTCTTCATAGTAGCTAGTATGAGGCTGTGTTTTGGATTTGTGCTGAAAACAGTGTTGATAATACAGGGATGTTTTGGTCAAGGCTTTTTCTGCCTCTCACACCACCCCACCAGTGAGTAGGCTGGGGGTGCACAAGAAGCTGGGAGGGAACACGGCCAGGACAACTGACCCCAACTGACCAAAGCAATGTTCCATACTGTATGATGTCATCCTCAGCACAGAAAGCTGGGGGAAGAAGAAGGAAGGGGGGGACGTTCGGAGTGATGGTGTTTTGTCTTCCCAAGTAGCCGTTACGCATGATGGAGCCCTGCTTTCCTGGAGATGGCTGAACACCTGCCTGCCCATGGGAAGTAGTGAATGAATTCCTTGTTTTGCTTTGTGTTTGCATGTGTGGCTTTTGCTTTCCCTATTAAACTGTCTTTATCTCAACCCACAAGTTTTCTCACTTTTAATCTTCTCATTCTCTCCCCTATCCCACTGGGGAGGAGTGAGCAAGCGGCTGTTGGCGCTTAGTTGCAGGCTGGGGTTAAAACACGACACATAGCCAGAAGTCTTATCCTGGCTCTTATCACCTGGCATCTCACTTACTGCAAGATTCTTTTCTCTAGCTTTCTCCCATTTAAATTAATTCAAAATTCACATGCAGAGGCATTTTCCTACCCCCATACATTGAGAATTATCACCACCTTCCTGTATTCTTCTATTAGTTCCCCTATCTCTGTTTATACAACATAGTCTTGTTTTCATTTTGAACAACCTTCTTGTCTCATCTCCACATGGCTTGTCATCTCCTGTTCGTTTTTAAATGTCAGCTTCCATCTTTGATGGGCTGATGATGCCAGCTCCCCCCCTCTTGTTTTTACATCTTCAAATCATCACCTTTCCCATGCTTACCCTTACGTTTGGAAGGAGCTCTCTGAAACAGCCACAAAGCAAGTTTCAAGTCATTTTAGAAGTCTTTTTTCCTGTGATATCTTACAGAAACCTTGACAAGTTGATGGTGTGCCAGGGCAGATCCTTTTCATGATGACTGATATTTCTTGTATTCCCTCGCTGTCTGGGAGCCTCAGATGTTTTCTGTTTCAAAGAGGAATCTTCTTTTTGAGTCACCTATCTCAACAAGGCCCTGGTCCATGATCTGAGGGACACTGAAATAAACTTTGCTTCACTCTAGGCACAGACAAGGAACCGTCTCAAGCCTGTGCCACTCTGTCTTTCTCCTTTCCTCCTCCACCCCAACCCACACTACAACTGTTCATCTCAGCTTCATAATATTGGTGATATAACCAAGATGAGGCCACATCTCCTAGAAACCAGCAAGATGGGCATCACCTAATGGTAAACAATATCATTTGTTTGGTTACTGTTTGCCACGGCTTCTGTTGGTTCTGAGCCAGGTAGAAGTTAAAAATGGGTTTTGCATAGCAGTGAAGAAGTCTTTGTGGCTTAACTGGTTACAGCAAATGACCTCTGAGGGACTGGTTCTTGCAGAGGCGGTTTTCACAGGTGCCTTCACCTACTTGCCCTCCAGATGTGGGAGAACAGGACCTGAGCACTGAGGACATTCTGCGCAGCTTGAAAAATAAGATTATTTTCAGAAAGTCTGTAGTTGTTCTGAGCAAGCAGAAGATCATGAGGTGGATAGATGACATTACCTTGAAAGGTTTATTGCAGGACCAGAATCCCTTTATATTCTTCATAGAAGAATATAATCAATGTAAAAACCTTGCATTTTGTCTTGGGTACAACTCAAATAATTTTTTCCCTTAGATGATTATAGCCAGTGACGAATCTGTCCATGGGAATCTTGCATCAGATCTGCATCTCATGGCAGATGCCCCCAGCTTCACGGTATAGCCACAGCATTCATCCAACCACATGCTGGTGGGTGCCGTAGCTGAGGGTGTCTCATAAAGGTGCTGATCCTAGAAAGTCTGAGGTTGAATGTCCGTATGTCATATTTCTAAACAAAGCAGACTTTCAGAGGGAGTTGGTTTTACAGGGGGTGTGAAAGAAGGAGGGAGGCCTTGATTAGGTTGTTTGAGCAAAGGAATTAGGTGGAGAAATCTCTGAAATTGATACAGGAATACAGCACATGAATTCTGACTGAAGTCAGTGGGGAAGAGTCTAAATTTTGAAATTAAAGGAAAATGCTATTAAAACTGAGCTATCAATCCTCTTGCTTTTTTAAAGTTAAGTTATCTCTTTTTTTTTTTATCATCTCCAGCGTGACAAAGCCATTTGGGTTTTATTGACCAGTGTGTCTTGATCTGCCTGATGACATTTTCCAAGATTAATGTGTCTGTTTCTTGACAATGCATATGCTTCATGATGCATCACAATTAACCACTGCTACTTGGTATGATAAGGAGGGACTCTTTTTATCTGCAACTGCATGACTTCTGTCTACATTTGAAATGGCAAGCAAACAGCCAGGTCCCCTATCCACTTCTCTCATCTCCCTTTTTGAAGTGAAAAAAAAAAATCTAAATTCATGGTTAGGTTCCCAGTAAGATGCAGCATATTTTGGAGAGCAAATTGGACTGGAAATATAAACAATGGAAAAACACTAACCAAAACCCACAATGTATAAGATACAGCACATACAAGCATCTCTCACTATTATAAATACTTGACTTCATAGCTTTTATTTATTTGTGTTGGTAGAAATGTCAAATTAATATTTATGAGCTCTCTTTAGTGCATGTGCTAGGAGTTTTTGTTTGTTTTCAATATAGGTTGTCAGGCTAACGCTGTTATTCAGGATTGTCAAAGTATGTTTTTTAAACTCAATGGGAGTTTCACACTTTGACCCAATTCTGCAGGGATGTACCATTGTGCTTAACTTAAATTTGTGAGTGATCCATTTGTGTTTAACATGACTCTTCATATCCATAAAGTTAAACTTGTGTGCGTTTGCCTGAAGCCACAGAATTTTTGTCACAATAACTTTACAAACATCTCAGGAACAGGATCAGTTAGAAATTTGTTACGGTTTTAATTAAACTCAGCAGCTGAACATAAAACATCAATACAGATTCAAATTTACCTAACCATTGTTTAAATGTTTGGCACAATTTCTTAATTTTTGGATATCACATGACATAAGATGAATTTTGATTTTATCAGTGCTTGATCCATCCAATGAGATTGCCAGCAGAAGCAGTGACCAGAAATAGAAGTGTCCTTGGCATATATATGTATTTTCTCATAGTGTTTTGGAGGCAGATTCCTCCACCCATGTTATGGACACCTATAGCTAAGAGGTGATGATGACTAGATATCCCCATTATTAAACTGGAATAGACATGAAACAGTTATCTAAAAATGAAATATACTTGCATATATCTTGAGAGAGAATCCAATTTTGCAATCCTTTTAGTTCTTTATTGGAGAAGTAAAGACAGAGTTTAAGAAATGCTTTGAGCTTCATTTGGTTAATTTATTTTCTTGCTTTCTTCTTTGTTTCCTTCCATATATTCCCTACTCCCCTTGGTAATTTTATTTGCTTCTGGTCTTTATAAGGTCCCTTGCTGACAGCTAATTTTCCCTTCTCCTGGGAGTATTTCGGCTGAACCTTGGTATTCTGAATGTGTGTAATGTATCTGAATAATATAATCAATGTCACAATAAAAACAAAATAGCTGTCACAACTGGTATATCTTTAATAGGCAGGGACACGGCATCATTGTAGGAGGTACAATGAAGGCTTCTGCTCCATGCACATTTGTAATAAGAAAAGTTGACAGGATGTGAGAATTCCTAAAGAATGGGATGGTACACAACACAAAGGTTTTTATAAAGCATTTTACATAAATCAGTTGGTGAAGCCTATTTTAATACTGTTCATATTATGGACTGGCCATTATCACGGGCTGGCCATTTTATTGCAAAAAAGAGATATCAGAGCTTGAGGAGTATGATAGAGCTGAATGAGGTGAAACACTCTGATAGGAAGAGGGATTGAATGAATTGAGATTTTTAATTTAGGAAAGAGGCAAATAAGAAAGAAATGGATAAAAGGATCCAAAACCACAAGAAAGAAGTTGAATTCTTTTTTCCTTTTGGCAGAAAAAGGCTATTTTACATAATTAAGAACTGAAAATTGTGAAACTATGGAAGCGATTTTTTTTTGTAATGGAAAGTGGCCACAGGAAGAAATCCAAGCCAAATAAAGTAAACCAAAAAAAGAGATTGCATATTTTATGTGTGCATTGAAAATATCCAAGTTATTATTGCGGGAAAGGATCTGAAATTTCATGCCTCGTGGCTTGAGCCTGTCCCCAGCAGGGATAAGGATGGGTACAGACTATGCCCCATCTGCCCATCAAGAAGTTGTTATGCTTCTCCCTAATGAGTCTCTGCCTGGTCACAGTCAGATCCTGCAGAGTCGGGTCTGGGCTTGCAGGTCGGTGGTCTGATACTGTATTGTAGTCCCTGTGAATGGTTAAACAAGAAATCCTTAATGTGATGTGAAGCTGCTTTAATTGAGTGCTGAAATTTATTTTCCTGTGGTATAAATTAATAAAGCGGACTTGATGTGTGTGTAAATTATTTATTATTTTTGGCTGGATGTCAGGATAGTCCCCTTCTGGAGATAAACAGAAACAAGCAACAATCTTAAACTTTTAGTGCGATGAATTCACTTACTACTCTATTTAACCAAATATTAAACTCCGAAAAAATACTCTAAAATAAATAACAAACTTATTTGATCTATATTTTCTGTCTCTGAGAAGTGGGATACAATGACAAGAACTTAACCAAGAAATCCTGAACTTCAGTTCCACCCTTGCCTTTTTTATGAATCTTTTTTCTGAGCAAATCGCTTCGTCTTTGGGCCTGTCTCCACATGGCTTGTACTTCTGAGGCCTAGAATCAAAGAAGACAGTCCTTTTTAATTTAGGCATGGCAGGTGGAAATCTAAATTTAAATCCACAGGTGCTTTTTTTTTTAAGCATCCTTTAAACAAATTTGATAGCTTTTTCCACAAAACCATTAGATTGTGGATGATCCAGTAGTGTGCTTAAATTTTTGCAAAGCATTTAAACTCAGAACAATCAAATTGTGACCCATTATTTATCATTAGCATGTCTGGTATGCCAGGTCCAGGATTTTGTATGTAAAGTCTTTTATGTGCTTATGTGCATATGTAAATCTAGAGATTTCTTTTTCGGATTTACTAATAGTACTATTTCTATATAGTGGGAATAGTAATTCCAAATCAGGACATGAATATTTCTGGCATGGAGAAATATCTTAATATCTACATAGATCTGCAATGTCTTGAATTATCATCATAGGGTGTATTGTCAGATTGTTTTCCTTTTTTTTTCAAGTTTCACATCAATCTAATATTATTGAATAAAATACTACCTACAGCATGCAGTTCTTTCAATATTGTTAAAGGGATTGTGGTTATAATTCATCAAATAAGGTGTCAATATCTGGTATTATTTTTGGAAAGTCTCAGCTTGTACTTGAGCACTGGCAGACAAAAGCACCTGCGATAGGAAAGTTTTCTTGCACATGTACACATGCATACGTCAGACTCGGATGTTTGTTCCACTTGTTGACATTTGTGTCTGAGCACTGCAGGGACATTTCTGGGAACACTTATGACAGAACAATGGAGTTTCGTCATCCTTATCTTATATTCTGTTGACAGCTTTCCAATGCCATTAAAGACATCATAGAATTGATTTTGTACCTTCATAGGCTTCTGTCTTACTGCATAAGCTCTCATAATGAGCCTGAGCATTTGCCATGTTTTCCGACCTTGAATCGATATGCTCTTTCCCTGAAACAATTACAAACCTTATCTTTTCAAGATTTTCCTTTATCCTTATGTCAAACTCATATAAACCTACAACTAGAATCATTTCTCCACAGGATTATCTGTGGTTACTCATCCGTATTCAGTGCAAGTATGGTTTCCCTTCAGAAGGTTTCCTGTAACTTCAGCTATCACACGAAGCTGTCCAGCCACAGTCCACTAAGCCGTAAAAACTCACCGCGGGCATTGGATGCAAATGCCTCTTCAACAATGCCATGTTAGCAATTTGCTTCTTTTTACTATATTCTGGCTTCTGTTTCTTGCAGATATGGAAGGTCTTTCCAAAGGTGACAGATAGAGCTTAGAACAGTTTTGGTCGGTTCTGGTTCAGCCCTCCACACAGGTTTTGCAAATTCCTTCTATTTGCAATCTGCAGATTCCTCTGGAGAGATTTTTCTAATCTTGTCCACTTTGTCTTCTTTTCCTTCCAAAACCTGCACTTGGGTTTATTTGTGGTCTGAAATCCTGGAAATGTTCGCTCTTTTTTCTGGAGTTTGGATAAGGAATTCCTCACATTCTTCCCCCCTCCCCCCCCTCAGATTTGGGACTCTTATTCCCAGTACAATCTGATCTCCAGAATTAGGAATTTCACAAGCCCTCCAAAATTGCACATTTGCCTCAACAGTATCAAATCTGTTATAAATTATTCAACTATTTCCTCTTTCCTCTGAGTTCTCTTATGAAATGTATCTCTCTCAATAGCTTCATTTGTGTCTAGGAGCTCAATATTCATGTTTGTGCTGCACATTCTGATAAATGATTTTCTCTGCCTCAGTCACAGGCTAATGTACAAATCTAGTACATCTGTGATTGAAGTAATCCAAAGAAAATCTGCCTGTTCTTATCTGTGCTTGCCAAAGTCTTGCTTTAACTTTTCTGTTTCCTCCTGCATTTCTGGAGAGCTCCAGTTGCTCAGGAGTTTTTACTGCTCCTTTTCTTATTCACCACTTAGATGTAATCTTCAATTTCTGTAGCTGTACCCCCAGTGTCAGACTGTCGGGGGTGTATGTGTGTGTGCGTCATAAATTTTAAAATCTGAGTTAGGCTCTTAAGTACTGAATCTTAGATAAATAAAGCAAGAAAGTTAATAGATGCTAGAGAAAATAGCTTCTGGAGAAGAAAAAAGGATTATGTATGGGTTTATACCATACGCTAATCAGTGTGTATCAGAGTGTTTCAGGGATGTAATTTCTAAGACTGAGAAACTAAAAGGTCCAATTATCACTGCAAAACTATAAAACAACAAAAAGACTATTTACTCATATTTTTCATCTAAATTTTTATGCATGGTTTTATGCAAATGTGTTCATAGCACCAAGACTGAAGCTCTTATTCTTACAGAGAGAAAAAATTCCAGGAGAGGTCAATAGTAGAGAGCAGACTTACTGGGAATTTTCAGGAAGGAGATTTTTTTCTGCTAGAGAATACTTACTAGACAGGATCCAGATGAGCCAGGGGCTTGCGTGGGATCTGGCCTTAACTCTTCACAGCTTGAGCAGCACCTACCTATGCACTTATCCCCTTCCTTATCTTCCATTTAATACTGTGCTGGGCAACAGTTGGTACCCAGTAGGATTCTGGTTTCCCTGTGTCACTGGCCTGGTTAATGGGCAAGCAGCTCTTCTGCTATATGGTTCCTACTGTCCTGCCAAAGAGGCATCAGGGGACTTCAGGGAATTGTGCATCCCACCTGCAGGACAGCAGAGAAGTCAAAAATTACATTTTGGTCCTTTACATTTTGATTTTCTCCTACTTCCAGCATTTTTCTGGCAGTAAGATTTTTGGTGCCATTTGTGGTAAGAAAACATTACATGTGATGATGGATTTCCGTTTTCCAGACAGCTAAGTCTGTGATTGGCTCTTGGAGGCTATATTTGTGGTCTGTCGTTGGGAAAATATTTTGAAAACATCTGTAAAACCTTATTTCAAATGTCTGGGGTTTGGCTCATTAAAGATGAATATATTTGCCAAACTAAACTGAAAAAACCCCTGAAACAGCCTAGGACTCATAATTAGGAGATGTGTTTGCAAAAAAGCGAAAAAGATTTACCTCTGTTGGTTCCCAAAAGGTTAATGTGATTTTGAGGAGAATGAGAGCTTTTTACAGGTATTTCTTAACAAAACAATATCATGTGAGCTTGAATCATCTTGTTGAATACTTCCATGACATGGTAGAGTTATGGGCAGTCACAGACAAGGCATTTAGCAAAAGCTGCTAAAGAAAAATCTCTTTTTAAACATGAACCGACAGCAACTTTCAGGCCATAAGTTCTAATAAATGAAGAGTGTATGTGAAAGACCATGAACTGTTAATGATATCTTGTACATAAATTTTGCTGTTTTTCAGCTGAGCATGTTTCCAATGCTGTCAGTTTATATTTAACAAAGATTTTTGACAGCTTGTCTTCTAGATCACATTATTCTAGAAGAAGCTTACTTATAATGAACATGATCTGAAATATTGAAGGCGTGATAACACCAGGAGTTTTGGAGATTTTGAATTGAGTCTTAAATAATGAATAAGGAAGGAAATGAAGTGTTACGGCATGCCCCTTTTGTTTTAATAAACACTTTTTCCCGGTCCCGGACAGGTCGTTAAAGGGCCACGTTCTTTGCCTGTTCTATGCAGGATCAAGGCACCTGTGAAATAAATGCAGATCTGCAGTATGAACACCAAGGGGAGAGAAGTGACCACTCATGCCCTCGGTTGACTTTATGTGGTTTTTGCCAGTGCTTGATTTAATTCTGTCTTAGCTCTGTTCCAAAGATGCTTGGTTTTACGTGGCTGCTGCTGTAGCAGTGACACTTCAAGTTCAGTTTGGAAAAGCAGACTCTAGTGTTAATTAAATAATTGCCATTCCCATACTCAGTTACAACGCCTTCCTGTCCACTTTCCTTCAATCCATTGTGAATGCTGAATTTTTTCACTCTGGCTCCTCTATAGATGAGTTCTTCCACCCTGAATGTATATAGCACTAAGAAGACTATTTACTTTTATTTTTAATCTAAGTAGAACAGCTTTGCGGCCCTTTCACAAGTGGCAGTGTTAGCTGCATCCCTTATGCATACAAATGCAGTTCTGTGTGCGTTAGCCTAAGGGCATAATATAAAGATTCTCTGTGGTTTTACCCGGACACTGCTGTCTTATCGATATAGTTCCCCAACATGATGGGTTTCCTCAGAGTGAAACAAGATTCTGATCAAAGAACAAATCAAGATTTGCTTATCTATTTTTATAAGTCTAAGCATCGCAAGCCCTTTGCCATAGGTTAGTTTGCTTCAGCTAGTAGAAAACTAGCTCATAAAAATGAGTTCAGGCTGATAATATTGCTCAGGTGCACAAATATCTGTCATAACTGAGCCCGAAGATAATATCATGTTAATCAAATGTGAAAGTTTCTGTTATTAATGTTGTTTATTATTTCTGTCTCCTGTGGTGTAGTTCACATATATACTGTGGAAGCGAGGGGCCCTGGTTGTGTTATGATTTGCTTAAAACAAAACCCACCCCCCTCCTTTTATCAGTTTAAATTTCTCACCATTAAGGACCGCAAGCTATTCCTTTCTCTTAGCAGGATAAATCCATCACTTCATTAATGATTCAGCAACCTGAGCGCGGTGGCGGCTGCGGGAAGGCTGCTCCGTGTCAGACCGTTCTCCCGCTGCCCTTGACCGTTTCACCTGCAATATAACCTGCTAATATTTGTAGGGGGCTGAAGCGGTTCCTTATAAGCATTGAAAGTCCCATTCTTGGTCGTAATAGAGCAATCTCTCCGGTTTGGCCTCTGTGTCAAAACAGCTCAGGGCTCTGACCTGTGCAGGCAGGGATACCTGGTGTGGCTGAAATGGTTACAGCCCGCAGGCATGTCCTCCTAGCTCTTGCTCAGAGGTTTGTACCTTCTGATGAACGTCCATGGGGCAGCTGAACAGGATCTGTTCCTCGTGGGCAAGCAAACGGAGTTGGCAGCCTCTTCAACCTCTCTGTGTAGATCTTCCCTGGTTCATACCAGGAAGGTGTGGGGTTTTCTGCTGGACTTTGTACGCATGGTCTTCAGGCTCGGAAGCCTGCTTAGTAGCTACTTTGCTTTTCTGTCACATCAGTCAAGGCTCCTGAGCAGCCATGTGGATTTTGCTGATTGATCAGTCGAGCTTGTTCCTATGACTTAATGACTGGGATTATGTCACTCGGCATTTGGCTCACCAGCATCAGCTTTCAGCTGCGGCTTTTTTTGGGAAACAAACCGCTGAGAATAGTAGTCCAACACAACGCACTGCTTTCTGTACTGTCCATTAGGTGTCCCCACATGCTGGCGGCTCGTGGGTACTTTAATTACATCTTCTCAATTATCAGCGGCGTGCTCTGCATGTGTTCATTGAATGGAGTCCCAGATTTCCATACTGAACACAACACTGTAGCACTTTTACTTTGTGCAAGGAATTCTCATTACTCGGAAGAACTTGTACACTTGCAGACCACTATTTGTCAGTTGCTGCATCTGAACCTTAATTAACATTACGTTTGTAAGTAGATAATATATACACAATGGTAATTCTGAGCCCATAACCACCTGGCATGTTCTTTCCTACCACTGTGCAGCTACTCTGTTTGCAATACAGAACAGTAAGAGAAATTATAAGTAAATTAAATATACAGGCATAATGCCATCTTTCAGCTTTGTTTTTTGTGGCCAAAGTCGCTGCTGGATCCCTTGTTAGAGCACTAAGTTTTCTCCAGTTGTCTAACTTGTTCTGTCCTGGATTTGTAAATATGTCTATGGATTATTTGCTGCCTGAATCATTATCCTGCAATTTGACAGAGTGTCACAGGGAGAAGTCAGCTTCTCACAACGCCAAGGACGGGTTTTTCTGTGCATGGGTGGGTGGTAATAGGAATAATCTCAGTCTCCTTTCCTCCCCTCCTCATTTTTGTGATCACTCAGCTGTTACCATTACAGCATCGACTAGCACCTGCAGAGCTCCTGGCACCACCACATCTGCACTCTTCTAGCCTAACTCACCTTTAAAGGCTGGTTTCATGTGGCAAGCCCCGTTTTTATTAGTTATGATAGACCTTCAAGTTAAAACGATAAGCCATCACATCATAAACAGGTGAATTAAATCCAAACTAGGTCCCATGTCTAGAGCTTGCCCTCATAATCTTCCATGCATTTACCTGCACAGTATACTTTTGAGACATCCCCTTTTTGAGACACTGCAGCACAAAAAAGATTTAACTGTCTACCCTGGGTTTTTTGCAGAGTTCATTGTGCAAAAAACTGCCTCCACCTTGGCAGGGCTCGCCAAGGATCCAGTAAGATCTTGTAAAGTGCCTGCACATGCAAGGAGGTTTGAGCATGCCTAACACAACCAGCAAGAGGAACAGCCCATGGGGCAATAGCCTCTTTCATTGCCGGTCAATGGGGGTACATTTAGCCTTTCTTCTCTCAAGACAGTAGGTGAGAGCACTCACCCAGGCAAGAGGAGGTGAAATATAAGTTAAAGCTTAAGCAGGTTCGGACATGAATTCCTGTCACTGGGGAGAAGCTCTTGACTCCCAGGCTACAGTCAGTTTCAGGAGGCAATCTTGTAGGGAACTGCTGGAAAGACTTCATGAATGCACCTAGTAACAGAGAGTGTTGAGGTCTTGTGCCTTGCAGGAACATCTACACCCTGCTTCAGCTCCCAAAGGATATACTTAGTGTTAGTACAGCAGTCAAGGACAGTAACTCTGTCCTCCACCCCTCTAAATGGTCTTTCAAGGCATGAAGGGCCCTCAACACTGCAGAGGTGACCACTGAACATTGAACTTGACTGCATGGAGCTAGGACTCTCTTAGCAGCAGGAGTATCTGTATGCTTCTCCATAGGCTTTTGAGTGTATTTTACACCCCTTTCCCAACCATCTCTCCATACTCCTGGGAAATGTTTGGTGTTGTAGGTGTAGAAGACCTACCTCTGCCAGTGTCAACAAAGGAGACAATCTGGTGTTACTTTTAAAATTTGTAACCTACACATAGTGAATTTGAAGCTGCTATCTGGAGAGAGGTTTGCAAGCCCTCATTATGTTTGTCTGCCTTCAGAGAAATTTTCAATAATTTATTTCAGATAATTAGTATTTATTAATTCTCTTCTTACATCCAAGATATAATTTGAAATCTTTCTTCTTAATTTTAAAAAATGAAGTTCACTTCCTGATATGATTTTAAATAATGAATTGAATTGTACTTTCTGACATGATTTATCATTCCAAGAACTGATAGAATTTCATTATCTTGTTAGAACAATGCCTGGCTTTTTCTTACAGCAAGCATAGCAAAAGGAATATAATAAGACAGCTTAGCCTATCATCAAAGCGTGATAGAAATACTAACAAATTGATCTTCACAACCTTAATGTGCACTAAATAAGTACTTATAATACACTGAGTGAATTACCAAGGGCAACAGAGTGAGTTAGTAGCAGAGTCATTGTTAAGGCTCTGTTTCCCTGATATCTGTCTGCTTTGTTTTTTTAGGGACAAAAAGTATGTTTTGTATCAATATTTGCATTGTGTTAGAAACAATACTCAAGGAAAGTTCATTGTCTTCCAGGTTTTATGAGTGTTTTTCATGTTCTACTCTACAATTTAAGATTGCTTTAACAGCAAAAAGAATTAGCAGCAGACTTCTGTAGGTTTGCATGCACTGTGTTTCTGTACTGTCCTCAGACTCCAACTGTGACTTCAGATCATTCATTCAGAAGTTGTCTGCAAAAACTCTTTTGAAATAAAACTTTCAAATTAATTTTGTTCAACCATCTTTACCGAGAAGTTGATGCTTTCAGAAGGCTGATTAACAATGCATGTTCTTTAAAAGCTAATCCTGTATTACTGCAGAACTATGGAAAGAGAAGACCTACAACACCGAAATTGGTCCTAGATCTTTATCTACTAACTGAGAAAACAAACCAATAAAAATATGAAAAATAATGCAAATACAACCACCAGAACTTTGCCCAAGAACAAGTTCTGACTGCAAGGAAAGAAGTGCTATCAAAATCCCTGGAGTCCACTCAGGTTTTCAGCATTGCCTCCTTACATGAAGGATGCTCAGACTGGGATGTAGTTCCAGGTTAGGACACCTGCCTTTAGGTGTTAACACATGCACTGTCTCAGCTCCCATTGTCATGAACAGAGGTTGGGTCAACACAGTTGGCAGAGGAACTGAAGTGGCTGCGTTCCCAGAGACAGCTAGTTCACCTCCTACTGTCCATGTACGTCAAGAGTCTCATGTCATCTTAGATGCCTGCCCAACCTTCATTCACATCTCCAGAAAGGCCCAGCTCTCAGTTCTGTGCCATATCTGCCAGCCGTCTGGCCTGAGCACATATGAGTGCAAACTAATCTCTGCTGCTCCAGCTGTCAGCATCCATGGTATCCAGCCCAGCCTTTGCAGCAGATATGACAAACTTACTTTATCTCCAGAACACATCTCAATTCATAGAAAGGCTTGCTAGGAATCCCTAGAGTTCATGACCTATATTTAATTCTCCAGCTGTTTTAATGGCAGGAGGTTGACAATGTTAGCCTTGTCTGTCCCCTCCGGATCCAGCTTGATTTAGCATTTTTCTGTCTAAGATGGTTGCTCTGAGCTCCTGCTATGCCTTAAGTTAAGATGGGATGTTCCTCTGTCAGCAGCCTACCATTATACAGAGCTGTAGTCGTTTTTTTCTTTGCTTTCTGTGATACGACACTGGGGTATATGACATGCAAATTCATGGGCTGTGGGTCACTTCCTTCATTAGCATTTATATAATGCCTTTTAATTAGCATATCCCTTTCTGCTTCCTTGGGTTTTGCTGTCAGACATTTTTAAAGATGCTGCAGTAAAACTTTACGAAAGATTGCTCTTGAAAAATTATATTTTGTTAATAAGCACAGTACTATGCTTATAACATTAATCTTCCCGTGATAAAGATCAAACTTGGTATAAAAAATGGTAAATTTGGGAACATAATTTTTTGTAAAACATTTCCTCCTGCTATCCTGAAGCCTACTGTAAGCTTTGGGGGAGGGGTGAGAGGCCCTCTTCAGGACACATCACAGAATTACTTCCCCGGAAGAGTCAGTGGAAAAAATTTGCAAAATTATTTTGTCCCTGCCCGTGGCAGGGGAGTTGGACTAGATGATCGTTAAAGGTCCTTTCCAACCCAAACCATTCCATGATTCTATGATTCATGAATAAATACATAAGTTCATACTGAGTGAAAACCTAAATTACTGAAGTTAAAAAGAACTTGTACTGAGTCCATAAACCAATCAATTACATGAAAATTAAGATAATGAGAACAGTAAAGAGATTCTAGACCTGCAAGGACTTGTGAAAGGGATACAAGATTTTCTTCTTCCGATGGAGACCAGCAAATGTCAATGAATTTACGTGAAGTCTCTTAGCTGTTACTAAACACATGAGAACATAAAGTGAAACAAATTCAGGCATGACCAATGAAGTATTTTGATGTTCATGGAAACCTTCAATACAAGGTTAGACCAATTAGTACAATGACTGTAAATGTTAAGTGTAGATAACTAAAGTCACAGTCATTCCAGTGAAAGGGTTCATTTAAAGTATAATTTATTACATCAGGGTAGCAATCTTATGGATTGCACTAGACATTGTGGCAAATATGTTCAAGGGTCATAAGCCAGAGTTTATAAAAGTACAACCCGTAATATTTAAACTTGTATAGAAACATTCATTCGAAGTGTTTAACAGACAAACATTAATTAAGCTGTGTAACAGCCCGCTGTAAGCCTATGGGTAAGTCAAAGCGTTCGTATCTCAATTTTACAGAGGGTTAAGCTGAAGTGCAGGGAGATTGGTTTGCCTGAGGTCACATAGCAAGTCAGTGGAAAAACTGCAAATAGAATCTGCAGTCTGAAGTTCTCATTTCCCTGTTTTTACCACTTACATTACACTTCCCACTAGTAAAATGAAGGGGAAGAAAGAGGCGGCTGAAGTGGTGAGACTTGGAATATAGTTAACCCAGTTTTCTACACGTGTTCTTGCTTTTTTCAGCAGCTTAGGCACATATCAAATGGGTAGATTGGTTTTAAATTATTTGGAACTTTATTCCTTCTCCATCTATCCTTTGCATGCTTTCTTTTAAGTGCTAACATTGAAATATTTGATATCTTCAGAATTAAATATAGCTGGGCAGTAAGAGGCAACCCTCTTGAGTTTTAGGCATGTAACTTTACACAGTCAACCTCTGTCCCCTGCAGCTCGTGTGATGCTCTGTGTTTGCCCGCTGCATAGACATGGTCCTTCGGTGTGCTCGTTGCCCTTGCTTAGCCTGGCTTATGGGCAGGCAGCCAGCTATACCAGGAGTGTGGGTGGGAAATGAAAATGGAGACTGCAGCCCCGTAGTCGCCTATGTTTGAGTTTACACAGCACCTCACCAAAACCGAAGACTGAGTTGTGGCTTAGTGCCTCTCAGGTTACCTGACGGGCATATGATACCACGCACTAGAGAAACTGGGGTTGTGTACTTTGGTATCGGCATAAAGTTGGTTATTGAGTACGGAAGGTCATGCTAAAAAGCAGAGCCTTGGGCTGAGCAGATACGTACTGTTCCACTAAAAGGAGACTGTGAGGTGTTTGCAGCGAAAGGGTAAGGGAGATGCAGAGGGGAAGATGTTCCTAGGTAAGACCTTGTAGTGAAGAGATTAAAGGCGGTAAAGAGTTGCTCTGGTAGGTGAAAGAACTGGGAAGAAAGGTTGTGTTTTAATGCTTTGTCTTAGCCTCATATTTAAAGTTATGTTCAAAAGGGGTTGGGTATGAAGATGCTTCTTTGTAGGGTGAAGAAAAAGGCCAGGCCAATATTACTAGTTCCTTATAGACTGCCCTGGGCTTTTCCTAAAAATGCTCTTACATTGCCTTGGGAAAGTGTGTCTGATTTGGATTTCTTGCTCTTGGGATTCCTAATGGATGACTCCCTGAAGCCTTACACAAGAATAAACCAATTTACCATTACTGCATTTTTCAGGTATGGCTCATCAGCCTTTCCTTAAGGTAAGGGCTGGGTGTCTGAGATTCCCACACCACTCAGTGACAGACTCCGTGGGGTGAAAGAGGGAAAATGCTGGGAAAGGCATGAGACTAATGTGAGACATTTCTTGTGCTTGGAGGTTACATCAGTTCATCATGACATACTATGTCTCCAGCCTATTCTCAGCACGGACAGCATCAATTACACAAGTGTCTTTCTTTCGGAACCAGTTGGAAAAAATGTAATATACCCTGAATTACAAGCCCTGTGCAGGTATCTGCTTCATGATGACAAGTTCTGCATGGCATGGGGTTTCAAATTAGTTTGGGGAAAGGAGAAATGATGTTTTTAACAATCCGTGGTAAATGGGAAGGCAGAAATTCACAGTGTAAAGAGGCTGATGCAGACGTTCCTGTGCTAAGTTTGTTATCAGGTGTGCTATAACAGCAAAGTTGTAATTCGCCATGTGATTGCAAGTGTTGGAAAGCAAAATATGCAAGTACCTTTCGAAAGATCAGATCCTTGGGATGTAAATGGTGAATGATATGCATTAGACAAGCCACTCCCTTCCTGACCTTCTCCTCTCCTTGGAGGGCAGCTAGGGCACTGTGTCAGGTAGGCTGGAAGGATGTCCTCGCCATGCAGTTTTGAGGGCCTTTGCAACATCAGCTGTATTTTAAACAGTTTTATGTGAAAGAGCCTCTCAGGTTCCTGCCGAGCTATTGGTACCTCATTCCTGCATTGGAGCCGTGGTGATCTTCATGCTGGTACTGCATTGCTGTGTGTCTGAATGCTCTTCTGCAAGGACAAACTCGTTTCTTTGTTCTGGCAATGGCCACGTCTGATGAGAAGATAGAGAAAGATATATATACACATATACATATATATATATACACTCTCCATGCTCCCCTTCTCTTTTCCTGTTCAGAAGGTGATGCTTTAGTTCTTTTTAAAAACAAATTACTTTCACCAGAAAATATTAAGAATTTAGGGAACGCATAGGAGGAATTACAGTCAGTGAGTTGAACCTGTGAACAGCTATGATTAATCCTGAGGTGATTTAATTGCTCTGTTCCTAACTCCCCCCAGGATTTCTGTGCTTGCCCTAAGGCTGCGTCAGCTCTCCCTGGAGGATTTGTGGGCACGTGGGGTGTGTGAAGCCTATTATCAACCTGGGCTGGCACCTGGGGGCTGCAGATCTGGTCAAATGCCACAACTTGACCAGTTTGCCTTCTGCACAGCCCCAGCTGCTTGTGCTGCCTCATGTGTTGGAGCAAAACACCTGAGGGGACAAGATGGGGAGCCAAATCTTTCTGGGTTTTAGAGTTTCAGCAAACTGGGTGCTGCTGGGAGGTATCTGATAGGGGTGGCCCCTGGCTGGGCTGCTGAGTATCTGCAGCTACCCCAGGCCTGCAGTTTCCAAGACATGTGCTCTAAGCACTAGATCTTCCATTTACCATACCTATTCCCAACCTATTTATGCACAGCTGCAGTGGAAAAGCCTGTATAAAGCTAATCTGACTCAGAAAGGATTACAGAATGATGCATCATTTTCTGGTTCTGGTTTGGTATGCAGTATTTCCCCTCTATTTCTGTGGGAAATTGGCTTTGCAGCTGGTTCCTTTCCCAGATTAAAAAAAAAGGTGAGGAAATATATAATCTGATTTTTTCCTACTACTCTTGCCTCAGAGATGAAAATATACCTGCGGTTTTGATATCAAAAATTTACAGTCAAATTTTGACAAATTTTCCTAATTATATTAGGAACTGACGTAACCTCCAAGCACAATAAATATATTATTATTTAAGGAAATCCTATCTCGAGCACTTGAGCAACGAACAAAATCACACAATAAACAAATTATATAACTGAACGGTTTTCCGGTATTGAACTCTCTGTTACAGTTGTTTAAGTGCATGTTGGAACCATTGAAATGAAAGTGTGTTCATAACTTCTGTGACCCACAGTGGGGCTGCATGATCCTCCAACGGGATCAGAAATGCACAGTAATAACTGTTAGCTGCTGCACAGAAACAAGGGAAAATCTCTCCAGTAATGGCTTTGCATCCAACTCCCCACACAATGAATAAAGCCTGTTCCTGAAGGTATAGGTTATTGTTGTCCGTAAATAACTTTCACAGTCTCCGACTGCTACGTGCAGAGTGATACACAGTGCTGAAAAAAGAGGAAGGTTTGTACTTACGCTTATAGGAAAAGAACTTGAAATAAACAATCATTTTTCAAAGAAAACTGTCGTTTTATGAAAGGTCTGTTCTGAAGCACAGGAAACATTTCCTTGGCCTCTTAGTGCTTCCTTAGCTGTCACTTTTGAACACTTAGTAAAATTAACAGCACTTTCTGCTTACGTAGTTTCTTATCGGAAAAAATCCTGGCACAGGTTCAATTATATGCCTGGTTGTCTGGCGGTGCAAAGCAGCCGGTGTGTGCTCGTGATCCTGCTCTGACTCTCGCAGATTATGCATTCATCTGCAGGCCCTGGCCAGCGTGTTTAAAATGAAACCTCGCCGCAGGATTTGGGGTTTGCTGCTCTGCTCTTCTGCAGCTTAAGCTTCAGAAACAGAATGAGCAGAACTGAATGTGGTGTTTACTGATTTAATCTGCTGTGCCCACTTTCAACTCTGTTTCTGTGCATTATCGGACCTGTCTCACAGTATCTTTTCTTGTTCCATTGAAAACACAGTTAGCAACCATAGATGTTAACCATAACATATTGTCAATGGCAAATGCTCAAATCCAGACTGCGATGCTTATTTATGAATAAGAGATTAGAACACATAGGCAAAATGGTAGTAATAGACTCAACATCATCACCGAACTGGCTTAAATACTGACTTTACTGTCTGACTTATCGCTTTCTAGTTTTCATTTGTTAACATAAACATCGCTCACATAGAGAGGGCTGCAGCAATTATTTTGTCTTCTCTGTGCAAAGCAATCTGTGTTGAATATTTTATTCTCCCTAGATTTTGGACAGCTGCCTTTGAGGCAGATATTCCTAGCTGAGAAGCTTGAGAGAGCTCTGACTGTATTTTGGGTAGATTACCAAAAAAAAAAATCATGATACTGTTGTTCAGCACATCCAGAAGTACTCAAAAACATTTTTTTTCATACATCTAAATAACTGTTACACAGGTTATTATTTACTAACCATTTAGTTATTTATTACAGCATGTAGAGTCTTTCAGATCTTTTTTGATAAAAGGATATAATTTTGCTCAGGTATGTGCCTGCTCTGTAATGGTTCCCACCCCAAAGAGTTTACAACCTAGATGCACAAAGGATCATAGGATCGTTGGATAGTTCAGGTCAGAAGGGACCTCGAAAGGTTATCTGGGCCAAATAGAAGAGATTTGCCTGAGCTCAAGAATCAAGACAGGTTAATAACAGAAACCGTATTTCTTGCTGCCTACTTTGGTACATGTTCTACCAGAGTATGCTGCTTTTAATAGATTTAGGAACATTTATCAACTGTAGACATTTGGCAGAAGACTGCTTCCCTGGCTTGCACTGCACCGTTTCACTGCCTGCGTGGAACGGAGAACCTGTTCTCTCCTTCTGTGGTAACTCTTGCTGTTGGGTTGGCATCTATGTTTCTCATGCACCAAAAGCTTATGTTTGAAAACCTTGCCACAGGGCTCCTAAATTTCATTTTGACTTGACATATCTTGGTGTTACCCCTGCCAACTGCAAAAAATAAGCCTTGAGCTTTTCCTTTTTTGTTGACTCTCACACCACCTTTATTAGTGCAGACCCAAGGCAAATATGTGTGGAGCCCTGGGGATGAGATACAGCTGAAAGGGGAAAGCCATTTTTGACTGCTGCTGCACTGAGGGATGCTAATGGGGGCAGGTTTGAGCTCACCATGACCGTAAAGCTATGTACCAGCTTGATAACTGGAGATCTGCCATCTCTCACATGGGGGCTGTGCCGTAGTCCTGCTTTAGTTGAAGAGTCATCCAATTTCAAGTTAAGTTTTTGTCTTCTCTTACTTTTTATTTGCTCTCTCTTACAATGGCTATTTTACTCAATATGGAAACATTTTGCTTGAAAAAAACACAAAACATAGTTGCGTTTGGTGAAGTATGTTATTTAACCTCTCTTTGGACTGCTTCCATGGGCATGGCCTTTAAAGCCCTTTACTGGCAGGCTGGTACGTTCTCTGATCCCTTCCCTGCTACTTCTACTGCATGAATCAGTTTTCCTTCTTGAACAACATCCTGCCCAATCCTCCTTACTCCTACCTAATAATTCAGACCAGATGGCTGAAGCTGACCCAGCATAGTCTGCTCCCCTGGATATAAATGATGCCATTTAGATGTACGCTGTAATGTTCCCTTAGTTAAAAAAAGGACTTGCAGCAAGAGCCTGTAACAATTGACTTTATTTTGATTCTCAGTGTTCTGCCAGACAGTAGCCATTTGTGCTGGGTTACACAACATTAAAAGGTACATATCAGACACTATCCTACACATAGACAAAAAGACTGCCCCAAATTTCCTGGAAAGGAAACAGCTTGTGTTTGCATGTTGCCGTAGACCCCCATTCCACCTTGTCCCTGAATGCCCTGGAAAAACAGATGGGACTTATACTGCAAAGCAAGTCAGGGCACTGGCACAGCATAGGAAAAATGAATTCCATGGCTAAGGACTTCTAGAAGGAGAAAAAAAACCCCTTTTCTTTTTATCCTACAGAATACGAGTTCCAATTCCCAGTTTGGGTTTATAGAAATACGATGCGCAGAGAACTCGTTTCTTGGATAATGGGATTCTATGTTGTTAATGACGTTACAGTTAATTGTAAAAATGTACAGCTATCTGCAGAAGCAACAGACAATTACTGTGGATACCAGAATATTGGTGCCATTTCTAAATGGTGTCAAGACATCACCTACATCGAGTGAAGAGGGGTGGTAGCAAGATGTGTGTCACAAGGAAATCCTCTCTCATTGCTAAGCACAGATGAAGGTAACAGCTTTTGGAACAGCCGTCAGCACAACGAACTCTCTTCCTGGAGGTCAAAGCACGGTGGGTAGGCATCTGCAGGTTCAGTGGACTTTGGATAAGTTTGGTGCGTGGAATAGTTCCCACTGCTCTGTTACAAGTGGCCACATGTACTGTCAAGTGACTGGGGAGGCAGCATTTGCTGACACATGCAGTACAACTTCAGGCTAAGCGATGTACAAGATTATCCTTTTAAGCTTAATTGTTTGTGTTCTATAAAATATAGATGGTATCAGAAAGCCTGGCATCAGCTTGTTTGTCTCTGGAATACAGACTTTCCTCTTCCTCCCCTCATTTTTGTAAATGCAAATGAGATACAAGAGATTTTTCTCTCCACTCCTGCTCTGTTTTTTTTTAATGCCCACTGTCTTCTGAATCCTAACTGAGTTTGGCACCCCACAAATCTGTCCTCACTGTATAGCTGCATTGTAAACCTGTACCAGCTCAAGTTGAGCCTCTCTGCATTTTCCATCTTATTGCCTTGGAAAACCCATCTTTTGCTATTCTCACTTCCTAACACTTTGCATCAATTAGGTACATGCAAAGTGCAGCTACAGGTCAGCTGGTGTTAAAGAGAGATATTGAGGTAATCCCAGCTGCTCTGTGTACTGGGATGCATGTGCCTTGATGGCTTAATTTCTGAATGTGCATAAAAGTACTGAGATAGGTTTGGTACCTGCCAGCACTCCTCTGTGTAGGTGAAAATCATACAGATGCCAAAACTCTCTCATATACTTCATCCATCCTTGGAGCTACCAGCTGGATTATGCTGATTTACACAGCTGAAGATGGGTCAGTAGTAAAGAGGGCACCAAGATGCATAAATAGGAGCAAATCCTGACCTCCTTTCCCTTCTGACTTTCAATCACACCAGCAAGTATCTTGAATAAAGGAGAAAGCTTGTAGGAGCGAGTGGCTCCTGCCTCATTCCTTGCACACCGGGGAATTGTTCCGGATTTGCTCGTGCGGCTGCATCTGCCCTTCCCTGCAAAGAGAACTTTTTGAAATGGAATAACGTTGTCCCAATCTGGTGATTCTGAAGCCACTGTAAGTGGGTTATTGATCACAAAGGGATGGACACACCTGGTGTGCTCGTTTGTGGGCTTCCACAGTTCAACCCTGCTGGTTTGCTTCTCTTTGAGGCCTTGTGCAATTTTCTCAGCCAACACTATATGGTTCTTAGTGTTTGTTTTGCTTTGAAGTGAAAGGAAGTATGAAAGTGTATGTTATTATTCTCTTCCTTTAATCTTTGCTCAAAAGTTAGTCCTCTCAGACCTTTAATCATCCGTCTTTGTCTGAATTCACTTCAATTTACTTCTATCTTTCTGGTGCTGAAGTGCTTACAGATGAATGAGGAATTGTATTGCTTTATCTTACTTTTCCTCATTAGAATGCTGGCAAAAGCCCATGGTCACAGAAGACAGAAAGTGGCTTAGGCTATTGAACATTCTTGCATTTTCATATTATTTAACCCTTTTGCTATGAGAGTTGTAAAGTGTTCCTATACCGAATGGATATTGTGATACATATGAATTGGAACAGAAATTGCACTGGAATAATGGTCGCAGGGCTGCAGCACCAATCACTCAAAAGTCAGGAAATGGCAGAGTTTCGGCAGCCTATTCGGCTTTGCCTGATCACACGTTTTTCTTTCTATGTAGTTGTCTGAAAGAAAGGTTGCTCTGATGTAAATACAACATTGTGTCTTCTCTGGTTCTTATTCTTTGTCCAAATTATTTTTGTTTAAGTTTTCTTAAAACAAAATTAGGTAAGAGTGAGCACAACTCTAATTTGAGCCTAAATAATTAATATATTTTTTTAAATGATAGTAAAGAAAAAAGACTTCACACAGAGAAGTGGATCCAGCTTTAGTAAGAGAAAGTGCTCCCTGGCATACCTATAAAGGTTAGACCCTGCTCACTCTTGGACAGGTCTGTAAGAAAGGAGAAGGGGGGTCCTTGGAGTTTGCCTGCGGAGCACAGACGCAGTGATTTATGGTATACTTGTCCATGGGCATTTGTAAAGTGATACCGATGTGTTCTCTACCATGCTGATGTAGAGAAAATTTGTTTTCCCACTTCCCCAGTGATGGAATTATCCAAAATAAAATATATCATGGTATCTTTAGGATCACTTCCTGTTAGAATATACATAATTTCTTGTATGCAATTTATCTTTATAGAGCAAAACTTACAAAACTTTTGGGCTAGGCTAAAGGAAGAGTAAGTGGAGTTTATTAAATAAAGTAAATCATCTCTTAAGAAGTAAATGAACAAATTCAGTTGGACTGGAAATCCTGTGAGATTTACAGACACTTTAAACAAATGTGAATTCATTGCTTAACAAAGTGTTTGGAGTGGTACAGAGATTCGAACAGTTCATCTGGAGAGGTGTGTTGTGCTCACGGAGTTCATCAATAGTAATACTGCCATTTCTAAATGAAATCTGAACTTGTTTTCATGGAAGGGAGGGAATATAGTGCCAAGAAATACTCGGTACAGATTTCATTTGCATAAGAGTTTAGTCTCTTTGTTGACTTATCTTCCTGTAAGTCCCCACTAGAAGACAGACTGTATTTTGGTCATTTTGCATAACAATTGCCACGCTCTTACAACTACTTTTTATGACCTTGGCTCCAAGCTTGATTCTACAACTGCCTGATCCCATCACCTCCTTTATACCTCTTTTCCCATCCTCAGTGGTACTCAGGCGTTTTCCCCTCCTAGTATGATTGCACCTCTCACATATATAATGGAGATAACTCGATAGAGCGGGTTTTACTCAGAGCAAATTACAGATCCTATTTTATGCTAACCTCGATTGACTGCAAGTTGCTGGCTGCCCTTGTTCCATAGAAATGGCAATTTTAGCTTACGGAATAACAAAGTAACCAACTAAATGAATCCTCTGTGCTTTCTTCTGTAACCGCATAAGTACACTGAAATGCTCTTCTCTGCACACCAGTGATCATTATTCTAGTGAAAGCAAGCCACGGCCGCCTCAGAATAGATAAGGACCTTTACAAAGAGCCTGAGTTTTTAATATTTATTTTGCACACGTGCATGCACATGCAAATGAGGCTCACACATTATTTTTAATGAAAACGCTAGGGCAAGGCAGTCCTTAAAGTTAGAGCAAAAGCACTGTTCTGCTGTTCCTTGACTGACTACTGTCAACCCAATTACTACTCTGGTAACGACAGCTATGCCAGCTGAATGCCACTGCCAGAGGGCAATTTCTAGTTTATTTCTGCAAAGTATTTATCTAGAGATAATTACTTATTAGCCTGATATGTTTTACTTGCAGTTACAATACAAATTGACCTGGCATTGAATCATATGTTACAACTGTTTGCAATTGTACTATGAACATTCAAAATGACCATAAAAAATCCTCCCAACGAGAATGGCGAAATGTCCGTTCTCATTGCAACTAGCCTATAGCTTTTAGTTTTAAAAGTAGGTCCTAGTTCTAATGGTGGAATTAAATGTTCTTAGCAATATGAAGCATAAATTCTTTCAAATATATCTGTGAAATAGAAGTTAGCATCTACTTCTTATGGGTCACAGTTATTAATGTTAAAATGAAAACTTCTGATAAATATCTCCCATTATACATGAGAAATAGAGTACATGGTAAGAGGGAATGTTTTAAAAGGACTTAGAAGAAAAGATCAATTTCAGTTGTTACTAAAGAGGGAAAAAAGGCTCCTAGAAATCTGGCCAGAGACTTTATGTGAGGATGAGCACAGAGCCAGTTGAGTACATTTGACTGGTCCTTGAAAGCTGCAGAAAATCAGGGTGGCTCTGCTGTGTGCCTCTCTGTGCCTCCTCCTGCTCTTTCAGTTCTGCTTGTCACATGTGATCCAGTTCAGTCTCCTATTGTGTGAGACAGCATACAACCAAAAATGCATACGAACCTCCACAGCAGGTTATTTATTATAGTTAGAAACAATGTCTTCCTGGCCCAGATGCAGGATCTGGCCCTGTATGACAATATCCTCAGCTTCATCTGAAGTTCAGACATGACCTCAATATTTTCCTCTTTGCCAGGCATGCTCTATGGCTAATACTGGAAGAATTTTCTCTTCTGGTTGAAGCTTTCCCAGGGACCATGTTCTACTTCTGGATGTGCTGGAGCATCCTGGGGTGTTTGGGCCCCTGATATTGTCAGGTATAGATTTATCACAGCTGCCATTAAGAAATGTTTTCTGATTGTCTGGTTACCTTTGGGCTACTATTAATTCAATCCAATTTAAGGTAACATGCAAACAGAACATTTCTTCACAAAATATAAAATAAAAAACCAGAGTCACAAATGTTTATGAAAGACATTGTGTAAGTACAGTAAGCTTGATTCCCCCCCGCCCCATAACTTCTTCACCTAATACTGGAAAGGTTTTTCTCTCCCCTTCTCTTCTGTTCCCGACACCTGCCTGTCAAGGGTCATGCCTTCCCACATTCTTTATGTCTTAGGTAGCACTCATTAGAGAGAGCCACTTATTGAAAGCATGGTAGTTCTAATAACCAGTCCCTCCTTTGAAGTCCCAGGGGGTATCCAGGTAGATGCAATCTTTCTCCCTGGAACGGTTTTCTTTCTTTCTTATCCAGGAGAAAGCATGTCCATTGTTTCTAATTAAATAATGTGATGGGTTTTTTTCTCTTTTGGCGAGTCAAATATCTCCGTTAGACAATGTGTCACCTCCTGTATGTGACTGTCTGACTAAAATCTTGCCTCAAGGAAGAGAAATATTTTTTTTCCTCTCCTTAGGTCATTACATGCACAGGTTTCAGTGAAAGCATTTTCACTGCTGGATCTTGTATATCTGGTCATACCCCATGGAAATAACTGTGACAGAAACATCTGAACAGGATATTAAGACCTGGCTTGCTGCTTACTCTTGGTTGAAAGCAAATGTTAACCAGCCGCTTCTGAATGACAACAGATTGAAGTGATGAATCCACAAAGTCTTCCTTCAAGGTGTGCATCCCACTTAAAAAAAATTCCCAAATGCGCCTGCAGATAGGGCTGAGAGTGGCTCCGGTGCCTGGGATGGGTGTCTGACAACAAGGTATTTTACATCTGCAAATTTCTAGTTTACTGGTCAAAATGATCTGTGACTTACTTCTCCCTGTATAAGGGTCTGTTCTACCTATATTATTCAGGTGCGCATGTAACATGTCCTTTGAATCTCTTCTTATAAATATTACTCCTTTACTTCTTTGAAATGATTTGTAAGAACCTCTTTAAAATGAGAATATACCTCAAGAATCTCATTGACATTTTAGAAAACAAATTTGCATATCGGTGCTTTTTGCTGGAAATGTAATACATGTTTATCATTATAATGATAATAAGTAAGTATATATCGGTCAAAGAAAAACACCAGGGATTCAAAAGCCAACATGTCAAATAATGTCTTTTACTTCTTCCTCTTTACAAACAGATATTCAAGAGTTTTATGAAGTGACACTGCTAAATTCCCAGAAAAGCTATGAGCAAAAAATAGAAGAAGCAAATCAAGTTGCAGAGAAATGGGAGAAGACAACTTCTGCTACAAACCATGAAAATCTGCAGAAAAACCAAGAGGTAATTTAACAGATTAAGAATTAAAATATATATAATGAGTGAGATGTCTCAAGCCTGAGAAAGGCCAAGCAATGATTTATAAGATTGAAAGAATGGCCTTAATTAAGGAATTAGATTAGGATATGGAAGATGTATAGTGTTATCTCTCTGACCTTGAATATGTCACTAACTTCTTCATCCTTTCAATTGCCATCTGTCAAAGGGGAAGTAAAAAACTTTTTCTCATCCTTGGTGTATTTTGCCGGATACTTGGTGTCTGTGATTACCCCCAAAAGAGAATATATCTCCTCTACCTGGTAATAACCACTGCCTTTATTAATACTCCAGTGATTGTATCCTGTGTTAAAATTTTAATAGGACTTTTTGTATTTCTGGGATTGACATTGGGCTGAACTTTTCCATAGCCCAAGTGCACAGAGATATCAACCAAAATAGTCTCTGGATGAGGAATAGATATATAGAAGAAGGTTATACACCTTTGCTTTTCTTCTGTAGCCAGTGGAAGGATTCAAAACCTTTCTTTGTCACCACTGGCTCTAATCTGCCTCTGTCTGCCTCCAGATTATTATTAACTAAACTAACAACCTAAATTAATTGCCTCCCACCATGTTTGTATTTCAAAGACAAAAACAAAACCCACAGAACCAAGCAATGAATTGCTCTGTTCTTAAACAGTGAGACAGAAATAGAGTGGGCATGGACTGCAAACTGCAAATCTCCAGAACAAAATCAAAGATGAGGGGTAATATAACAACAATGGAAATTTTTATATGGTTTGAGGGGAATTTCAAGTTTTAAAAGTTGTTCCAAAACACTTTCCATAGGCATGACTATTTTTAAGAGCTTTCTTCTTTTTAAATGTAAACCCCAGAAACAAATTGTAGTTCTACGTGACATTTTATATGTGATTCTTTAAAAAGATAAATCAGAATTGCAGGCGGCTAGAACAAAACTCTCTGAAGAAATGAAGAAATTTATTGTAAAAATTAATTAGCAAAAGAAGCTTGCAGAATTAATGAGAACAAGCATTCTGATCTTGAGTGAAACCAGAACAAATGAGTCTTAACATTAATGTAGGATATATCCCATGAATGATTTAACATTTGAGTCCCAGCTTGAAGACACAGCTAGCTAATGNTCTTGAAGCACCTGAGAAAGACGGTGGATCACAGATGCTCTTTTCATTCCAGCCTCATCAAAGTATTTGACCCTCAACCCATCTTCCTTAAACTCATTGCTGTCTAAGAGGTGTGCTGCTGGACTTGTCCAGGGGAATTTAAACTCCAAATTCTATGCTGAGAATAATAGACTATATAGGGCTAACTCTAAACTTTGCTTATCTTATGAAAATGACATTCTGATTTAAAGCAAAACAATAGAAAACTATTGCTTAGAAACTGGAATAACCATTTCAAGCCAGGATGCTGGCAGTCAGAGTCCAGGGCACCCTCATTTTAAATTTGCTGTCTATCCATGAATTTCATCAGTCTAATGGGTACACAGTGTTTAGTCCCTTTAAAAATCATACTGTATATGTTTTAAGGGTCCAACTGCAGGCAAAACAGACTAGAAGTGTAGGCTTTTGGTTTTTTCCTTTCAACAGCACAACATACTATATCGGCATTTCCGAGTCAGAACTGATTAGCACATGCTGAGTGTACCAGCTGCTGTACATATCCAATACAGTACTTTGCTTTCTATGAGAGATTGCCCTATGAAAATGTAACTGGATAATCTAATACATCACATAAATTCTTATTCATGGTCTATTCCTTATGGGAACTGATGGTTTTGTACTTTCCTTTTCCATCCTCAATTATATGTCCCAAATGTGGAAAGAAAAAACCTCCCCTCTTTCATGCAGTGTTCCTCTGCAATAAAAGCCCAAGCATGATCATTCAGTCCAGAGGCCATCCCCCTTTCATGCCTTCCACTTGAAACCTTCCTTGGCTGTCTATATGTTAATTTTCTGTATAAAATGGCTCTTTTTCTGTATTTTTGTTCCGGTTGTAATTATTGGTAAAAAAGGAAAGCAGCTTTTACTGTCCAGGTCAGGTATCCTATGAGCCCTCCTTCGTATTGGTGCATTTGCTTTTCCAAAAGTGTAGACTCTTAGATAACAGAGAAGATTTTAGATTGTTGTTTGCAGTACTGTACAAATTTGCCATACAGAGATGGCTGACCTCTAAACTCTCTCACCTGACCTCTGTGATCACTGTAGTGGTTTGTAACAAACTGATGCTAGATCTTACAGCGTACTGGGACTGGATCTTCATCAATTAAGAGAGATGAAAGGGTCACAACCCATCCTATAATCTCCCATCCTCCTCAGGGAGTGCCTCAGAAGAGAGACATTTCCCAAACTCAAAGACTGTAATTTTGAATAGCTTTTGCAAAAGCAAGGGAAAAGTCAGGGGAATATATTAGCTCACCATATGGGCCAGAACGAGTTGCATCCCAATTATTAGCGTCAATAACCCCACATAGCACCCCATGGCTACAAACAATGGAATTAACAAAACGTGTGTTGGGGTACAGTGATAATTACTGCCACTTCTTTTTTTCTCCCCGGTTTCTTTATTTGCATGCTTCTAGTTAAACTCTGTGCTGTTCAGGTATTGACCCTGAAACGAAATCAATAAATGTTTTGGTCTATGCATGCTCTAATGGCCTATGCATTTAAACACCACTCCCTTGTTTTTTACTCCACCATTAACGGCTCTGTTGGTCGTTAGAATGATAAGTGATATTAATGTTTCCAGACGCAAAATGCAATATTAGCTATCATCATATTATTATTGCATTTCACCCTGTACAGAATGGCAATGTATCTGGCAGAGCTGTAAATACCATAGACCAAAATAATTTCAGTGAGTAGGTGTTAGTGAATAAGGAAGAAAGGAGGACATACATGAATGTTTTTTTTGTGTGACACTATCCCTGTTATTTTCCCTCCTGTAAATTCAACTTGACAAAATCAACTTAAATTGGTGGATAGTTTCAGAATCAATGAAACTGTTTGGGGCAAGTTCACTATTCACTAAAAATGTTTACTGGGCTCTGCTTGTGAAGGCTTTTATTTGCTTCATATATTCATAAAGCAAGCAGGGAACGTGACATATCAGGTAATAAATGAAAAAGTCCAACATGTTAGTCATGATGTAGGAACTCTAGAATATAGTTCTGAAGAAGACCTGAAAAAATTCATGTTGTTCATTCTCTTGCCCTAGGGCAGATCAACTGTATTTGAACTGTCCCTGACATATGTTTGTCTAATCTGTTCTTTAAAACCTCCCACGGTGGAGACCCAACAACTTCTCCAGGTAACTTATTCCCTCACTGGTAGAAAGTCTTTCCTGACGACAAACTGGAGTTTCTCTAACTGCAGTTAGAACCCATTAGTTTTTGTTCAATTCGTAGTAGACATGAAGAACAGTTTACTCACCCCTGTTCCAAAAAACACTTAAACACATGTTTAACTAATCATATATAATAACAGGAGCTTCCAGCTTCTCTGCCTTTCTTTCTCTCACTCTTTTAAAATAACCTTTATGACCTGTTCTTCCTCAGCAGTGTTGTCATTTTAGGTAATATGCCCATGTAACAATAAATGCTGGGTCCTAATGAAAAATCTGGTCCTTTGGGAAAGAAAATATTTAGTGGCTTAGACTCTTCTCAAAGGAGCTGTACTTAGAGGTATGAAATAGTTTCGTTTCCAAAACAAAAAGCCTTACGGCACTGTGGAAGGCAATTAGTCTTGACAGCACATGCACTATATATCTCCCTAAATACCTCTATCTCCATGTATATAAAAAATTTCCTGGAAACTACTCTGCAAGATTTGTTTATTAATGAAAATATTAACTCAGGATTTGGGAACTGCGGGTTTTAATTCCTAGCTGTTCTGGGTACTTCTGGAAGGAAGGAAGGAAGGTACTTCTTGAAGGAAACGTGAGGTTTGAGAGGAGGACTGAAGAACTGAGTCACAGAAAGGAACTGGGAATTACAGTGGCTGAGGTATCTCATCATGTCTAGATATCAGTTAAGGACCATATCTTGTGGTGCACTGCATAGGAAGAAATTGATGTCCAGGGTTGAGGTCCTCAAAAACCAGAACACATCTGTAATAAATTCCAAAAAAGGGGCAAGACGTCATTCCCTTATAATCTGCCTCATTAAGATGTTGGTACCTTATCCCAATTAAGGTTCAGAATCATGATCTCTTTTCTGTAAATAAGACCATAGCTAGACTTCTCTTGCAATGTGAGTAAAGGCACTGCTGATACAATTTTTCCTTATGAAGAAGCTATTTCATTAGGGCGTTTTCCAAGGATGTGGAAATCCATATTCAGCTCCCTTCTTGACCAGAGAGGAGCTGATAGTGCTTCTCTTCTCACCCATGAGAGTGCACTATGCATTATGCCGGCAGGTATTATTTTGCTTTTTCCTGTTGGGGTGTTGCCAATTTATATAGAATAATTAAATATTTATTGGGACAGAGTGCTGACACATGACTCTATAGCCTAGAGTTTATAATTACTACTGCTCTGATCAGTATTAAAGTATAGAATATTTTGTCGTCTTCGGCATACCCAAGGATGGAATCCTCCGTCCCCAGCAAGTGCCCAAACATCAGTGTTGAAGAATCATAGATGCAAAGCCCTTCTCCCTGTTTTCTCTCAGCTCTTCTCCACCTCCCCATTTTCACCACTGCATATATTCAAATCTGGAAGGGGAAGAATTTAACAGAAAAGACTAAGAACCCCACTCCAAATGCCTAGTATGTAAGGCACTGTCACAGGAGCCATACGTTCATTCCTCTCAAACCACATTTAGGGGATGCAGGATGCTGCTTTCAGCAGGAGGGTTGGTGGCACATAAGGGAGGAAGTGTGTTTGGAGATCACCTAACTGAGCAGGTTGTGAAGGTATGCCAAGAACATAGTAGTTTGTGGATGCCGACAGTGCTTAGACACTGAGCTGATTGATATGCTCCAGACAAGCTCATTCTGGGAACAAACAAATGCCAGGTAGCTACCTTGAACATGGCTGTGGAGAGCTGATGCTACAAAGATAATGTGCCTTCAGAGCTTCTGAGGATCTCAACTACTTTTAAGCTGGGTCATTTCAAGTTGCAGTAATAAAGCGTCTGCATTGGCTTAAACCAAGTAACAATTATCTTGCCCATGTAGTCTGGTACCTGGCTTCCAACAGGGGCCACAAGCAGATGCTCAGGGAAGAGTAAGAAAAGGGCAAGCCTGTATAATGGGCGCTTTAGCTGTTTTGCAAGTCTAATCTTAATTTGTTTGGACTAGAAGCACAGAAAGTGCCCAGTGCTGGGAAAACTCAGCATTACCTTATTTTATAAACATTCAGCATGGTATACACTGTAGCTAGCATGCTGACTGGGGATGTGCCCAATCTGCTGCTGAAAATCATGAAGACAAACCTTGTCTGCAATTTTGCCTCTGCCAAAGAGCTTCATTACTTCTTTGGACCAAGTTTTATAAGACCAGCATTCACAGCTTGAAAGTGTTTTCTTGAAATTAGGGCTCTTAAATTGTCCCTGTTGGAGAGAGAAGACTGATTTCTTTTCACTCCTAGGAAATGTGAGATAGGGATTCAGCTGGAAATGGTTTACATTCAGGTCTTCCACTGCTTGGAAGAGTGCTCTTGCCCTACCCAGTTCCAGATAAGGCTGGGGAAGGGTACTCTCCATCTCTGCTGTCAAAGCTTTGCAACTGTGCAGCTGAGTTAGCGGGTTACTGGAGTCTGAGAGCGGGTGTGCAGGTCTGAGCCCGGCTCCTCAGCTTAGCAAATGGTCACTCGCCTGGGAAAAAGTATTCTTCCCTCCCAGGACTCTCTGCATTGTGTTATACAGTCACTAGATAAAGGATGCCTCTCGCTTAAATGTTGTGTAGATAGATACAATTAAAACTGTGAGATGCTCAGAAAATACAGTAATGGAGAACATAAAAGTACCTAGATGGAGGTATCCATCTGGTAAAACAAAAATTGAATTGCTCTTTAGCTATGACAATAATAACACTGCTTGAAGCTACAGGCTTGTGCTCATCTCCAGACACTCGTTAAAAGACATAAATTTACCCTTGTTTTAACCTCTGTTTTCATTAGTTTGGTCTCCAGTGCTACTTATTTCTGGTCAGCAGTGTTTTGACCTTTATTCAGATGGAAAATTGAGGTGAAGGAAAAGAACACTCTGCTGTTGCGCTCACATATAAATCTGGTAGCTGAAGGTCTGCTGTCCCTGTATCATAGCATGGGAAGACTATTTACTTATAGGGCATATGGTGAAGATACTTTTAGCGTATTGAACGAGAATCATTTGCAATTACTGTGCAAGTTTGGTCATCACACGCTGATCTCACATGCACAATCTACACTCAGCACAGTGCTGTATCATTGCTTTGAGATGGTCCCCAAAGATTCCAGTTCTTCATTTAATTCCTGTTGTTCCATGCATTTCTTATGTTTAGAGGCTTATTTTGCAAAGACAGCCAATTGCAGCGTGCAAAATGAATCCTCCTGTTTCTGCTTGCTTCAGGAATGTCTGCTATCCTTGTACCCAGCTATTATAAACATTGTAATTACTTCTCTGTCCTTTAAGTGGTGGCTTGTTAAAAGTTCCAGTAGTAAAACCCTTACTTAAAAATCTTCTGCCTGGAGCAATTATCAAACCATTAATCTGTTTCACACTAACAGCTTGCCTAAAAAAATGTGGACCTGCAAGACACTTCTATAAGTGCTAAGAAAAATCCAGTCTCTTCTCTGGATTTTTGTTTGTTTTCTTTCTTTGTAACTGGATGCAGCTTAATTTGTATGGCTTGGTTTACTCCCAGGAGCCAAATCTGATTCCGTTTAAGTGATTATACTTAATATGCAAGAGTCATTAGGTATGATCAACCATAATGTTTCATTAGAAGGGTTCAAAACATTCAGTTTTATGGGTCTGTTTCTTCCCTAGAATTAGCTCCTACGGTATACATTTATCTGATCAAATGCAGTTTGTGTCTGTGGGTTGGTTTTGTACCAGAGCCAACTCCCATGTAATTCTATTTGGCACTAAGTCCTCCTTCAAGAAGGCAGCAGTCTTTTTAAGGGGTATGATATAGGTGACATCTCGGTTCGTGGTTTGCTACAGTCGTCTCCCTTTTGCACCCACGGATGTGTAACAGCCATAACTAGGTAATTGTTTAACAACAATGCTGAAGCTTGGCTTCATGGTTGGTTTTTTTAAGCAATTATTTTTTCAATTTTATTTTCTCTGCATTAATAAGGTATGCTTTACTTGCAGAGATTATTTTATACACTTGCCTTCTCAAATGTTTTGACTAATGTTTAGAAATGGGTAACTGCAAAGTCACTGTGTTATTAAAACCTTATTTATGACTAGCTGCAGCTAAATGTCTTACCCATACTGAGTATCCATGCTGGGTCTCTATTTATAAATTTGTTATTTGTTCTGCAGCTTGTCAATAACTTGAGTGCCAGTGCATCTGTTAAATGTCACTTTAGAGTTGCTTCTGAGTGTGTTTTAATGTGGTCAGGCCAATGTTTCCATTTTAAACCAAGAAGTCGTATGTATGCAGAACAGTGTCATCCTGTGGACAGAAATGCTCCAGAGCGCAGTATTCTGGCCTCCGTATCCCAAATCCTTCGAGGAGAGTTTTCTGATGAAGTCATGATGCTGAGAGTAGGGCAACATGCATATCATGCCTCTCTCTAAACAGACAATTTCTGTCCTTGCTGGTCGAGTCTTGGAACTAGACATCGTTCTGCTTTTGCCATCTCCTTGTGTTTGCATAGAGTTAGACATGCCCACATGAAAAGCCTTTTCCTTTGTTGCCTCTCACTTTTATTTTAACATCACCATCACATTGGTGTGCTTTGCATGACAGGTTAGAGGAGTCACTGGTCTGATAGGTCCTTTCAGACAGGGAGATGTGATTTAGTTTAATTGTTTATTTAGTTTAATAATTGTTTTCTACTGACATTGGTGGGAGGGGGAACAGAACTGGGATCTTGGCATTAAACAAACTAAACGAGATCAGCAATGATGAAAGAGTCAGATCCACCACAGCAGGTGTATTTGTTTTGATTTTTTTCACATTTATGTAAGGTGCCTATCAAACAACCTCTAGGCAGTTTTCTGATCTGGGATTTGTTATTACATCTGCAAAGGATTGGGAGCAGGCCAGAACAGCTGCTAGGGACCAGAAACAATAATCTTCCTCAATGAAAATATGCCTGAATATTAACCGGCATACAGAATTAGCCAAACTTTTAATTAAGCAATGAGTCTCTATTGTGATAAGCATTGGGGTCAGACTATTGTGTAAATTCCGTGTCTATGCATCAAGGTCAAACACGGTAGATCTAGTAGTTAAAGAGACTATGAAAATATCACTTAACAAAAAGCTATTGCAATTTTAACGTATTTTTTCTAAAATAATTTTTCTAAAACATGATTTGTTTTAACAAGGGCTGTTGTCATACCAGAGTAATCTGAAAAAATTATCCACATAAAAATATCAGAATGTCCCAACAGGCTTCTACCACAAGCTAGCTCCAAAGAGTATGTGATATAATTCATTGTTTCTAATAAGATTCTGAGAAGTTGTAATTTAACCACCTGCAAAAACAAATACATCAACTCTTAAAAATACAGCTCTTTGCCCTGTAAAACTGTGAGGGTTCTGTAAAATTGATATTCAGGGACGAATGTACTCTAGTTAAGTTTCACTCTAAAAATATGTCAGAGCAATTTGTCTCACTTACACGTTTATTAACTCTGATCATTCACCAAACTGAGCGGCTAAGCAAGAGAATTCACTGCCCTCCGTGTGCAAAGGACACAGGTCTCCACAGAGAGGTTTCAGAGCCCATTATATATTTCTGCAGTCTACCAATACTTCTTTATTAAAATGCCTCTTAAATAGTTCCCAAGAATAAAGAAAGATATCACCCCAAGATTTCTGGATCATTTAAAGATCACCCTGGGAGTGATTTCTTGGATAGGTGCATATATCTTTGCTCAGTAAGATAAATATATATGTAAGAGAAAATATCCTTCCTGCTTTGTTTAGTTTTTTATAAACTGGGACAGGTGCTTGCTGGTTTTAACAAATAGTAAATACAATCCCAAATGCAACAACCTGGGAAATTAAAGGGAAGCTGTCAACTTGAAAATATCATTTCTCTCCACATTTCATATGTATAACATAGTTACAGGTGACATGACCAGAGCCACAGGACTGTATGCATTTTCAGCTTGTAAATTTTACACATTTGACTGTGCTTTAACTATCACCTGTACCACTTTAATCTGTAACAGGTTATAGTGAAAACTGTCCCTGGTTTAGAGACGAGACACTTTACTGCTTATTTGCCATTGTAACGTTTAGGTGGCTCATGAAAAAAGCATTTGTCTAGACCTTTGTGTTCTGTGAAGGAGTGAATTTCACTCTTAGCCATTCTTCTCCTTCCTGAAAAAAGCCTTCAGGAACATGTTTCTTTTTCCTATGTAATCTTGATCCATATACCCATCCAAACGGCCTTGTATAGAGATCGCTTTCTGGGTTTATTTCTCTAACCATATTTTCCTCGCTGTTGTTGACTTTCACCTTTCCACCATATCAACACCACTCTATTTGTCTTACTTTTAAGGCCTGTCGTGGCCTGTCTCCTCTCTGCATGGCTTCTCTTGTACTTCTCTAGTGATTGACCTCCACGTCTGCTTCTTCAGCTCTTCATGACGTATTCAATGAGGAACTTTCCTGGTATTGCCACCTCCGTACAGGAGCTCTTCAGAAAGAGCTGGGAGACTATCTCATTCAGTCTTTAAAACTGTGTTTTCTCTGAAAAGAGAGTCGGTTGCAGCCATAGCAATCATTCCTGATATGACGTCCTCCTCCTGCTGATCAATATTGTCCCACTGTTTGCTCATGTTTCTCCAACTTCTGTCGTCTTAAACCAAAAAGGACAGCTTGTTGGAGCAGACCCCCCATGTAGTAACACAAAGCAGATGTAATCTGTGGCTGGATATCTGCAGCCTCACGTCTCTCTGTGAGGTGCCTATTCCACCCAAGCCCCAGAAAACTAGTTTTACAGATGACTTCTGAAACTGAATTTTTAATACGTCTTCAAATATCTCATGTTTAAACCACTGATGGTTCTCTGCGCCCGTGAATGACCTTGGCACTCCAGCCGCTGCTTGGCTGATAGGTATGGCTGCTTCTGCTTTTCTGTCAAGAGGTCAGCCTTGTCACTACATAGTTATAACCCCAACAGTGGTGTTTAGTTCATTGTTGCAGCTGCATAAGGGCCAAACCGAAGCGATGAAGGTTTCCCAGGCCCTCCAGTTCTTTCCGTGAGGGTAGGGGAGCCAACTGGTTTTCCAAAATGCTGTGCCCTGTCACTGTCTATATATATATATTTTTTTTTTAGCTCAGCACTTTTGGGTAGTTATGGTGTCTCTTTCCAAGAAAAGACAAGGCAAACAACTGCTGTGCAAGCTGGAAAAAAAATTAAATTAAGAGTAACAGATACAGTCCATGTTTTCAGAAGGCTTTTGAAACTCTGGTGGAAACAGCAATGGTAACTATTAAATTGTTATTGCTTTAATGAACCACTAAAACAAGTTTGACCTGTGTGATTTGGAATTTGTTAATTACAGTGAGAAAAGATCTGCTGAGAGATTTCAGGTCATTCATTACGTCAGACTGGTGTCTTCTCTCACACATTTTTTGGTGTCGTGGTAGTTCGTAGAAAACCAGAGGTAACAAAACAGACAACTTTGTCTCTTCCTAAGGAGTAGGAAGATTCATGACAGACGTATGCCTCCACTTATGTAATCAGTATTCTTTTTTCGAGATATCTTGTACTTTTCTGACAGTAAATGCTCCCAGGGTAGCCAAAGGTATCTTTGACTTTGCTAGGTCAGCAGCAAGAGTGTAACTAGAGCTTTCAGTATTCAGGATGCTGACTACATTGTTGCCTGAAACAGTCCGTCTTCTACAGTTATGGGTGTATTTCTTAATGCTGTTTCTTAATTCAGTATCACTTTATTTCTTAGTTGGCTTCCTTGCTTTTGTTCCCACCTAGGGAATGTGCCTGACACACACACGTATCTTTGCGTTCACAGTGGACGCTTCTGTTACTTTTGAGGATTAAAATTGTCATATATTGCTCTTTGCTTGCAATTTGTGATGATCTCATTACCGTTGGACAAGGACCAAAAAACTCCTTGTATTGATGCTCTGTTCTATGTAGAGCCATCACAGAAAGGGGAGGACTGATCTGACCTCCTTGCTCAATGCTGGGCAGGGGGAAGTGCTGCAGCTTTCTGTTCTAATTGTAGAGAACTTGGAAAAACAAGGGACTTTGCGCCCAGCTTCACAGTGTCTTGTTGCAGCCCAGCCAAAAGACGATGAAAGTTTGGATTGTCTTTGTGAATTGTGACCAGGTTGTTGGTCACAAATATATGGAAGAAGATTCCTAGTTAACCATAGCTGGGAAAACCGGCAGTGTGATGTTTCCAAACTGTGAAATGACATCACTGATTGCAGATATTTGTCTTAATAGTAGAAACTGCGTTTTTGCCAGTAGCCTGTAAAAGAGTAACATTAGAATAGTCCGTCTCTTTTAGGGGCACCCCTTGTGAACCCTGTTTTACTAAGTACTGCACAAAAAGTGTCAAGAAGATGATCTTGCTTAACTTCAGCTTTGTTTATAAGCTAGTGAAATGTGAAGTTGATTGGCCTGGTAGTAATAATGCAATATGTTGTAAAGAATGGGCTACATGTAAAGAATAGCACACAGAGTTGTGTGCTGTTGACATTAACAAACATCAGTGTTATTATGAGGCTTCTGAATACAAACAGTATCGGAATTTGAGCCCCCGCTAATGAGAAGTGAGGTTGTAGAGTAACTAGTACATAAAGATGTTTGGGGATGTTTCAAGCAATTATTCAACAACAGTGAAAATATTTTCAAATATTTTGAAGTAAGTTTTTCATCTGGCACTCCTCCAAGCATCTCTACCTGAGCCAGCCACCTTGATGGTAGATGCATCCCAACAAAAAGGAGAAAGATGTATCTAAGCTGCCTAGACACGTTTCAAGTGCATAAAGTAGCAGACAGCTTTAGCGTGAGGTGTTGCAGAGTCAGAGAGAGTTTTCATGAGACTGAATTTATTGCCTCATCCAAGCTCCCCTTCTCATAGTGTCATCTGGACCTCGGTGTCAGTGAGCTGTGACAAGGGCACTGTTTCTCAAGTGAAGAAATATCAGCTTCAGCTGGCAGCTCTGGAGGATTCCTCATCCCTGTAGGAACCCAACAGGGATATGCATGAACCATACAGGCTACGTAAGGTAGTTTGCATGGCAGGAGCATTTCATGGACTAGGAAACTTCCTCCCTACCAGCCTTGGCATTGCCTGGTACATGAGGCATTCACTCCTTTTCTCATGGTGCAGCTGAGAGTGATGTTTATTTAATGCAGCTAGAGCTGCCCTTACATCTCTGTGTTTCTACGACCTCCAGCTCATAGAACGCAAAATCCCTGTACGGTCCATAAGTTTTAATAACCTTGGTCAGTGGCTAGTGTTAATAGTTCATAGAGTGTTAATAGTTAGAGTCCTCATATGAAAGCACAGGTTTCTGCCATCCCTCCATTAGGCAGTGGCAAATTCTTATCCAGCATTTAGCTCATGACAGTTGTCACAAAGGAAATTGTCTGGCAGATCCATGGAGCCCCAACTTTCTGCAAAGTATTTAGGGAACGTTTGTTTTCCCTTTCACTTCACATCATCATCTGTTTATTAACATTTAGGGAGCGTGATGATGTATTCTGCAGTTTAATGACCTGAGTCATTCCACTTAACTTACCTTCTGAGTCCTTTTCCTTTTATATATATCTGTGCGAAGCATTTTGTAATGGTCTGTAGGAGGGAAGCTGAATGAAGACATGGCACTGTGCTTTGCCGAGGGTTTTGTTTAGCTGCAGTATTTTTGCATGTCAGCATGAGTATATATGATTGTGTAGCTCAGCAGCCATGACTTAGCAAGGCAGCCTGCTACTGTAATGACCGCCAATGCTTACTTTCCCTCCCTATGGCTCTGACTGAAACAAATATTCTTCTATACCAAAGTTTAGGAGGCTTCAAGCAAAACTATCTCGAGAAGTAAAAGTCATTACAATATTCTCCAGGGTTTTGATTTTGCGTGTTTTTTTTTTTTTCTTTTGTCATCTTTAATACTGGCTTTATATCCTTGCATTAGTGTAAAACACCTTTGGTCTTCCTAAGTATTGCTTTATGGCATATCAATCCTGTTCTCAAAACAGGACTGGTTTTATGACTGCTATTGAGTAGACTGACTTAAATTCACCATTTCTGGCAAGAACGGGCACAAAGTTTAATCTCAAGTGAAATGTGGGTAGTTTCCTCCTCCGTAATTTTTCTGGAGGTGTGTGTAAATAGGAAGAGACTCTGTGGGCCAGTGGTGGAGACAGGAGACTGGATTCTATTCTTGGATTTTCTATGGACCTGCGGTGCGTCATGAGATAAATCAGAATTCAGTCACGTTATCTGAGTGACTTCTTACTTAAATGTATTTCCTACAAGGTTATCATGCAGTACCTAGCACTGTTGAGTGTTTCTCCTATTTGGAGTTTTTATAATTCTATTATATTTTTTTTCTTACTCTAACATATTGCTTATAATTTTTATAATGAGGAATAGTGTGATCAGAAAGGAAAAGAGATATGAGGCTTGTCATAGTAAAAATACAGTGCTAGAGCTTGTCCTAAACTGTGTGTGGTAACACAAGTGCACACTCTTGTTCTGAGAACTAAGAGGAATGCAGTTCTCTGAAAGCAGTTGTCATAGCTCTCCTGACTGAAGTAGAGGCTATTATAGTTAGCAGTAAATAAAAAGCTGCCCCCAAAGGCCAAGGCAGTCCACAGGAGCCATTGCACTAGTTCTTTTCCATCAAAGACTCTAACCTTACATTCATAAATGCCCCATTTTCTCTAATCTGAGGTCACTCCATGCCAGCTGTACGGAACAATTGTTACCAAGCAGTTCCTCATCTTGCACCTTAAAATAATTGTTATTAATTAATACAGTCTCTCTCATTATGGTTGTTACAGGCAACCAGACAGAAATGCAACATCAGCGGTTAGGTAATTGCAATTTAATTGAAGAGGGTCCATTTGTGGGGGTGCAGAGCTCGGAAAGGTGAACGGACAACAGCAGGCTCTGCTACGCCACGCAGCTAGCTGGAGGTGGGGAGGAGAAAGGCCACCCTCATCCTCTCTGTTCCTCCCATCGTGATACCATTTGATTGTCTTGATTTGTAAAAAGATTTGAGCCAACTCCTTGGAGGCCCCAAGAATTTAGGAATCAGTTCTGCTCCTGGATAAAAGTGAAGTCTAGCTCATCATGTGCTACACCAGTGTGTATGAAATGTGGAAACTGCTCTAATATCCTCCTGGCCTGGAGACCACTGCAGTGATTTACTTAAATGTTTTGCATCTCTGCAGCTATGTTTGCTGCCACTGCTGCCTCAAATCTACTATAGCTACGCACCTTTCTGGAGATTCTAGTGCTCATTTAATTTATTTCTGGTTTTCGGGGGAAAAGGCACCAGCTGGGGGCTCTTAATGTGTAGGTGTCCTGTTAAGATCTTGACCTCAAGTCATATGACTAGTGTCCTAAGGGGGACCATTGAAGTAGCAGTTTCAGGTAAAGGGCTGCACATATCCCTGGGATTTCTGGCAAACCCAGCATTGAGCCCTGGAATTGGTAGTGAAATTCCCACACTGTACTGTGAACATCTTTGGAGGGAAAGTATATTGGTTTCAAGAAGAATTAAATGTGAAAAGAACAATTAAAAAATATTGTCTTATCGTAGCAACCAAAGCAGTTGGGTTTTTTTTTTTTGGTTGTTTAAAAAAAGAGCCGCACTGATGCAATAAAAAAATGACACAAGAGAATAAATGTATCAAGTTGTTATGGCAACTGAAATATGTAGGTTGGAATTTATGTATCCAGAACTTCTATGTAATTTATGTATCCAGAACTTCTATGTAAGTAAAATAAACATTATCCTTGCTAATTAAAATATCATGCAAATATTATTTAATTTAAAATCATTAGTCATGTTTTCTCTTACAATTAATGACTTACTTTCTGTTTTCTGTTTCCAAGTATTTGCATTTGCTTCCAGCTGTGGTCTGCTTGTATTTTCAGGGCAAGATTGTGATTTCACTAATATGGGCTTAAATGTGGAGGGATTCCGCTCAAGCTAATGAATCAAATGTATGCAGATGGGCACAACTGGAATCAAACCATGTGCTTTAACATGTTATTCTTACTGCAGCTGACCTTTCTGCTTGGAGGGGCTTTTGGCAGGTGTCATCGCTCCATGCTTAAAGGGACCTCCCTGCAACCACAGCTCCCTATCTTTCCCCCCAGCTTGACACAGTGCACATGGAGCTCCTTCCAGAGCCTGTCTCTGCACACAGCCTGCCCTCTTCAGCTGTAAATTTAGCTTCCAAGATGTTGTATGATAGCCAATTCTAAATGAGCATTCATTAATTATGTTCAGCCTTTTAATTTTTCTAGTCCTTTTCCTCCAGCCTTCAGGAGAATTCAGTAATAGCTTCTGCTTTATTTGAAAGAGATCCTTAATATCCCAAATTACTCTTCATATTTCATCTTCTTTATGCCCAACAAAGTGCAGGCCGATGGCTGAAAGGTAAGGAATGGGGAGAATGAGCATCAGGATCTGACTGAATCCCGGTGAGCCGAGGGAAATGCATTTATTTGTTTAAAGTTTTAATCTCATTCATTCTCATGTTCAGAGGCATCTGAATTTGCCCTATGGCATTTGGTAACACTGTTGCTGAGAATGTTTTTGAAAATAGTCTATCAGGCTAAGAACTCAGCCACACATAAGTTAATTGTCTCCATTTCTTATGTGGATAGCTGCCTGGCGTGGAGCTACAGCAAGGGTGGGTCTTTGCCTGAAAACTGAACCAATCTGTCCAGTCTCACAGTTTGAGTCTCATTCTCATGCAGCTGAACTGTGAATCATTTATCTCTTCATCCTTGCAGCAGGGTTCATCTTTGCAATACTCTTTTTGATCAGTTTTCCTCTTTGCCACGTGCAGCAGGTCAGCAGATCCTTCCAACCACCAGTATTTGATGTGCCAGGTCTTGGCAGGGGAGGGACTGTACCTGAGCAACAGCCCTTGCAAGGCTTGTGTTTGCAAGGACTCTGGTTGCTGTGCAGTGCTGTGGTCCCTCACTGCTGCATGAACCGTTGCACTAGCAGAGTCCACCACTGTGTGACCTTAGTGACACTGCTCCCTGGAAAAGGAGACGCACGAGTGCCTTGGTTTGTAGCCCAGCAGAAAATAAAGCTCCGCATGAGTGACACTGGAGATGGAGGATCATAGAATCATAGAATCATTAAGGTTGGAAAAGACCTCTAAGATCATCAAGTCCAACCGTCAACCAACACCACCATGCCTCCTAAACCAGGCCCTGGAGCGCCATGTCTACATGTTTTTTGAATGCCTCCAGGGATCGTGACTCCACCACCTCTCTGGGCAGCCTGTTCCAATGCCTAACCACTCTTTCAGTAAAGAAATTTTTCCTGATATCCAATCTAAACCTCCCCTGATGCAACTTGAGGCCATTTCCTCTTGTCCTATTGCTAGTTACTTGGGAGAGGAGTCCAAGACCCGCTTTGCTACAACCTCCTTTCAGGTAGTTGTAGAGAGCGATGAGGTCTCCCCTCAGCCTCCTCTTCTCCAGGCTGAACAACCCCAGTTCCCTCAGCTGCTCCTTGTAAGACTTGTTTTCTAGACCCTTCACCAGCTTCGTTGCCCTTCTCTGGACACGCTCCAGTGCCTCGATGTGCTTCTTGTAGTGAGCAGCCCAAAACTGAACACAGTACTCGAGGTGCGGCCTCACCAGTGCCGAGTACAGGGGGACAATTACTTCCCTACTCCTGCTGGCCACACTATTCCTGATACAACCCAGGATGCCGTTGGCCTTCTTGGCCACCTGGGCACACTGCCGGCTCATGTTCAGCATGATCAGCAGGATGAAGCTCCTGGGTGTGTCTTCTGGTCGGTCACAAGGCTCAAGTTTATGGAACCAACTGACTCCAGCCAGCTTCCTCTGAACTCTCTGTCTGGAAGGAGAAAAGCTGAAGCATGAACTAGTGTCTCCTCCCTGCCTGAATTTCCTGCCTGGAAAGTTAATTGTCTTGCCCCAGTCCAGAGTCACAGTGCAACTGGATAATTATGATATGGATAATCAGGGAGATCGGGATTGAGTATAGGCTTTGTGTCAGCCCAGCCAAAGCGACTACTGAGTAACTGGTGGCTTGGACAATAGCTTTTAGACGGGTGGTCAAATCTGCATGGGGGATGAGCAAATGCAAAGTTCGCAAGTGACATTCTTACATCCAGAAACACACTGAGAGCAAGACTAGCTTTCAGGAGGGTGGAGCAGCATTAAATCAGATCATGACCTTTCTGAAATGCAAGCCCGCAGCTTCATAATTGTTCCTGAGCTCTAACACTCTATAAGTATGTCATAAAGTCTTCTGAAAGGTTGAATCCATATTAGCTAAAGTGAAATCCTAAAAATCCCAGGGTAAAATAAATATTATTGTGATATTTATGGTTACTTCCAAATACAATAACTTAAAAAAAAAAATTCAAACACTTGTGGTGCGATCGGTACAGTAAAATTCATGCCCAAATGTATATTTTTCTTTTCTCCATTCACATTTACTGGTCATATTGGGAAGACTGGTGCAGAAGGGACTGCGGTGACATTCTTGCAGGGTTTGGCCATGAGGCCTCATAGCAACCTACAACATCACCCCAACTTGAGACAGTTGCAAAACTGAGCTAAAGTGATGTGATGTGGAGCAAACCTTGACATCTTCAAACAATGAACCAGAAACCCTAAGGTGGAAATACAAACAAAATCCTTTCTGACAACAAAATCATTTGACCGGGGATACTGAACCATGCTTTTCTAAAGGGCTTCAGAAACACTTGATTAGACACCTTTTTTTAAAGGATTTTGTGGACCAGAAGAGAGCTCTGCTGTACTCTTTCTGGACTGAAATTTAGGCCCAGCTTAAGCAAATGAAACTCTGCCTGGCTTCTGTAGCATTATGTTTCTGATTTTAGTTTCTAGCATGGCCTGCTCTGGGATTGTCTGAGTTTTCAGTCTTCTGTGATATCAGTGAAAGTTAATTCCTGCTGAAAAAATTGCTCAATGACATTTCTTCCTGTAATAAGGACTATAAGAAGCATAGAAATAGGACTAGCAGGGTACAGAAAAAGGAAAACACATCTTATGGCCTCTAGGATTATTTCTCTGCATGGCATTGCAGGAAAAACTCTTCAAGTCCCCAATGACGCTTTATCTCCCACAAGCTCTCCAAGACGTACAACTTTTTTTCTTTTTTTTTTTTTTTGGTCCAAGATTGTCAGCAGCAGGAACCAAAACTGAGATGCTCACAATACGTTTAGGAGAGCTGTCAACTCTGCCTAGGTACAGCAAAAAGGTGCAGCCCTTCGTGGACGGCTCACAGACACAGAAGGCGTTCTTGCTGTTGCTGGCATGTTGCAAAGGATGAACTTGACTTGCGTCCAGTTTTAGTTTACACATGGCTTGAGCAGAGGGCGAGCGGGGTTGGCTGTACCCTGGCGTAGAGGTGTGCTGCGTTCCTCGCTAGTATCGGTATCCTGCTGTCCATCTCAGTTCAGCTCAGGTTGCTTCCTACTCCAGCATAGCTGCTAAATGAATTGATTTACATCAATGTCCTGTAAAATGGATAATTCCAGCATACTTCATGTTGCATTTTACTTTCCTACTGTAGCTTTTAAAATATTCTAATGATTTTTTAAAATGCTTACTTTCAAAAAAGTTAATTAAATAAAAGCAGTATCTCTCAGCACTATATATTCCTGGGAGCATTTTATTACCAAGATGATAGATTTCCTGACAGATATTGGCACCTAAAAGTTAAAGATCACTAGTTTTTTTATACCCTTCCTCAGTGTAAATCATTTGGGGCAAGCTGGCATTTATCTACAGGCTCTCATGAGACTGGAGCAGAGCTACCAATTCTTGATAGAAAATGCCAAAAGAGGTCTCAGATCAGCTTCTGTTTTGAATTTCTCTCTCTAAAAGCACACAGGAGAGCATTCCCTAAGCTGCCGGCTGTAGGAGAAGGTGCATTAGCTCTCTGAACCCTAAGGCAGTTGCAGATGTATTTAGGCTCATGGGCTGTAGCTCCCCCACACTCCCACCGCTGCTCCTGGTCCCTTTGCAAAGCTGATCAGCATTTTCTAGCCACAAAGTGGTATATATGCCTTAGAAAATATCCCATACAGGGGTGTGTGTGTAAATAAATTCAACAACAACATCCAAGAGCATGGAAAAGCAGAATAATGTTTGCACGTATGTTTATTATTTTTTTTAATATTTTTTATATTCCCAATGTTGGGCCTCACTCTGAGAGGTAAACATGTGGTAACTGTTGTGGATGGTTGCAAGTACCTCATATTGATATATTAGATATAAATTCTGGAGCCAAACAATAGACTGGTATAAATTCTGGAGCCATACAATAGACTGGAGAATTCATCCACTGTTACAGGGTTTGGCTGCTATAGGAAGACCTCCTGTAGGAACTCTTGGAAACCCCATATGCCATAATCGCCTGTGAGGGCAGATGCTCCTTCTGGCTGGTTGCTGGCTGGGACGTGAACTGGAACATGCTGCCTGCTGAAAGTGGAACCAGTGACAAGTCTTTCATAATGCACAACTGTGTACTTTGGCAAAAAAAAAAAAATCAGCAAGAATTTTGCTGATGGTTGACTGTGACAATTGTACATGTCCTAATAAGCTACAGGAAAGATGTGTTATAAGCACGGAAAAGCTTTGCTGAGCATTGTTAAAATTAGATAAAGTTAACAAGGTAGCTAATGTGATTACTATTTTATTAATAAACATTTAAATAATGCTGTAAGTTTGCACGAGAGAGACATTGCCCTGAAGAGATTACAGTTTAAATAGTTCCTGTTAATTATAATCTAAATAGATTAACATTAATTATACACAAAATTGGAAGATTGCTTTTGGTGTGATCTACGATTCTCATGGTTACTACCCATGTGAGCAAAATTACCAAGTGAAGTTTTAATCTGCTTTTCCAACATTTGCTTGTAAAACCTCTTCTTCTGACCAACTTGAAGAGAATAAGATAATATTTTCTTTTGTGAAGAAGAAGATGGAGTTGTTCCAACTACCAGCCTTCTAGATACAGGAGTCTGATAAAAAGTTTAGACTTTGGTCAGTGGTTTTAATTCAAGCTTGAAGTCATTACTTCCAGAACCTCCTACAAGGAGGTACGAGCACGGTGAATGTGCTCCACTGCAGTCGTACTGTGTCACCCTGGGGCTGCCAGTTGTGCTTCTCATGGTGACGGGCACAGTTCAGGAATAATGAGGTGTTGCTAAAGTACTTATTTTGCATGAGCAGACAGCTTTTGGATATAAAGTGTACAAATAATTTTAGACAGCGTAGGCTTTTGGTTAGCCTCTAAAGGGAGGATTGTATGTAATCAAGAATAAGAAACGACTCAGATCCAAGAATGCTAGTTTTTAATAAGTCTATCACAACACACAGCAGGTATCCTTCTTGCCTCTTGCATTATACGGTCCCGTTTATTTCATAACACAAAGTTAAATGACTATTGGTTTTCAGATGGATTGCTAACGTATACTTTGTTCAAGTTTGGGAACCATATATTATTCTGCTAATGCTTATTGAGCCTTAATACACTGGAACAGAGAGATGTTCCAGATTTATTACAATTACTCTTACTTGAGCTGTTTGTACCCTCCTGATGTCCTTGGTTTGCTGCTTTTCACAATTAATCTGTGACCCATTTCCCTAAGGAAAACAACTGAAACATTTCATAGCATCTTATGACATTGTTTTATGTTCTTTCAAAATATTGGAGTCAGCTAATGGGAAAAATTTGAAGAAAAAAATATGCAAAATATAAACAAACTAAAGTTCCTTACCCAATTTTGCAGCTGCACTCATTTGATAAATGCTACCATACACTCTGTAGTTTCTGCTGAAAATTGTCAAACCCCTTTTGAGAAGTTGCAGAAGCTTAGCTCCTTTAGGATCAGGCAGAGTTTGTCTTGATGATTAGAGCAAATAAATAATATATTGGTTTGCATAGTTTATATTGTTGCCTGTAAATAATAACAATGGAAAACACTTATGTCAGGTATTCAAAGAAAGCAAAGATGAAATGAAAATTTTTATGCATGCTTTTTTCCTCCTCGTAAAACTGTTTTCCCTTCCTGAAAGAAATGCTTAGGGAGTTGCTTGGATTTTCTGTAGGCTCTGAGGCAAGATGCAAGACCTGGGTTCAGTTCCTTGCTCTCCTGCATAATTTTGGCCCGGTTGCCTTGCTATCCTTTCCTCCCTTCCAGATTGCAAACGAGGAATATGCAACACCCTTTGGTGATAAGAAACAAGATGAAGGAATGCATGGTCCTCCGTGACTGCGAGTGTGTTAGAGAAGCTAAAACTTTAGAAAGGACGTGCGTGGAGTCCTGTGTGCTCAGCCCCATGTAGTGCTGAGCTGCTGGGCCAGATCCAACATTTAAACACATTCTTAGCTGGAGCACAGGACTAATGCCGTTGGTTCCAGTGAAGTTAAAAGCACGTGCCTAAGTAGTTGGCTGGATTGGGGCCAGCATTCAGTCTTTTGCTGGATGGAGCCCTAAATAAACAACATAGTATCAGAGGAGAAAACATCTGCACATGTGGATGTGATTTGGCTGTTTCTGTGGCACTGGCTTGTTGTTTTCTAAGTTGTGCTGGCAATGGTTGGTCTGCTTAAAATGCTAACAATCTCTTGCCTGTTGTGTTAAAATTGACTGCACTCCTGGTGCACAGGCTAAAAAAGGATGGGTCTAAATCACTCACAGAGTCTGTGGTGCTCAGTGCCGACAGATACAAGACACTGTACTCTGTTTGAATTCACTCTGTTTTCCTGTTCGTGCTCTTGCAAAGTGCCCCGAAATTTTCTGAGATCTGAGTTAGTGGCAGTCGTCATGTTTCATTCAAAAGCTAACTCTTCAAGCACATTTTTGCAGGGCAGAGCATTGTAAACAGAGATGTCATTTATAATATTTATTGTCTTAATACAAAATCTACAATAATATATTAGATTTCCAGCAGGAAAATTGAAAAAAACAAATATAGCCTTTTACTATATCTTCTAGTAAAGATATTATTTGAAAAAATACTGTGTGTTTTATGAGGGTTTTCTGTGAGCACTATAAGATTGAAATCTGTGTAAATGAAGGAAAGGTAAATAAAAAAGCATTTGAATTTAAAAGATTTGCAAATATGGCTACTACACCGGTATGAAACCATCTCAAAAATATGTCACTTAGAAGAATGTAATGAATTGGAGAGAGAGACTTGGTGCTGTAAGGAGATCTATACCTGCAGTCACTCCAGATGAGAACCCCATTGCCATCATTGGGACTTTTTGGCAGGGCACTCATTTCCTTCCTTATCTCTATGTTCTGATGCTGAGAGCTGCAGAGCATCTTGAATGCCTTCTGAAGTCAGCTAGAGATTATGATAAGCATCATCTTGTAGATTTAGCCTATTAAGACTTTCACAGGCTTCCATGAGAGTGCCTATAGGCTTAAACCCAGAAAATTTTTGCATAACGAAACATTAAGGTGAAAATCTTTTGTATGAGCCACGTGATATTTATCTGAATTCAGGCTACCCTTTTGTATGTGCATGCTAATCTTTACATTTAAGTGTAATAGAATTATAGTGCACATCTCAGCTACTTATTTGATTTTTCCCCCCCCTTTGTTAGTCTGCAGCTTGCAATGGATCAGAAGGATCCGGACAATGTGGTGAACCCAATAAGGAGAACCAGACTTTTGACAATTATGTGGTAGACATCAAGACAAAGGTATGGTCCACTCTTTCATGATGAAGAATGAAATCCTTATTTAATTCCATTTTGCTGGAGGTGAAATGTGTAGAATGTATTGATTTTGAGCTCCTGCAGTCATTTTTTTGCTGCTTAATGACTGCATGTACATTGCCACATTCAAATGAGGCTTATGGTAGCAATTTATTGCTGTATGTTACTAGCCCTGTGCATTTTATGCTGTCCTAGGCAGGATTTATTTGTTATTTTTATGTAAAAATATTGTTAATATCAGTGATGGTTCTACAGGACTGCTGATCTCAAGATGTTTTCATTTCAGTGTTATTTTTGAGGTCCAAGGTGTTGCACAGCTAGTACATTTTATTGAAGGTGTTTTCACTGTCTCAGTGTGCGTTGTAGTTTATTTTTGGTCTGGAGTCTGTATGGAAGAATATGAATGTCAGCGAAGTGATGATTTTTGTATGGGCAGTCTGATGGCACCTACCATAACACTACACTGAATAATACACAAAGCAATATGACTTCATGACTGTGGTAAGGGGGTATGTTACACTACTCTTTGTAACAGTCTTGCTGCTTGCAGTGGTGAAGTTCTAAGTGTTTCATTATAATATCTCCATTATTTTCATAGGTTCACAACTTGGCTGGAACAATTCTCTTGGGCTTAGATATCATTATGTAGAGTTTCAGCCTTGAAGTCATTGTGTATTTTTTCTTTTCTAAGTGAAGGAAAATTATTAAGTTTTCTTTTAAAGTTAGCAAGCTGGAAACATGATGAAAAGAAAACAGACATTAACTGAGTGGGCATGCTTATGTGATACCTTGTAGACTTCAGCGAAAGTTGTTTCTAGCAGTGGAAACTTGCAGATTATTCCTCTCGTCTAAGGCTTTTCCATGGGCTTTGTTTACATTTCTAGCTTGATTTCTCTGTTTGGTAACTTTTCAAGATCTAAAGAATAGCATAATTTTCTGAGTTTCTTGTGTTGCTGTGTTCCCAGTTGATCAGAAAACTTTTGTACTGTATAGGACCATGGTGCTATTTGAGAGTTGAAATACAAAACCACATTTGCTCATTGAAATATGCTCCTATATTTATGGAGGAAATTATTTCCCTAAAGCAAGGAATTATCAAAAGCTTGATATATGCCCTAAATACATTGTGTCTGTAAGGATGATGTAGAAATCATGGGATGTAGTGGGTCTCAGTCCATTTTCCCAACATCATTTCCAGTATGAATGCACAACTGAACAACGCACCCTCTTCCCTACTTAGAGTCATGATACTGCGAACTTCTGGACTCAGTGTTTCTCCATCAGCAATTCTAGATACTCCATTTTCACGGTTTGTAGCTCTCCAGCACAAAGCGTACGTGAGAGTAAACTCCAAAAATTGGCAATTCCATTGCCAAACTCTAAGACATTCAGAGCTGTGAGTGGTATTTTCTTCAGTTCCCAGTGCCATGGGATAGCAGATAGCAGATATTTTGTTTTCATTTCCTGGAACTTGTGGTTTAGTGTGTCAGTTCATTTGAAAGAGTCATTTTGTCTGATTTCTTTTTCAAGTGACTGTGCTGGAGTGTCAGTGGCACGCTGCTATGACAGTGACACATAGCTATTTAGGACTTGCTACATGTTTAAACATATGCACCAGAGCTTTTCAGTTGCTGATGATCAATTGGTTAGATTTACTTCCCCAGGCAGAATGTTCAAGAATGAAAATGAACTCTTCATTCACCGTGGACCTTGAGAGCTGAGAGCCACTTCAGGACATGCTGCCCTTGAGTACCTTGTGTTTCTGTTGCAGAGCACCCCAGCCCACATAAAGCCGGTGGAGCATTTGTAACTGAAACGCTTCTGTTTCATTCTGAATAAGGCATTTGTGGGAAGCAAGAGAAAACAATTATGGCTTTGTATGAGAAGTAATAGGTACATAAAATATTAGGCATAAGTTTTAAGTTAATGAAGGTTGCAGAGCTTTCAAAAGGCTAGCTTATCCAAGGCCCTTCAGAGCTGTAGGATGGCTCAAGGACCTTCCCCCATCCTCTGTTCCACACCTTGTGATTATGAATGTGCATTTCCTACAACCCTACAAGTCATACTCTGTTCCCAGCTTGCCTCACCCTCTTCTCATAGGCCCGTAAACTGGTGAGTTTGTGGGAATGAGACTACTAGAGAGGTTGCACGGTCTCCATTTTTTGAGATTTTCAGGACCAGACTGGATAACGGCCTGAATAACCTGATCAGACCTCACTGCTGAACCTGCTCTGAGGGTGAGGTTGGAATGAGGACCTCCTCAGGTCCTTTCCATTGTCACTTATCCTGTGATCCTTTGATTACATTGATTCCTGGAGAGGAAGGGAGGCAACCACCCTGCTATCCCACTGAGCACCCTTGGAGGCAAATGACTTTACACACCACCGGGTGCAGCAGCCAAGGGCCAGGTATTACAATACGGCCCTTGGCAAACAGGGCCTGCAAAGTGCATGTTGTCTATTAAAAATCCAAAAACAGCTTTTTTCTTGCTTTTCAGTGCTGGGGCAGTGCTTGGCTAAAGTGGTGTAAGCTCACGCATACTGAATAAAAGGATAGTAAGCTGGGCATGTGCTTGAGGCGGGAAGAGAGGGGATCCCCTCCACAGCTGTGAAGCAGAAAACAAACTGTTCTGCGGCTGTTGAGCCTGGGGCCACCGTGGCCCCTTGGGTGCGGAGTCCTTGTGATGGAGTGGAGCTGCCTGTCCAGCCTTCACTTCTCCCTGCGCCCATTTTACATCTACGTGCAGGGGTCAGAGCGGTGAGGTCTGTGCTACCCTATGGAACAGAAAATTGCCTTTTTCTTTTTCTTTTTCGAGAAAGCAACCAGCCAGAGAAATTGGTCAGGACTCCAACATTGATTGTGCTAAATAGCAATGAAATTTGCCATGCACGGGAGAAGGGAATAATTTTTGTTTCAGCTTCTGCCTGAGACTCTCATGGGCCTGAGGCCAGTTGCAGAGCTGCCGCTGTTAGGGCTGCTGCAGTCAGGAGGGGCAGAATTGCTAATTTGTTGATCTTTAAATTAACACCAGCACTCATGGGCTTCTGGTTCAGTCTGGGAACTGCATTAAAATTCTTAGCGACTAAGGTATACAGAACTTCACACCTTCTGAAATTTGTATTAACTTCTCTTCCTGGCTGAAGCAGGATTTATTCTAACATTTCATCTGTAATATAGCTTCTAACTACATACCCAGGATCTGCAAGATTAGTAGTTTCTCATTTTTTGGTTTTTTTGTGTAGCACAAAACAGTCCTAATATAGAGGCTGTCTCATGAGATTTTCCCTTCTAGCATACAATTACTCAGATAACTTGCATCCCAGTGTTAACCTGCTAACTAGCCAATTGTGATGCACAGCAGCCTAGCTGAAACTGGGCTCAAGTGGTATAAATGAGCTCTGACCATAAATGTGTAAGTTCATGACTAAATCAGTTGCCCTCTTGGAAGAGACGTAATCAGGAAAGTATTTATTTGTAGCTTGTTTGGGTGCAATATAGGACCTGAAAAGAAGAAAGAGACTATAACTCCATGTGAAAGACTGGCAATTTAATACCATCAACAAGTACTCCATAGTACACAATTTAAGATGCATGAGGAGTAAATAAATCTTTCTCCACATTTGTAAGAGGATGTGTGTGTTTATGTGTTCTCTGTGTAGGTGCATAGAGCTCTAAATAGTCACTGGCTAAATTTTGCAGGATGCTGACATTACTAATGCTGTGTTAGCAGTCTGGTAGATGTCTCCTTTCTTAGTGTCTACTCCAAAACTTAGAGACCTTGTACTCTTTTTTTTCCTTAATTTCTACTGTTTGAGTTAGAGATAATAATGAAGCCAGTTTTTCTTTTTTTAAGGACTCAGTTTCTCTTTGCAGTTTTTGATCTATAATATTTGGATTTCAAAAGACTTTAAGAAATGTTTAAAAAGGTGTGTCATGAGAGATTTTAAAAAAACCCTATAGAATCCTTCCTATTGGTTTTAGGTTTTACAGAAGTTTGCTTTTACAAATATTCTGTTCAGCTGGATGTTACAGGCTCTGGCTCTAAATATAACTGCCTAATTAAACCCTGTGCTTTGGTCATCCAGGTGGAAGTACCTGGATACAGTCAAGATTTTAATGCCAGAAAGGACCATGAAATTGTCCAGTCTAAACTACTGCATTATACAGACCATCACATTTCACCCACTCACCTCATATTGTTTGTTTTTGTATGACTTAAAAATAGACGCCTTGGTAAAATCAGAGGAGAAGGAAGCAGTCACCTGGGTAAGTGATTTTCACACGGTGGTCCACAGAGCCACTCGTGTCACAGTGGGAAATAATTGTTATTCTTCCTGTATTAAGGCTTCCCGAGCATTGGAGCTCATCGCAGAGGATATTTTTGATCATCTAAATCAACTACGAGCAACTATAAACCATCTCTTTTCACCCCAGATGGCTGCTTCTCAATTTGTTTGTTTTTTGGGTCAAGTCTTTCTATAGTAGATTTCAATCATGATCATATGTATAGATAACACGAAGGCTGGAAGAGCAGAGGCAAAAATAGAACTAAGCAGCAATATGACCTGCAGAAATTAGAGCAGAAGGAGATGTTGCTAATGAAGGGTAAAGCAGTGCCAAGGATTTGAAAATCTTATGCTTGGGGAGAAAAAAATGAATGGAAAAAGTATCTAGTTGGAGGAAGAAAATGGAGCAGCTCAGCCTCTTTTTTGGGGTTGGGATGGGTAGTTAATGAAAATGAGGAACTGTATAGACTTGCGAGAAACACTGAAGACCCGTTGATAGTCATCTGTTCCCATGCTGCAGCCCTAACTGTGTCATTGATAGATGTGTGTTAGAAGCTATGACCAGGAGCCCTGGCAACCAAAATGGGCCCGTGGAAGGATGGAGCTGGGGTCTGTGTCCCTAGAAGCATGGGTTTCTTTTGTCTGGGGCTACAGGAGATTCTGAGGGTAAAAAGTAGGTGGTAGTATTTCAGAGACCATGCCACTCAATGATGCACTAATCTTGGGCAGCACACGGGCGAATCCTGTGCTGTTAAATGCTCATTGGCGCATTTTATGGAAGGAGGTGATACTCAAAGTTTGGAGGATTGCAGGAGGAAGCTTTTAGGTACACTGATGGAGCCTGATTTTCCCAGACACACACATGAGCCATGTTGTTCACATAAACAGCCTCAAAGGGTTCAAACCCTCTGTTTTTCATATAAACTGTAAATAGGGTCATGAATTCACTGAGGCCAGCTCACAGGAGTAGAATTACTTGCAAGTAGAAGCATTTACAGGTCATGCACTTGGAGACCAATTTCAAAATGTATCCCCATATGCCAGTTTCGAGTATGATATGAAATTTTACAGCCAAGTCATTAGGTAATTATATGTATGGAAATGTTTCACACCTTACTGGATCAGCTTGGATTTACCAATTGGAAGAGAACAAACTGTTGGATGCTTTACATGTAAGTGTTAAAATATCTCCTGATTTTAGAGTTGACTGAATTCCCTTTTACCCTATCATGCTTAGAGCACAAGTGTGGCATAGGCTAGACCCTCTTAATGGGTTAATTTGTTCTTAAGTAGATGGTTAATTGGTTCTTACTGCAAGGACGTTTGAAAAGTTCCCTGTTTCATATAATCTATAGTTTAATAAACTTATCTGAATGTTTGGCTACTGGACTAAACCTCAGTAGGGAGAAAACATGCAGGTTCCAGTGCAGCCTGTAAACACAAATGAAGTTTGTTTTGTGCACATATTGGTTGCTCGGAGTGAGTTAAGGTTTTAGACACAGTCATAAGTGCTCTGGAGACTTTCTCTTTGAGATGTTACATCCACCAAGACTTTAATAGTTGGGGGAGGGTTGCTCTCTGACCACATATCTGATTCACTATGGATTTTGTAACTTTGGTAGCAGTGACCTCATTTTGGCAAAATAAAGTGTGTCATTTACTGAGCCTCTTGCTGCTTTAGCAATCACAAGAATATTAGGGTTATAACCTGAGTAATTTATGGAAGAGAGATGACTCTTAAATATCCTTTTATTTTCTTGGAAAGGCTTATTTTATTGAAAACATATTTTAGCTCTGAGTGAGAATGAGGGATCCTCAGCAAAGCACCCAGGGGGAATTGTGCTGTCCAGTGTGTTGAAAAGGTGAATTGTAACGTATGGGTGTCTAGACGTTTCCTCTTGTTGCTGTCAACAGTCCAGTTGGCTGTATTTTTTTTTCCAGTGAATAGGAGCATTGATTTTCCTCTCTCTTTGGCCAGAGCTTTCATTTTACATATCTTTCCCCTTCTGTGTCTCTTTCTCTCTCCCTCCCTCTTTCTTCTCTCTCTCTCTCTCTCTCTCTTCCTCTATCTGTAAGAGAGGGAAGACTTTAAGAGCTGACAGCAAGCTTTCTAACTCAGAATGATTCATGTAAGACACCTGAAAGGGAAGCTCTGCACCAGCATCACTGCAAGAAAGGTAGGGCTTTGGGGGCTAAACAGTCTGTAAAACCCTGAGCAAAGCGTACAGAACATGAGATAAATAGATTAAGTCTGCGGATCTGTCAAAGATGCAGAAAAAAGTTTGGGAGAGAACTTAAGGAGCTTTTAAGCTCTGTTATTGGGGGTGCTTTCTTTTAATTAAAACTTTGATGTATTTTTCGTAAGTGGGGGAAAAAAAAGGTGCCCCTCTGTAGCTTTGAATAATGTATGTCATGTAGGATTTTTCTTCCGTGGATGGTAAACTATAATTATATCACTGTTGCGCTTCACAGACCTGCGTGCATGTGTAAATATGCAATTCCCTTTTTTTCCCCTGACTGATTATTTTCTGTTATACTTTCTGAAAGTTCGCCTTATCCAGCTGTTATTTATATTCACTTCCTGAATCTGAATCTGACCTAGTAATTCTGAGTGATTGTAGATGTGACGCATGAGCTCTTGCACACACCTTAATGTTTCAATCATGCACTTCAAGCAATATGCGTTTGTAGGAATCATGCTCTTAATAAAACCCCTTACAACCCAAAGCAGTTGTTTTGGCAAAGAAGTGACAGTGCTGTGATAGATGGGCCGGATAGTTGTGTGTGTTGTGCTTGCTCGGAGTTAGTAGAAAAGAGGAGGGAGAGAGCGAGCGAGAGGGGGGAGAAAAAAAAAGACAGGGAAGGAGAGAGCGAGAGGGAGAGAGATTGAGAGAGAGAGAGAGACTTGGCAAAGGAAATCTTATGGGTATACTGAAACAGCAGATCAGAATTGTGAAACCAGAGCCAGGGCTGAAATGTGATGCTTTTGCTCTTTTGTGCTTGTTGTGGTTCTCATCTTCCCATTTAGAAGGCTGCATACCATTCAACAGAATATTTTGATCACAGATCGAACAATGCAGCAATCAAGCCTGATAAGCCACCTGGAAGTTTTGCTTGAGACGATTTCTAGTGGGTTTTCTGGTCCCTGTGAGCATCATGACTGCCTTTAGCGTTGTGGAGGAGGACTCGAGTTTCTTATGAGGGCCCCACTTGGAAAAGCAGGCTGTGCAGATTCAAGCCTCCGGTTCTGTTCATGCTGTTCAAAAGCCTTTCCTCACCCTTGCTGATTTGTTTTTATGATTTACATACACTCCTGTGGAGATTTACAGAATGGATTGTCTGTGCATTGTCACGACCAAGGTAGGACTGGAAACATTGCTGTTATGTATACATATTTCTCTGCTATTTTTCTGTTCCTGTAATTAAATAGATTTAGCATGTACTGTGTCAGGTTGCAAGATAAAGTGATAAATAAGCTTTGCTTCAATGAGCATTTTGTTCTCTTTTTCTGTAGATTATGCAGTTTGTTTCTATATCACTTCCTAAATGATATGTAATTTACTTATTTTTACTGGCAAAAGGAAAATGATTTCATATTTTATCTTAGCCTATGCTTGCATCTATTAATATCTCTAGCTACTAGAGCACTTTCAGAATACATGGTATATTGCACATATTTTCTCAGCTTATCAGTTTATTCTGTAAACTAAAGAATAAAAACCAAAACGGGGGCATTATATGGGTCCTAGGATTTTACAGAGGCCAATCAGATTTAGTTTAGATAGTCCTGATGTTTCTGATTGGAGAGGTGCAAGTTTCTTGTGGCTTATTGTGGCTCTTTTGGGGAAAAACATAGCTTACTTTGCATCTCTAGGCCTGAAGAATAAAAATGCCTTGGTCCCAATTCAGCACTCTTGTACTGATGTTAGATCTAACCTGACTGTTTGGGAATGGTCCTTCTAAATAATTCTCTCCAAATGTGCATGTAAACAATTTTTTATCCACAACAACGGCGACAGGCTAAGGACTTTGGGGTTAAGGACACTTCCCAAGTTAAGGACAATTCCCGACTTAAAGCTCTAGGGTAGAGATAAGCTGAATGATTCTTTGAGATGTCCTCAAACTTAGCAAACTAACTTAATATTAAATGACAGGGAGATAATCAGGGAACTCTCTTTCTGTTGCTACAGGACAGGTGGCTCATCGCATGTTTGTGACTGCATTTGCACATGGTGACAGTATTTATAAGGACCAGTTACCAGGGAAAGTCTGGACATTGGGGTTCAGCACAGCTGCTCCCCATTCTGGTTTATTTTTGATGAATTTCATCATTTCTGTAGGACTTGCTACGTGCCTGGGGTAGCCAGAACACCTGAAGGCTGCTTAAAGTGATAAGGCAAACCAACAGTTAGCACTGCTGTCATCATTGCTGTCATTTTTTGTGTGATGGCTGTGCAAAATGGGGACCCCCATCTGTGACATGGAGAAGAGCAGGAGGAGACACCCCAGGCACCCATGGGCAGCAGTGAGGGGTGCCGGGTGGCTGCCACAGTGAGTAAGGAGCACAGCAGAGCTGCCGAAACATATGTGAGCTGTCATTCCCATCTTGCCGGTGGAGAAACCTATATGTGGAAAGAACAGGAGGTGAATGAGGCCGCAGAAGGAGCTATGCTGCTTCTGTGGCCTCATTCACCTCCTGTTCTTTCCCGGTCCTTCTGGCTCCCACAAGACGTACTGGATCTGAGACTATGTCCTCAACCTGCCCTGGAGCAGAGCGGAGGCACCCGCAGGTGCCCGTTGATGCCATATCGGTGAAAAGCACTCAGCAGCGGTGGTGCAGCACCACTGAAAAAAGCCTGGGTGCAGGATCATGCTAAACATCCAATTTCTACTCCCTGACATTGCTTTCCAATAGAAAATAAGCAGGAAAAGACAGCTGTGATTAGCTCCATTGCTGGGTGTCCGGCGGTGCAGTGGGGACTAGCAGTTGCAACCATCCTTCTCCTTGAGAGTTTCACAAGGAGGTGTGTAGTAACTGGATTTGGGACAGAGGAATGAGGCTACCTCTAGGATGGTATAATTGGGAGAAGAATGTGGCCCAGTGCCTTTTTTTATGTATCAGGAGACACGGCTTTATTTATTTTATGAATTGGTGATGAATGTTTTCACTAACATTTTCCCAGGGCCTTCTGGGCAATAACAAATGTAGACCCACTGTCGTGTCACTACTGCTGCTGCTCTGAGCAGGGCTCGTGACTCCATCTACGCACAATATTTTTCCTCCCATCTCTTCTGTTTCTTGGATCCGCCGCTAAATGGCTGAAATGATCTGAAAGTCAAACATATGAGCCTCAAATATTAAACTGCAGATATTCAGTCTTTGCTGCCAACTTTGATGTTGGAATGAGATAGGATTATGAATTGTAGGTGACCTGCTATTTGGATGCATGTGGGAACACCATATTAACATATGTAATTGAGCTGAATAATGGCAAAAATCTAGTTTCAGAACACTTTCATATTGCAAAGGCTTGAAGCCAAATAAATTACAGTTGATTTCCTCATCTTGTTTTCGTGCCATATTTAAATAGCTGCACCAGTGATGTTATATTGTATTGATCCATAATCTGCTCTTACTTGCTTTATTGTGCATTGGAGTAACTCTACTTTCTTTAAACCTACAAAATTTTTATGGCATCTGTTTATGCCAGTTTTCACCAATATAATAAAGCAGACCTTTTTCAGAACATTTGAGATCTTTTAAAAATTTACTTCAATAAGTATGAATTCTACAGAGCAACAGTATGGTCATTTTGGCCTCAGATCTGCTAATTATCTTTATTGGAATATCCATTTGTCTGATTTGTGCAAATAATTGCCATTCTCATTCTTGGAAAAGTGGACCTTAATGTCAAGAGGGAATAAATACATCAGTTTTATTCTTCAGATCTTATAGATAATAAAAAGATGAATGCTATTTAAATGGCAAAAGATGAACACTGTTTAAAAAGTTGACATTTTTGAACACATGGTCATTAAATTTAGTCTGGAATTTGCAGTATTTGCAGTCTATAGAAAATGACATAAACTTTGTGGTGGAGTGAATATGCCCTTGCAGATTATGTACAATGGATCTAAAGACCCTGCTTTGAACTCTATATGGTGAAAGACGCCAGCTAATAAAATTAATTTCTGATTTATCTTGGCAAATCTTAAATCCCACTGACATTATTTTTTCAGCCAAAATGTAAGATAAGTTTAAGATAGATTTAAGATGTTAATTTGTACAGATTCTTCCTCTCCTTTATTTCCTTCATGTTTCCATGCATTTCTGAACCCAGGGATCAGTCAAGGAGGACTTCTTACGGTCTCCTAGTTTATTTTAATTGATCATGCTCCCAGCGTAGCTTCTTCCTTTTACTGTTGCATAAAGCACAGTAATTTGTGGCATTATATTATCATCAGGAAGAATTCAGTACAAATAAAAGCTTAGGTGAAGACTCCATGCCAGAGGGAGCACCAGGAGTTTTTGAAAAGAAAGAACATTCCCACTGTGCCTCCCAACACTCAGTGGCAACATGCTGCCCTCTCCTCTAGCTATCAGCTCTCCTTCCATCCTTCTGCTTTTTACGGAATTATGAATACATCAGTAGCTGCCGATGGTGAAAAAGGAAATAGATAGCTCTGTGTTGCCCGACAAGATTCACCATGACTGGGGCTGCTTCACTGAAACCCCAGGTTCTTGGTGTCCGGTCGCTTAGATAAGATGATCAGCTTTCACTGGAAAAAAACCACAAAAGCTTTTTGGCCCTTGTTCCTACAAGGGAGAGCTTAGAGGTGGAAAGTCTAAAGGTTTAAAACCCAGAAGGCCAATGAAGGGAAATCGAAATGTACTTTTCTTTCTTAAATCTCATGATTTCAAGGTGTCAGATTCAGGCTTTTTGATACTTGCAGCTGGCAATCACAGCACCAAAAAAAAAAAGAGAATTGAATACCACAAGTGGCCATCCAGTCCTCTGTCACAAGCAGGGCTAGCTAAAGTCCTTCTCCTAGGATAGAGGTTTTAAAACTTCCTGGGCAATCTCATCTGTTGTTTTATTATCCTTAACGTTAGTAATGACACAAAGAACTGTCAATGTTGGTTGCCACTGCTGTCACCCCTTGTTTTGTTTTGAAGCTGTATTTTGTGGTTTGCTTAAAATCCCAGACTTATTCACCTGAAAGCTTCTGTTTTGAGAAGAGCTTGCAAAGGTGTACACTAATGACTCAAGACTGGACACCAAATAAAACAATCCCAATTTATTCACAAAACCTAAACCACTTGCTGTTTGTTGCCTTACTCCTGAGTTCGCAGCACTGAGCACTGGCAGCAGTACCGTACCCATGACCCAGAGTGTCCTCCAGCTTGTAAACCAGAGAACTGGCCACCTTCAGACCAAGGGAGAATGCCCAGCTTGAACTTGTTGGTTTTGTTAGCTACAAAAATAAATTTCCATCATCAAAATGTTGCAAGTTCTGCAACAATTACTCCTTCTTAGAGATTCTTGTTGCCAGCTTCCCCTTAACTCTGTAGTGATTTAAGCCCTGCTCACTACACAGGTTCCATGTTAAATTCAGGTGTCACGGAGCTCTGTGGGACCAGACAATTAAAGGAAGAAGTGATTATTCATGTGAATGGAAAAAAGATCTTGTATATTTGGGTAGTTTGGGGTTTTTTTTAGAGTTAATGAAAGACTCAGTTCATTCCACTACTGAAGAAGTTTGGGGTTTTGTTTTTAGATTTTTAGTGGTTTTTTAAATTCTGTGTTGGTCTAGTTTGGTAAATTAACCGTATCTCTCTTTTCATGGCTGTCTGTCCAGCACCTTTTCGAAGAATCTAGTTCAAGTGTTTAAAAGAATGAAGTAAAGGTGGAAGGAAAAAACTGTTTTGTAATGGTGCTGGGAAGCAGAGTGATATGCTTGTTTATGTTGTTAACCCATAACAAGGTTGAATGTGTACAATTCTGACTGGCAAGGTTGCCAGGAGCCAGCAACATCTGTCTATCCTATTTTCTTCTGCTCATCCGGCAATATATTTGGAACAGGGGACACCAATGTATGCACTTAAGGCAAAACTCTGACAGATGTGTGAGCAGAAGTCTCAATATGCACAATGGACCAACATCTGGCTTAGACCCTGGGTATGGTATGACCCTTCTGTAGGTCTCTCCCACTCCACACAGTCATCACCCCACTTTGCAACATTAAGTTAAGAGTAAAGCAGAGAAGAGCTATAAAATTTGCACCTTGTTTTTTTTGTCAGCATTAGCTTTCCTTTCCCCATAGTCCCAACAGGGAAGACAAGGCAAAATTCAGAGCTCATCCTCCTCAATAGCATCACTGTGAGTCTGAGTGTGGAGTTGCTGTGGCTTGGCTAGTTGACTTTGAAACTACCAGTCTACATTAAGTATATCATTATAAATCCCTGTTGATAGTATGCCATGCTTGGGAAAGGTAGGGGCAGGTCTTGTGTCCCAGTAGGCTACTGTGGATTCCCCAAGTGAGAGGGAAGACCTCATTCATCATGTAGGCAACACAGTTGACTCCCAGCGCCAACCCAGGGTGTTTTTAGAACTTGGCTGAGGAATGGAAAAATGTGGAACTGGCACCACTGGAGTGACCTCACTGTTCCAGCCTCTCTAATTTAGAGCAGCAGCAAAACCAGTCCCAAGATGCTCTCAGAAGGGCAGAACGGTAAATCAGATTAGGTCATCTGCTGGAGGTGGAGATCATGTCCACACACTATCTGCCAGCTGTTGGTCTCACTTTGCAGAGGTGAATGCAGTATGAGGTTAAGTTGGATTATTGATTATGGTGACCTGATGCCAATGCAAATAGCTAATACTTAGAATATTTATTTATGCTGAAGTGCTTTTGTAATACTGAGGAGAATAGGCCCGTTCCCCCCCGCCTCCCCCAGTGATGTTGTGTTAATCTGAAAAAACTCAATGTAGAGTTTTAAAAAGCTATATACTTAGAGAATGAAGTTCAATTTATTTTGTGGGACTTCCTACAAGATCAGCTGCATGTGTCCGAGAGGCTGTCAAGTCAGTCCCAAAATTAGGAAATTATAAAGCTAGGTATAAATACTGAGGTTGAACCAGTATAATCTTACTAAAACCAACAGAGCTGTAGAGAGCTACACTACATGAGGATCTGATTTAAATTTAGATGGATATGAAACAAAAACATAATGACATTTCTATGTGCCTGCATATTGTTAATAGTGCTAAATAGATCTGGGCAACATTTGTTGTTTTTTCTTTGCAAGACTTCAGGCTTTGAATCATTGCAGTTTGAAATCATAAACTGAGGAGCTAAGTTTTTTGTGCGGAATTTCCTGGCTATAACAAACCCGAAACAAAGGAAACATAATGATTTCCCCCCCAGAGATTCACATTTAGCTAAAATCAAAATCTTTTTCTATAGTCGTTATTAGGTGTTGATGAGCACTTCAAACTGTGGTGTTTTCCTGACAGACCCTAAGAGTGCTGAATCCCTGCAATTTACATGTAATTTGGTAAACTCTGTTCTGAAGTGGTACTTGAGGACAGCGTTGATGACTATGGGTTGGCTGCTGGCTAAACTGCATAGTCTTAGAAGAGCAGGAAGATCCTTTTCATTGATTACCATTTATCTTAGCTGGAGAACATACTCATAGATGTCTGACAGATGGGGAGCATATCTGAGTATTTATTTCAAATCTTTATTTACCAATGTTAAATTTTGGAACAATTATTGAAAGCCTCTAGCTTTTGGATTTCAAACATTATGAATGTAAACTAATGAGACACGTGTTGTCCTTTCTAGGAAAAAAAATAGGTTTTGGGGGGGTCTCAAGAAAATTACACAGACCAAACCAATGCGCATTGCATATGTAATGTCTTGTAATTATATCTTGTCAAAAGCTCAACTTTTTTCTCCTTTATTCTTTAGAAATATGGTAATTGTCCCTTTTCCCTTGTAGTTAATTATAAATTTCAGGAAGAATTAAGTCTGTTAAATCTCTTCTTCCCCCTCTTCCCCCTCCCTTGGTCTCTATGGCAGCAGCAGGAATAGAAGGGAATTACTTTGATCTCCATTTCTGAGTGACATTTCGTTTCTTCCGAGCATTGACCTTGTTTAGTGCAACTGAAATTTTCAATAGATTTCATTAGATTCTAATTTGCTGATCTTAGGGAGATGTCTTTATTGAGATTGTTTTTAACTATGAAAGGAGAAGGGTGATTCGTTTCATAAATCTATAAACAGCTCTATAAAGTGAGAAAGGAAAATGTTCAATTAACTGCTCAGGCTGATACGGTTAGGGCTTAATACTACTGCACAGCAGTGCAGAGCTGCAGATGTAAGGAAAGGTGGAAGATACTGAGCAAGAAAAAGGAAATAAGAGAGCCCGATCCTGGCTCAATTAATGATAGTACTGTTTAATGATAGCAGAGCTATACATCCTTAGCAATTCCCTTCTCTAATAATCGGAGGGCCTAGGTGGAGGTGGGAAGATAATTTCCTAGTGCCAAGATGAGCTGCATTTTTATGCATTTCAACAAAGCTGGAGCTGACTGAATGGATTCTTTGCAATGTCCAATAGGCCACTAAAAGCAGAAAAGATGTGTCTCCTGGCGTGCATCCTCAACATAAATATGCATTTCTTTTGTGTTTTAATCTGTTTGCTACTACCATGCAAATTTCCTTCTCTCTCCCTTCACCTGATGCAAGACTTCCGAAAAATGAGAAGATGTGTGCAGTCAAGGAGAAGGGAATGGTTATTTATGAGTGAATCATTAGGTCAGGAGTATGGCCTAGTATAAGATTATATTTTACCCAGTCTGAGACCTCTAGTTGAGATCTACAATTTTCATCCTCCAGGGAATCATCTGCATCAGAGAAGATAATTTGCAAGGATGTGTAGGAGTAGCTAAGTATGTTCCACTGGGCTCGACTTCAGCCAACCCTTTTGCTACTGGAGACCTCACTCAAGGACTTGTATATAATTCGCAGATCATATTCTTGGCCATTCTAATGGATACAAACAGAATCTCACCTGTGACTGCTTTTGACTCTGTTCACCAATATCTTCTCTGAGAAAGAATATTGTCAGATCTTAAAGAGTGCTGCAGTTCAGTGAGCCTTGAACCTTTAGCAGATAAAATATTCCTAAATATCCTCTCTGGATTTTGTTACGTCTTCCTGCAGAGCTGAGATCTGCCTCCAAATATGTGTTCAGCCACAGTCATATTGGGCAATATTTGGCCATCCAAATTTGGTATTGATTTTATATATATATATATATATATAATCTCTCCCTGACTATGAGAAAGTGGCAATAAGCTGTATGTACTTTCTCTTAAAGTCCTCCAAACACCCTTAGCAGTCACTATGGTTGATCACACAACACAAAAGAGGAATTCTTCCTTGAAATCTTACCCAGAGCTTGCTGATGTGCAACTGTGTCTCTGTCACCTGAAACCTCTTGTGCAGTGCCACAAAGCTCCCAACTTCTGATTCAATATCGAATATGCAATATTTCCCACTGCAATATTGCAGTGGGCACTGATGCTACCACTCTGCATTATATTAATGTATCTGCAAGATACATTATACTGATGTTTCTAACCAGTGCTAATAGCAGTCAGTTATTTCAGCACCTGACTGAGAAAAGCACTGTCATGGTTTAACCCCAGCCAGCAACTAAATACCACCCAGCCGCTCGCTCACTCCCCCCCCGGTGGGATGGGGGAGAGAATCAGAAGAGTAAAAGTGAGAAAGTTCGTGGGTTGAGATAAAGGCAGTTTAATAAGTAAAGCAAAAGCCGCGCATGCAAGCGAAGCAAAACAAGGAATTCATTCACTCCTTCCCATTGGCAGGCAGGTGTTCAGCCATCTCCAGGAAAGCAGGGCTCCATCACGTGTAACGGTTACTTGGGAAGACAAATGCCATCACTCTGAACATCCCCCCCTTCCTTCTTCCCTCCCAGCTTCTTGTGCACCCCCAGCCTACTCGCTGGTGGGGTGGTGTGAGAAGCCGAAAAGGCCTTGGCTCTGTGTAAGCACTGCGCAGCAATAAGGAAAACATCCCTGTGTTTTCAACCCTGTTTCCAGCAGAAATCCAAAACATAGCCCCATACTAGCTACTGTGAAGAAAATTAACTCTACCCCAGCCAAAACCAGCACAAGCACGTAGGAAAGAAGCTTGCTTCAAGGTTGCATGCTAGGGAGGTAGATGTTGTGCACAGACTGAAGGGCTTGCAGCCTTGGTTTGGGCTTCTGAAGTTGGTGCTTTTCTGTCTCCTGGTTACATATGGGGTCTGCATTTCTGCATGCTTGATAAACCTATTGGTTTGGGAATTACATGTAACAGTGCCTCCAGAGAAGGAATTGCACTGTCTGATTAGGAGGTTAGCATCTCTATGTCACTTTGGTCATGGCTTCATTGTTTCCTGACTGTATTATTGCGATGCAATTTATCAAGGATTTAAAGCATCAACCCAGAAAAAAAGCTGTGACTGGTGCTGAATTCAGCAATGAGAATGGATTTATTCTTTTGTGTCCCAAGGTGTCTTTATACAAAAATTACACAAGCTGGAGATCTTACTGCATATTCTGAAGGCTCTGATTGCATGAAGCTGTGATAAAGCCTACGCCTGGATAGCTGTGTCTATCACTACATTGGAGCTGTCTCAAGGGGTGAAGCTTAGTGCAGGAGGCTGGGTATCCTCAAAGAAAGGGCGTAAAACAAGACTGTGGAAATCACTCATTCATAAGTTATGGAGAAACAGCCTCTCTGTTTACATTTCAGATGGAGAACTCTTTTGTTGGAACATATTCTCCCAAACAGCAAGGCAAGACATGTTCTTTTTGCATACAAATATTAGCAAACATGAAAAGCAAATTCTAGGTAATTCTGTCCTCCCTTAAAGGCTGTCTGAAGAAAGATGATTTCAAATGATGGATTTTCATCACTTTTCGGATTTTTAACTTTCTAATGTAGTGGTGGACCGGAGTCTATGGTCCTTATGCTCACCAAACTCCTAAGCTGGGGAAAATGTTAGCAGTAATAGTCAAATGGAATTAATTCCTTCTACAGCCTGCAAATAATTCCCAACATATTTATTCCTATGCTTACTTGTATTGCCTATGCTTGCAGAATACTTTGTGTAGTGTTGACCTTTTGGGTAATTTTTTTTTAGTTGGTGTCTCTAGGTGTGACATGTCAGAGCTTTTGGTTGATTTAAAAAAAAAATAATTGAGCACTTCTATGAAGAAAAGCATTACTAGCAGCTGATATACAACCTTATTTCTTAGAACTATTTCAACTAGGTGAGGGTGTAAGATATGAAAGGTATGAAAAGCATTAGTTTTGCACAACAATACAAAAAGTAGTGATCATTCAAATAAGAAATCAGCTGGAATTTAAAAAAAAAAATCCAACCCCAAATCCCCAAAAAGCTGTAAGAGAAAAGTGTTCAGACCTAGCCCTCGAACTGCACGCATTTCTGAGACAATACCAGTGCAATGGCATGTTGTCAGTACAGTAATTCAAATATTCAGCTGTGAAAGGCCAAACTCTGCAGGTCACCCTACAGCCCAGATGCACGATCAGCCCAACCCTTGTGCTGAAAAATTGGGATCTCTGGAGAACTGCTGCCTACGAGCAATTCCCGGTTACCTCTGTCTTTCTGGCCTTTGACTATCCAGCATGTGTTTTGATTCTGGGCCTTGGGACAATTTTGGTATGAATCTCAAAGTCAAGAATACTTGCAGAGTATTAGTCCCTCCTGCTATGAGATCTGGAGCTTTTCTTTTGCAGATATATCCTCTTTAAGAATGTGAGGAGTCTATTTGAGGAGTCTCCTGACAAACATGTTATACACGGTTACCTGAGTTTGTAAGATCAGGCTTTTCAATCAGAAAAATGCTTCCTGTCCAAGGCAAATTATTAATTTTCTTGCCTTTATCTTGCCTTGGATTAAAGACTGAAGACTTACAATTGTTAAAGAAAGGAAAACATAATTCCCAATATTTCATGCAGTCTTTTGATCAAAATTCATTTATAGTTTTATTATTTTGATAGGATTACATAGTTTGCTGTTGCATTCATCCCTTCCTTACAGGAGATAACACACACCCGCAGGATATTGCTGCCACAATAGCAGTGACTTTTTCAAAACCTTTTAAGCAAGACTTTCTAAAATTTCATCTAAAGGTACAATGCTTCTTGCTTGCCAGTTGTTTTTCTGAATATTCCTTAAAGTTGTCTAAGTGAAAATATAAAAGATAACCAGTTTTTAAGGCTTGGGGAATATAAAGCTGAAACTGATATGCACAGTTTTTTCCTTTTTTTTTTACTTAGAAAAGTATTGCAATGCTTTACAGATGTTTACTTTTCAGAGATAAAGCACTAATAGTGCTTTGTTAAGTGAATGTTCTTAAATCAGACTCAAAATTGAAAATTGTGAAGCCTAATCATTAGTGTTTGCAGAGGTTGCTCTCCTTTGCTCTCAGCATGGGGAAAAGAAAGGTGTAATGTAGTTGCTTGCAATATACCTGGCTTAAATGAAAATAAAAGAAAGGAAGCTTTTTTTTCCCCCACATTATTTCCAGCTTCAGGAACACACAGGATTACAAGAGTCCTCCAATTCAAGGAGCTAAATAATAGTTTGACTCTTATGTGAAATGCTGAGAGTAATGGTGGCAGACACCAGAATTTATTCTGAACTTTTCTTCAGGGACTCTGACCCAATCTGCTGTGCAATTCGTTCTGATGGGCTCCAAACCTTTGCTAAAATGTAATTGAATCACTGCAAATGCAAGGGAAATTACAGGAAGATCAGCCCGAAGGCCTGATGGTTGCATCTTGCACTGCCATGTGGAACATTAGACTTTAAATTAACCCCTCACTCTTTTGGTTCTGCAAAGTTTCAGCGAACTGCAGGAGTCTTGGGTACTTGCTCCATGTCCTCCAGGGGCCAATCTGGGGAGCAAGCAGAGCGTTCCGCTCAGCAAAGAAACACACCCTAAAAATTTGGGACAGACTTACTCCTCCTGGAAAATAGGCCCTGGGGTCGTTCAGGCTGCAGCTATCACTGGTTCAAAGAGGACATAATGGAAAAATGCATCCTGTTGTGAAATGGGGGAAAAAAAGCCAATCTCTACCTACTGCCTAAAGCTCCGCTGTTGTTCTCTGGATGCTCCAGTGTGGAGGAAAGCCACATGGCACATGCTTGGGGTTCAGAGTGGATGAAGGATATGTTCACCCACATAACTGAGAACTTCAAAGCAAAATTAATGGGTAACTGTTGAGGCCTTTTTGGTCCTGCGAACTGCAGATTTTCCATACATGACAGTGGAAAATGACTTTGTGAGGTGTAATGCATACTAGCAAATTCCTAGATGCTCCATTTGGAATGGAGTCCATTGCACCTAGTGATTGCAGCACGTACTGTGTTGTGTATAATGCCATTTTCACTTATTTGCAGCAGAGCCATGGCAGATGCCCATCCCACAAATGCTCAGTCGAAACACCTGCCTGGATACCCATTCAGCACTCTACCGTAAGTTTGAGCCTTTTAATACAAAGATTTGAGAGACTGAATGGTAAGTCTCTGCGTTTGGAGCAGCCCTGTCGGGTAAAATTTCCATACTCAGTGCATTTGAGAAAGAACAGAAATGAGTCCTAACGCCAGACCAAACTCCTTGGGAAGCCTGAGCTGTTGAAATGTTGGGTAGTGGCTTAGCAGGGCTTCTCCAGAAGTTCAGCCTTTTCGGGAATTTAATTGATTTCACATGGAGCAATCGGGATCAGTGGCAAGCATGGTATGGTTGTTGGTGGTGTCCGGCTCAGAGGAGTGTGAAGTTACTGTTGATTGCTATAACTCTGGGCTCCAGCTGAGCGTGATGACTGGGAGCCTGCTAGTTTTGTGTGGTCATGGACACAGTTTGTGGGAATTCATTCATAAGCTCCTGCAGGGCCTGCCAGAAACAGCTGATGTTTAAAGCACAAGGCTGTCCCCAGACCCAGGTGGTGACACAAGGAAGGGGAGATGGATCTTTTCTTTTCCACATTCTCATGGAAGAAAGAAAGACTTACGATTCCAAGTGCTTTACAGACTAATAAGTGGGAAAATTTGCCCAGTGTAGGTAACAACAACTTTTGGGATGATGGGCAGTGAGTGAACTTTAGTCTGCTGGGTTTATAGGAAATGTTTTGTAAATGCTTTCCTCCTCCTGCCAATTAGATGACTTCAGTGAGATTTGCTTTTAACTATCAAAGACACAGTAATATTTGAAGAGAAAAAAGAAACTGCGGTCAAGTTGACACTGCATTGATTTATATCTTGTCTGAACATACATTGTAGATAGAGCCAAATCTTGGGTGCTGGAAGTTAGGGTAGATGGCTGACTAATAGAGCTATGACAATTTATCTCAGCTGAGGTGTTGGCAGGATCTAGTTGACATTTTCTTTGGCTTTGGACCACAGCATGATATTGGTCCACAGCTATCAACTTGTGACCCTTTATGAGTAGATGAATGAGAAACAAATTGAAGTTTTAACTCTCCCTTGGTCTCTCACTAATCTTGCAAGTGGTTGTAAAACCTGTGGTTTTGGTTGTCCTTATAGTATGTTAAAATAAATTATATCTTTGTTGGACTGTATTAAAATAGACCCACTTAGAAGTATTGATTGAACAGTTGAGTTAAACAGTTTTTTACCAGGTGAGGACCTAGCCCAGTACCTAATTAGTAACTTTTCTTAATTATTAGTTTCCATTCTCAAAGGCTTTGGATTGGCTTTGTGATGTGGTCTTGTTGGCTTTTGTTTATTCATTTATTTGTTTATTTATTAAGAGGGTTGCAGCATGAGCACAAGTATGGTAATGTGGTGGTTTGAGAAATGGAAGTGTACTGGGCATTTGTAGTAAGGCAGGAGCAGTTGCACTCAATGATTTCCACTAACACCAAGACCTGACTTTTCACATAGTGGCTTTAAATGCCTTGGGTATTTTTTAGGATATTTGTTTCTTAAACCATCAAAAAAACCCCCAAAACATTTAGCTTAAGTATTCTTTGTCTCTTGTTACACCAGATATGTGTGCATGCATAGGTAATATCTATAGACCTGCTATCTTGCACATTTCTATATTGTCACAAAAAATGTTAAACTGAGGATCAAGTTTTGTTGTCTTTGTTAGCACTAGAAGTGGTCTAAGATCAGAAAAACTCCAAGAACTGTTATTTTTGAACGGTTATTTTTAAACTTTTAGAGTGGAAACTGGTACTGGGACCAATACTATTTATTATCTTAATCAACAACATAGACAGTGGGATTGAGTGCACCTGCAGCAAATGTGCAGATGACACCAAGCTGAGTGGTGCAGTTGATATGCTAGAGGGAAGGGATGCCACCCAGAGGAACCTTAACCGGCTTGAAGAGTGGGCCTGTGTGAACCTCGTGAAGTTCAACAAGGCCAAGTGCAAGGTCCTGCACATGGGTTGAGACAATCACTAATATCGGTACGGACTGTGGGATGAAGGGACTGAGAGCAGCCCTGCAGAGAAGGACTTGGGGATACTGGTGGATAAAAAACTGGACATGAGCCAGCAATGTGCGCTCGCAGCCCAGAAGGCCAACCGTATCCTGGGCTGCTTCAAAAGCAGCATGGCCAGCAGGTTGAGGGAGGTGATTCTGCCCCTCTACTCCGCTCTGGTGAGACCCCACCTGCAGTACTGCCTCCAGCTCTGGAGTCCTCAGCACAGGAAAAACATGGACCTGTTGGAGTGGGTCCGGAGGAGGCCCACAAAAACGATCAGAGGGCTGGAACACCTCTCCTATGAAGAAAGGCTGAGAGAGTTGGGGTTGTTCAGCCTGGAGAAGAGAAGGCTCCGGGGAGACCTTTTTGTGGCCTTTCAATATATAAAGGGGGCTTATAAGAAAGATAGAGGCTTTTTACCAAGACCTGTAGGGACAGGACAAGGGGTAATGGTTGTAAACTGAAAGAGGGTAGGTTTAGATTATACATAAGGCAGAAATTTTTTATGGTGAGGGTGGTGAAACACTGGACCAGGTTGCCCAGAGAAGTAGTGGATGCCCCATCCCTGGAAGTGTTCCAGGTTCAGGTTGGATGGAGCTTTGAGCAACCCGATCTAGTGAAAGATGTCCCTGCCCACAGAAGGGCGGGGTTGGACTAGATGATCTTTAAAGGTCCCTTCCAACCCAAACCATTCTACGATTCTATAAAAAAACCCCCAACTTACTATTAGAATACAGTTCAACCATTCACTTAGTTGCTATTTTCTTTTGAAAGTAGAGTACAACATGTGGTCCTTGAGGTAATTGTCTACTTGGAGCTTGCTTCCATCTATATTTTGCTTGATTATAAGTGTTGAATGGAGTGAAGGAGCTCAGCGCTACCCCACAAATAAGTTGTAATTCCCAAGTACCTCCTGCTTCTTTTTTATCAAACCATTTTCTATGCATCCAAACAGATTTTTCTCTCTACCTTATCTGTATCAGATATTTATAAGCATTTTTTTACCATACTTCAGTAGGTTTCTTTTCTTGGGAGACTAATGCAGACAGTTGGGGAAAATTAAATCAGACAGAAATGAACGTCTAGGTGGTCAGTGTTTTTCACCATCTGATTTCAAAAGTACTTTTTAACTGCCTTGCTCTTATCTGAGAAGAATATCTGTGAAATGTCAGCATTTTGATAGAAAGCTGATTAATGAAATGAAAGTTTCCAGTGACGCATCAAAGCGTATTACCTGCTATGGAAGCATTGAAAGATCAAAAAAAAAAAAAAAAAAAGCAGATATCTGGCCAGTTGTGACAACTCCATTAGACGACCATTGTGTGTGTTCAGATGCCTCTCGAGAGGGGTATAGGGAACAGTGTCAAATACTGAAGGAAAAACAAACTGGTAGAAAGGGTATCATCCTTCATCAGTTTTGCTGGCTGCATCACTCAGGATGGCATGAGTCTGGGCTAGTTTTTCCCTCCTTTTTGAGCAGTTTTTATAAAAAGCACTGTGTCCTCTCTTGGGAGAGCCTTTCCCATGTAATGCAAGAACCAGGAGATCTGGCAGCATTGCTGCTATGTAACAGTCTGACTTTTGCGGTCCCTAATTTACCATCCTTTTTGAATTTGCTGATGATTCTTGCAATTAAGATTCTCAATTCTGTTTGGCAACTCACCATCTGCAAAAGAGGGCATAAGTGAACACTGCCTTTCTGTGCCTTCACAATGTCCTTAATTAGATTCATTTCAAGTCTGAGGGTTTTAATCAAGGGAATTACCTAAGGGTGGCTTTGTCTGCACTTGCACTTTTAGTCATGTCTTCCGAAGGATTTGTAGTGTTTGATTATAAAATACTCCAAAAGGAGTTCACCACACTGTTCTTTAGCATACTAAACCTTGCTATCGCTGGGGTTGCTCACTAGCTAGAGCCATTATGCAAAGATAATGAAGTATCACAGGATGCACCTGTGTTGCAAAAACATTTGGGGTTGTCTTTTCCTCTGGCCCCGTTGACAGCTTTTCTTGAGTTCAGCATTCAGCACAAACATTCGCCTTATCTCACCCTGCAGCATTAACAGAATCCCTCTACTTTTCCCTGCTGCAGTCTCAGCAGAGCTCCTTGGCCCACTGTCCTAGTCCCCTGCCACCAAAAGATTCCCTTTTGGGAAGTCATCTGCCACTGAAGCAGCAGCAGGAGAGAGTGGTAAAGGGTGTGTGGGCACAAAAGGCAAAGGATCTGGTGCATGCCCTAAGCGGAGCCTCATTCAGCATCACCTGTCCCCTCAATGTGAAGAAGGGAACAGTGACTTTAAGGGTAGGGGAACCTGAGTAAGGGTTCTCACCGGCAAAATGCAGCAGCCGTGCATGCTGCGATAGCTCATGGGCTGCAGCTTTACATAGGTGCTGCATTCGGTGAAAATTTAGTGCAAGTTTTGGCTGCCAGCCTGCTTTGCAGCTGAGCCCTCAGTCTTTCTGCCCCTTGATTTACCTATATCCATAACATAAGGCGAGCAAAGTCACTCCTCTTTGAACCTGCATACATGTGCAGGATATTATTGCTCTGATTATGTGGGATAGATCAGTGCACAGAGGATAAAGTTACTCTGGCTTTCTCTTTTCCCAGTTTATTGGGAACACTGGAGACACAGGAATGCACTAACGCCCTGCACAATATCTGAATTTAGCCTCATCTGGGAGTTAACCCGTAAACGTTCCTCGTTCAAACTAATCAAGGTTTTTGTATTCAGACTCACTTCACAGGAGTTGTTTTAAAGAAATTCCTACTTTTGGAAGATGACTGCATGTTAGTGCTGATGGTTGTGCTCTATGTAAAGAATGTTCTGACACGATATTGTGCAATGAAGCCAAGCAGAAACATAGTGAAACATGCATATTCTGCTTTGTTTTAAGGCTATGAGTCTGGAAGAATCATTTCTGAAATCAGTCTTGCTTTCTTTAAACACAAAACAAATGAATGGCTCTGGCTAGACTCGGCTCTCTCCCGGGACTTCGCGTTATGCCTCGTAATGATGTCCCTTCCTCTCCTGTGTAGATGTGCTCTATAAAATAAATAAATAGCTCTGCACTCCAGAAAGTGCCTTTTGCAGGGGCTTTCTCTCTCTCTAAGCTTTAAGTCTTTTTCTCTTAAAACCCCGTTGGCTGATAAATTCCACAGACAGTCTGGGTGGTGGGGAATGTTTTTTGTAGCTAGCTTGAGATATTTGAAAACTGAACTATTAATACAACGCTCTGTTCTTCCATCTTTCACCTTGGCTCTGATGGTAATGGAAAATTTTGAGTGCTAAAATTCAGCTTTATTTTTAAAGGAGGTATTAAAGTAATGCTATGCATGTTTCTGCTGGGTCACTATATTCCTGCAGATCTTCTTCATTCCAAGGTCTCCTGTACCCCTCCTTGCCCAGTGCTCAAGGCAGTTTACCGTCCACCTCTTTACCATTTAAAAAGGCTGTCTGTACCCTGCACTGCTGAGTCCGCCACCAACTGCCAGCTATGAAGCTGCTTTTTAAAATAGCCACTTAAATCCTCCTTCCCCTTGGATAGCTCTCTGATGCTTCCTTCTCATTTGCACCACCCCTCCCCAGCCTTCCCTGGGGAAAAACATGCTGTTCCTATTGTTGTTGGCTGTAGCTCGAGGTGCTGAAGAGTTGCGACATCTCTCCTGTAATCTGATTTACAGATTCAGTGGGAAAAGTTCCAGCTAGGCTAAGGTAGTGTTGGATTAGCAGCAAACCACAGCACATCCCAGCAGGGCAGCAAATGCTTCATGCTTGGGTAGATAGAGGCAGACGCTAGCAGAGTACGTGTTAACAGAAGGGCTCAGGAGTAAATTTTGAGAGAAATAGGGCAAAAGAAGCCATTTGCTTCTCTGTTTCATCAAAGAGTAGGGAAGAAAGGGGAGAGAAGATTTTTTAAAAGGGTAATAGCCCCTTGACGATGATATATGTATACTTAATTTATGACGTGTGTGGTTCTTCCTCCCATTTCAGTTCATGTGATCCCAGTAAAACAAGGGAGGGGTTTCACAATTGCAAAACCAGCTCAGAAACCCTTAAGGTAAGGTGAAAATTCATTTAAAAAAATAGTATGATAAACATTAAGCTGTACAAAATCATTATGTGCAGATTGACTCACATAACTGCTTGACATCATCATCAGGAAACATTTTGCATGAGTTATTTACAAGGAGTAATCTCATTAAGCACACATTTTGTATAGGATGTTTGCTGTCTTTATTGCTTTATTTGTTTTATGGAAAGCACCAGGATGTTTCCACAGCAGCCCAGTCACAGAAGTGTAGCAGTGCGTAACTTAGAACAAAATATTTCCAACTTGGTTATAGAAATTTTCTTTAAGCTGAAACTTGGTATTGATCTTCATGACAGCAATCACTTAAAGGTAAACTTTTATAGAAAACCAAATATAGATTTAACTACTTAAAATCATTGCAACTCATGAGGTTTATGAGCAAAAAAATTTAAACAAAACTTAATACTCTTCTGGACGCTATTTTAAAATTCTGCCTTAAGTGCTGATTTAGCCAGGCAACATTGTGACAGTGTCACTGAAATTTAAAAACAGTGTGCACACCCAAATTCTACAGTATTTATTATTTATTATTCCCAGAGGAAAAACACTATTGGAGTATAGTCTTTCTGATAACATACATAGCTTGAGGGTTATATCCCAGGGACGTTGCTACCCAAAAGCCACGCTTTCCTGACATGGGAAATTCCATGCTACGGTCAAACATGAGCGATTCAAATGTCCTGAGTTTATGGTGATATATACAAGAACAAAGTTAGCTCCACTCCTTATTTACGCCCTGCAATAACTAGCAAATATGATTATTATGATTACTTAGAAGTATTTCTAGTCCCCAGTAAAGTGAGCCAAATGGTTTTCATTATTTTTCTCTTAGATGTGCTGCAGCATAAAATGGGGCAGTTATTTAATTTCTTTAGGAAATTGAACATGTTAATTATATAAATTAAAAAAGTGTTTGTGTACAAAACCAACAGGTGAAGCGGGGCTCAAGTGGAAGAGTAGGACTGTGACTCATGGTTCAGTAACTCACGTCACGATGATATCTGGAAACTGCACGTTAGCAAGGAGCCTCGTTGTGCTTGGCACTGTAAAAATCCATAGAAGAAACTTGTGGCTGAAGCAGTAATGGAAGACAAAGGGTAGGAACTATGACTTGATCGGCACATTTGATAGAGCAGCTGAAAGTGAACTTCGTCTGTCCAGGTTCATGTCACTGGAGAGCTATAAACACTTTTGAGGTTCAGTTCACCTTTAGACTGGTCTTTAAAGTATGAATTGGGCTATTGAAGGGTGTGTTTCTTTGATTAAAGAGACCTAGATAAGTGGCTGTGATACAGGTGTCTGAACCGAAAATGTATCCCACGCCAGGGGATTTTCTCAGTGTTGCACAAGTCTGTGGCAAAGTGGTGACCTGCATCAGAGACTCAGCTATGAGACTTTCCTTCTAGGCTACCCCAAACAAGCAGTTTATTATAGCCATCCTTTTATAGATAGGTGGAGCTGCCACTGACTTCCAGGCAAAATGCAAATGAATACAGGATTGGATTTGGGCACAGCCCAAGCTGTAGAGGTGTTACAGCATCTCACATAACCTTGTATTACACCAACCACCTTTTTCCTTAATACCTTGAAAAAAATCTATTTAACCATAATAGACCATATGTTTTAGTGGCATTTTCATTTGTACTTTTAGATTGCAAGTCCTGTTATTCATTCAGTACATACATACTTCATAATGTCATTTACACTTACAGGGCTACAGAAACCTAAAGGTCTCTCTTTGTCACATAAATGGCTGTGAATACCCATCTTAGTGAATGTGTTCTCCAAAGGTTTATTTCTGAAAAGTTCTGAATGTCTCCCATTAAGTGCTTTGGGGTCGTACCTTTGACCCTGTTGGTATCACTCATATGCCACTATGAATGAGCATGGGAAACCTGCCCTGGGACTGGGGCAGCCTATATGTCAGGGAGGTGTTGCACAGGAATTTCTGAAGAAATGAATATAAAAAGCTTCTTCAAAGGCTACGAGAAATTACTCTTTCCTGTGGAATACTCATTTCTCTGCTGTTTGGGACTTTTTTTTAAGAGTTGGGAACAGTCATGCAAATTAGGGTTTGTTCACTTTGTTTGTTTTGGGTGCTTGAAGGAAGCAAGAAATATAAATGGGAAAGCGCCTGTAAACCATATAATTAATAAACTGTTATGTGTCACAGGAAGAAGATGTATTGTAGGCCTAAATATCCTGTGTTTTCAGGGGTTTGAAAACTAGAGCTTCAGTTGTGCATGCAAGCAGACATGAGTTGTATCATCCCTTCCTGGGATTTGAGCCTTGCCAAAACCCAAAGGTGCTAGCTCAGCCTGGTTTGTTGATGACTCTCGCAGTCCGAATGAAGCTTGTGTATACATGTCTANATGTGAAGTCACAGGGATAAATATTTGTTTGAATTGTTTAGCATTAATTATGGATTCAGACGCATCGTATCAGTCATTCCAACAGTACCTATTCATCTAACCCACAGTACGCCCATCTCCATCTCCTTGGCTGCTTTGCTGTGTTTCCTTAGTGTCTCAGCACCTCGGGGTATTAATGTGTTGCCACAAGGCTCTTGTGAAGAACTTGGGAAAAGCTGCTATCCCCATTTTACAAGCAAGGGGGAGAAGCAGAGAGGTGGAGAACATTACTACATTGTGTAGAAATACACTGAGCGTATCAGTTCTGGAAGGAGTGCTGCACCCAAAGTAATTAACCCATGATAGAGCTAATTACTCCAAGCATTATGCCACATCTTTCTAAACCATTTTACTGTGCCGTGCAACTGGTCAGCTCTTGGGTCAACCTTGGGGCTTTGTAACAAAACAGTGGATGACAGAACAGGACATGATTGTTTTGTAGAAGGACAAGAGACATTTTTACAAATAGTTACCACCATAGGTAATGGAGTAACTGCAGGAAAGAGTTTTGATACGTTATTTTGGCAACCTGGGCCACTCCTTTGCTCAGTTATTTACCTTCAGTTTGTGAGCTGTGCTCTAGCTGTAGAGCAATGGCACAACCAAAGTGTGTAGGAGCTGTCAGATCTGCAATCTGCTCTGCCGTCACTGTCTTTGCTGAGAGCTGAGCTGCAGGGGCAGCTACATTTAGAGGCTATGCATTCTGTATTCCTCTGAATTGTTTATAATGTATGGTGCAAACATCTAAAATAGGATGCTATATAATTAAAGAAAAAGCAAAACCACAGAAAAGCTGAAGCTTTTCCTCCCACAAATACATACTATGTATATGTATTTTTATACAGACACTTCAGTACCTCCTTCTTCGTGCCTCTGGCACCGGCTCCTGAGCTTACCCCAGTTGTATTGATCTCTGTTGCATAAATAACTCTCTGGCCCTGTCTCCAGCTAATCTAAACCTGTTGGTGTTCAGCTCCTATCCTTTTTTGCTGTGCCACCTGCCTCTTAATCTGACTGCTGTGGTATGCCCTTTGCTGTCACCAGTCTGCGATTTCCT